>CM060700.1:102055326-102391324 GCA_030686995.1 Artemisia argyi
AACTAAACGGACTGCTTAATCCTTTCTTTTTGTTTTGGGCCCAATCCACAACATAAGCCCACCAGGCCTGCCCAGCGATGGGTGTTTGTGTTAGCTTATTTTGTTTTCTTCTTCTTTTGTTTTCCAGCCGCGACCCAGCCCCAAAACGCCCTGGTTATTTCGCAATTTCAACACAAGACACCTACATATTATTGCTTCTATCATTCCACCTCGTGCCATAGAAACACGAATGGTATAAGATACACCCTCCCTCGCACGTTCACTACCCTAAAAACGACCCAAGCAAAACCCGAAACTCACCTTTGGCATTTTTACCCAAACGTGTCACCAGCCCTCTTAGCACCTCCCACGCTCCCCAATCACCACATAACGAATCCTAAACATCACATAAGTGTCAGAGAATGTCAGAAACTGAATGTGACATTTTCTTTGGTTGTTTTAACTCGATTGGACATAAAATAGGTGGCATATATTCGTTTCAATCCAACACACAACCACTTGCTTATTATCACACTCCAAACTCACTATATAAACCTCCTATACAAGCTCAGTTGAAAACACACACACAAAAACGTACCATATTCAAATTTCGTGAAGTTATAGTGTCAATTTGGGACAAACTTCTTGCCTAGTGAACGGAGGATAGAAACAAGATCAAGGAACCATTTTTGCTCAATTTGAACCCTTGCTGAGTCGTGAACCACTCTACATTCATCATTTGTACCAACTCGAACCATATATTAAGTTTACGCCACCCCTAGGGGTGAGGTGAGAATACTTGAACCATCTTTCTATTTATACATTTCATATTTTGATTTTTGCACATTCACTTTGTCTTAATCTCTCGTAAATTTAGAACGTAACATATACCTTTTATTCGACCCTCTAAATGTTTAATATACTAATAAACGAGATATACAAAGCTTTGAACTAGATAATAACGTATACTTAACAAACATAACACGTTTAGAAGGTCACAAACACATTCGAAATGATTTTAAAGACTTAGAATATTTTCAACCTTGGAACTATTTTCAGAAAAATGAATTGGACCGATTACTTTGGTCTCGTAAATAATTATTTCGACACATAACCTACTATTTTTATGATTCGACCTCGTTGACACCTTGGTAAACAATTGGGAAACACTTTTTATTCGAACCTATAAGCTTATATAAGCAGTATGCTCGACCCATTTTGAACCTACCAAAACTGTTTTTATAAAACTAAATAAGATAACACTTGGGCTTATTAGCCCGTTAAACAGTTTTTGAGCTTATTAGATAAGCTGATCGTAAAATCTCTTTTGTAATGTTTTTGTAACATAAAAATGAACCCGAGACCAGGCCCAAACCCCTCTTAAGCCCTTTGGATCATAAAACCTTAACGGGCCTTTAAAAGTGTCTCGTTAAGGCCCAATTAATGAAGAACAAGCTTTATAAGTTAACGAGCTGTTGAAATAAGTTACATAAGCTATTCTGAGCTTAATTGAAAGATTAAAATGCTAAGTTTCGAAATTGGTAACATTTGGACTAACTTTGCAAAATTTTCATAACCGGGGACTAAAAATGCAAAAGTTGTAAACTTTGGGTTAAAACTGTAAATCTGAATTTTCTGAGGTTAGAAACAGTAAATATTGAAACTTGGAGTTGTAAAATGTAAATATTGATGATATTGGAACTTAAATTATAACGATCGTTAATTTTGGACTAACGGTGTAAAGTTAACCGTTAGGGTTAAAAATGTAAAATTCTGGAAACTTAAAGGATTTTCTGAAATATAAAATGTTTTATATTTAATATTTAATATAAAACATTTATTAAACATACGTTACTCGATTCGTGAACTATAAATACTTAACGACGTTAAGATATACGTTTTCTTTCATCGTACTCAATAAACTATGACTTGATATAAAATTTTCATCGATCATCAATGTACTTACAAGTTATATAAATATATAACTTTGTTTTTGAACTTCAAGCATTTAAACGGACACGAGTTTTAATAACAAACTGAATGACAAATATTCGCGATAAAACGAGATTTAGACTATCAACTAAAACATACCATATCTTTTAGGTTGTGTGTGAAGCCGTTGCCTTGCATCGTTGAGATTATGTTACTACCACTACTACTGTACCACTAAGGTGAGTCATAGCCCCTACTCTTACTTGTTTTATAATGATTTATAAACATTTTTGGGGGAGATACATGCTTAACTATTGTTTTATACTTTTACAAGTACTCGTTAACTATTTACATATTACTGTGATTTCATAGCCCACTCTTTAACTATTTTCCCGTGGGGGAGATACATGCTTAAAACTCGAATACAAGTCTTTTATACCGGGTATTGAAATACCGTCAGGCCAAATGTTATTTGCTTAAGTTACTATTGCCAAAAGTCCCTCGATCATGAACCTTAATCACTTGAAGGGTGAACGTAAATAAATGTGGATAGTACTATTAGTGATTGACAATCCTCGTTTGGTTGTTGGAGAAAACACCAGGCGCACTTTATTGTTCTTATAAATAGGTTATTGGCAAATACCTATCTTGAGGGCCTACTACTTACCGTCATAACTTGAGATTATGATTGGCTGTTAATCGTTGAGTATCATGAGCTTAAGGCAATAACAGGAATATCGATTTAAACTTATTGATTGTATGTGATTACAATACATTCTTAACTTGTGATTCGAAACTCATGTTAAATGGATTTATAAATCAATTACTATTTTTGATGTTGACCCGGTGAAGGGTAACCCAACTGACTATTTTTGAATTAGTAAGGAAATCACTCATTTTCTGATTTTGATAAATCAACGATTTAAACCATGAACACTATGGATTTCCTCACACTTTAATTTGGATAATCAACTCTTATTATAAACACTGTGAACTTATAAACTCTTTGATTTTGGAAATCGATATTCGAAACTATAAACTCTATGAACTCACCAACCTTTGTGTTGACACTTTTTAGCATGTCTTATCTCAGGTAACTATACAAGAAGGAACTTGAAGGCACGGAGTGGGCTTGTAACCCGGCATGGGCTTAAATAAACATTTTGACATATTTCAAATAAACTTGTTGTTTAAATTATGAAACATCTTGATGTCTCGAATATTTGGTATTTTGAATGAATTAAACTTTAAAGCGTCACTTTTGTGTCGTTTTCTATGATTGTGACAAAGATCCTCGAAGTAACACCCAAAAAGTCTTCCGCTGACATTTTAAGTCTTCCGCTGACGTGACGATTTTTGGGGGTGTTACAGATTGGTATCAGAGCCACGGTTATAGAGAACCAGATGTTTTTAAACATTGGACTATAACCACACTTTAACTGGACCATTTTTACAAAATACCACTTCATGCCCTCCGTGCCTACATTCCAACATCTGGTAGAAAAGTTACTTCTCATTATTTCTTACTTATATAACTTGATATATACTCACATGCTACGATTATGCTAATAACTATGTTTACTAATCGGGATTATTACAAATACCGTGTCTTCATATTTCCATCCGCTAGACTATTATGTGACCTTTAAATAAGTTTATGGTACAACTACACCCTAGTATATTAATATATATATTTATATGCTCCCCCAACTATTTTGAGTACTATGCAAATCCTCTTTAATTGTCTCGCTTTCATCTTTATAGATGCTTACGACAAATCCACACATAAATTATTTTGTCTTAAAATAATTTACAACGTCTTAATTTGAATGGATTGGGACGCCCTTTTGTTCAAATCAAGAAATTGTAAATCATTGAACCATGAGTTTATATTTCCTTAGTTACATAGTTTGGGACGCTTCTCTATGTAAATAGTGAAATATAGATAAATAGGTTTAATTACTTCTGAGTTAACAGACATATAAAACCAAGAAAACCTAAATCTCATTAGAAACCGCGAATATTAATACACAACGATATAACTAGCATCGGTAATGCTATCATCACAAAAATCACTAAGTAAACCTTAACATCACTAAACGATTGATCCACCAAGCTGATGAAGAATGCCACCACTCCTACGAGTGCAAGAACCACAACTGGATGTAATACATCAAATACCCTGTATAACAAAAACCACACAATGAAACGCTAATGCCTAGTACACGAAGCTACAAATTCAAAAACAACACTCTTAATATTTCTTACCCCCATATTTCATCCACACTAACGACTAAAACCACGATTAGCATAAGAAATGCTATGATCCAATCCAAGGACTCCAGATCTTCTTTCGGGAAGAAAGTTACAACAAAATACGCAACTATGAGAACAATATAAGTATAAGACATATTAAAATTTTTATTTGAAGACAAAATGAACGATAAAGAGAAAAATCAGGAAATATATAGACATGTTGCCATGAATCACTATTCTTGCCATGTGCATTCACTTTTCCCCAAGTTAATATCTATCCACAAGAACTAAATAATTCGAGAATTATCTCCACACTATTCTCCTTGTAAAAATTTGTATCAACAAAACTCTTTTGTTTAACGGGTAGGTTACCCGCACAGATTTTTGTAAATTTTAAAACATGAAGAATAAATAAATTATCATCCTCATTTTGCTCACAATGAATTTTATTCAAACGACATATTATTATTAAACTTGACTGAAACACATAAAAACATTACAAACGATACTAAAAATTTAACATCACACTTCAGCGGTAGTCTGGGTGATCCCAAGTCTGAGAATTGTTAGAATCATATCCATCATCATAAGGGTCGAAGCTTGCCAACCTCTCTTCTTCTATTTGAGCCTCCAACCTACTCAGCTCCCGCTCCATGTCAGAAGTCCAACCACCATCATCGACCACCGCATTTTCCTCAAAACTTGGCTGGAATTGATCCAGATGAAGCAATTGTTGTTGTTGCACAACCACTCTTGGTGCAGAAGAACTCGATGCACCTTGTTGAAATGATTGCTGTTGTTGTAGTTGCTGTTGTTGTTGCTGTTGCTGTTGTTGTTGCTGTAGTTGCTGTTGTTGTTGCTGTTGCTGTTGCTGTAGTTGCTGTTGCTGTTGCTGTTGTTGCTGTTGCTGTTGACGTTGCTGCTGTTGCTGTTGTTGTTCAATCCTAGCCGCTTCGACATTCTCTTTAAAACTCCAACAGATCTTGCTGGAGCTATGGTCCTCTATCTGATGAACACAAACCCATAACGTTTCAATAATAGCCGCATCCTTACGATACCCATCATGCAAGAAAGTATCAATCACACATTTCCGATCATCCGATATATCCGTACACTTTGCATAACGTTCTCTAAGCCGTTGTTTCGATTGTTTCACCACCTCCAACTCCAGAATGACCCTCAAAATAGCATTTTTACGATCCACATCACTATTTTCGGTCTCTGCTTTGATATATTGTTGGATTTGTTCAGCGGTGTGTGGTAGCTTACAGGCCATTGATTGTTTTGTGTGTGTGTGTATGTGGATAACCCAACACGTACCAATGGTATTTATAAAGAATTGGAAAAATAATTCTCAATTATTATATTAAATGTGACCGTTTGTATTCAAACGGTAAAACTTTTAAAACCATGTCCAATAAAACTAGCAACAAACTTTTTAGGATACGTGGTGAAAATTCTACCTCGTCTTTCGCAATTCAACACAAGTGGCAAGAAACAGATCACATTAAACACATAACACCATAAACTAAATCATAAACACACCACGTATGAATAATACCCTTAACCCTTAAGAAATTTTGAACATATCAAATAAATCCCTATGGACCTTCAAACATTATATAACAAATATTAGACCACCTCATAATCTGATATAACATGAAATGATAATATACGTATCGATAAACATTTCATACTCGCTTAAACCAAACAAAACGCACCCTCTCAACTTGGGCCTCAGTATTTCAATAACCCAACACTTCGTTGAATTTTAAACTAGATCAATAACTCGAGCCCAATATTGCTCGAATCCCAGAAATTAAATCATTTTCCCAAACAAATTTATGTCAAATAATTTCGAGTCATTTTCCGTGACATTTTCTTAACACTCTACAAATGTTTTGTACATTTCAAATTATCATGTACCTAAGAATCAACTAAAACGAACCTTTATCACTTAAATCAATCTTAGGACGGTCAAGATATCATCACCTCATTTTGTACGAACTTCAAACTATCCAACGATGCAAAAACTTGTACTTATAATCGACTTCCCACGAAACTAAACAAACTTTTGTTAACACTTTCGATCAAAAATTGTTAAAACTCACCAAATCTAACTACAATCAAACCAATGTTTTAACACATAATGCAAATTTAATGATCTATAAGCAATAAAAGCAAACGAAAATTTAACATAAACAACGACATTAGGAAACAAAGAAGATTTTATTCATACACTAGAGATTACATAGAAACACAACATTATTTCAACATTCCGGCCACTACACTACGACACTATTTCTTCACTTCCAAAACTTGTCAATGAAGATCGCTAGAACCACGAATGGTGCAAGAAACATTAAGATCCCAACCAATATAACACGATCTTCGTTCGAAACATACATTAGATAGATAGCGGTAACAATGGTGTACAAAATTGCAAGGATGGTGATGAAATGAGGCATGTCGACGAAAGGAATAAAGTGAGAAAGAAAAGTTAGGTAAAAAGGAGTATATAAATGGGATATTTAAAGAAAATAAGAGTTGGGTACTGTACACCACTGTGATAAAATACTGTTTACACCTTAAAAACTACAAATAATATTACCACATAATAATTATATTTTGAACTAAAGTTCCCCCAAGTTTTTCTTTCAAAATCATACTAAGATTGAATACCATCAAGTAAAAAGCTAATGTGGTAGTAGATACGTTAAGCTGGAAAGTACAATTAGGAAGCTAATAATAAATACGTTATTTGTTCACCTTTTCCACTCACTTTTACAGCTACCTTATCTTAGAATCCCGGGACGGGATCCCGTTTAACGGGTAGGTAATATAACACCCCGTAAAAATTTTCCTACGATTAACACGTTACCATAACATAGATTAACCATTTTTACAGGAACAAAATTTTTTTTATGCACGACCTATTATGTGAACCACTACGATATTTGTGATTGACCATTTACCCAGGAACGATGCTTACACACAACCTTGATAGATTTAATATCGCGAATATAAATATATTTATATTTTAAACGTTAATAATTAAAACTATACGTTTCGTACATTTAACGTACATTATTTATATCATCCCGGAGCCTACGAAAATTCCCGAGACTACTCACTAATATTTTTGGAACATAACCCGACTCTCGAAACTCACGAATTGGGCCTACGTGACCCAAAGGGCCACACTTAAACCCAAACAGCCAAACTAAACGGACTGCTTAATCCTTTCTTTTTGTTTTGGGCCCAATCCACAACATAAGCCCACCAGGCCTGCCCAGCGATGGGTGTTTGTGTTAGCTTATTTTGTTTTCTTCTTCTTTTGTTTTCCAGCCGCGACCCAGCCCCAAAACGCCCTGGTTATTTCGCAATTTCAACACAAGACACCTACATATTATTGCTTCTATCATTCCACCTCGTGCCATAGAAACACGAATGGTATAAGATACACCCTCCCTCGCACGTTCACTACCCTAAAAACGACCCAAGCAAAACCCGAAACTCACCTTTGGCATTTTTACCCAAACGTGTCACCAGCCCTCTTAGCACCTCCCACGCTCCCCAATCACCACATAACGAATCCTAAACATCACATAAGTGTCAGAGAATGTCAGAAACTGAATGTGACATTTTCTTTGGTTGTTTTAACTCGATTGGACATAAAATAGGTGGCATATATTCGTTTCAATCCAACACACAACCACTTGCTTATTATCACACTCCAAACTCACTATATAAACCTCCTATACAAGCTCAGTTGAAAACACACACACAAAAACGTACCATATTCAAATTTCGTGAAGTTATAGTGTCAATTTGGGACAAACTTCTTGCCTAGTGAACGGAGGATAGAAACAAGATCAAGGAACCATTTTTGCTCAATTTGAACCCTTGCTGAGTCGTGAACCACTCTACATTCATCATTTGTACCAACTCGAACCATATATTAAGTTTACGCCACCCCTAGGGGTGAGGTGAGAATACTTGAACCATCTTTCTATTTATACATTTCATATTTTGATTTTTGCACATTCACTTTGTCTTAATCTCTCGTAAATTTAGAACGTAACATATACCTTTTATTCGACCCTCTAAATGTTTAATATACTAATAAACGAGATATACAAAGCTTTGAACTAGATAATAACGTATACTTAACAAACATAACACGTTTAGAAGGTCACAAACACATTCGAAATGATTTTAAAGACTTAGAATATTTTCAACCTTGGAACTATTTTCAGAAAAATGAATTGGACCGATTACTTTGGTCTCGTAAATAATTATTTCGACACATAACCTACTATTTTTATGATTCGACCTCGTTGACACCTTGGTAAACAATTGGGAAACACTTTTTATTCGAACCTATAAGCTTATATAAGCAGTATGCTCGACCCATTTTGAACCTACCAAAACTGTTTTTATAAAACTAAATAAGATAACACTTGGGCTTATTAGCCCGTTAAACAGTTTTTGAGCTTATTAGATAAGCTGATCGTAAAATCTCTTTTGTAATGTTTTTGTAACATAAAAATGAACCCGAGACCAGGCCCAAACCCCTCTTAAGCCCTTTGGATCATAAAACCTTAACGGGCCTTTAAAAGTGTCTCGTTAAGGCCCAATTAATGAAGAACAAGTTTTATAAGTTAACGAGCTGTTGAAATAAGTTACATAAGCTATTCTGAGCTTAATTGAAAGATTAAAATGCTAAGTTTCGAAATTGGTAACATTTGGACTAACTTTGCAAAATTTTCATAACCGGGGACTAAAAATGCAAAAGTTGTAAACTTTGGGTTAAAACTGTAAATCTGAATTTTCTGAGGTTAGAAACAGTAAATATTGAAACTTGGAGTTGTAAAATGTAAATATTGATGATATTGGAACTTAAATTATAACGATCGTTAATTTTGGACTAACGGTGTAAAGTTAACCGTTAGGGTTAAAAATGTAAAATTCTGGAAACTTAAAGGATTTTCTGAAATATAAAATGTTTTATATTTAATATTTAATATAAAACATTTATTAAACATACGTTACTCGATTCGCGAACTATAAATACTTAACGACGTTAAGATATACGTTTTCTTTCATCGTACTCAATAAACTATGACTTGATATAAAATTTTCATCGATCATCAATGTACTTACAAGTTATATAAATATATAACTTTGTTTTTGAACTTCAAGCATTTAAACGGACACGAGTTTTAATAACAAACTGAATGACAAATATTCGCGATAAAACGAGATTTAGACTATCAACTAAAACATACCATATCTTTTAGGTTGTGTGTGAAGCCGTTGCCTTGCATCGTTGAGATTATGTTACTACCACTACTACTATACCACTAAGGTGAGTCATAGCCCCTACTCTTACTTGTTTTATAATGATTTATAAACATTTTTGGGGGAGATACATGCTTAACTATTGTTTTATACTTTTACAAGTACTCGTTAACTATTTACATATTACTGTGATTTCATAGCCCACTCTTTAACTATTTTCCCGTGGGGGAGATACATGCTTAAAACTCGAATACAAGTCTTTTATACCGGGTATTGAAATACCGTCAGGCCAAATGTTATTTGCTTAAGTTACTATTGCCAAAAGTCCCTCGATCATGAACCTTAATCACTTGAAGGGTGAACGTAAATAAATGTGGATAGTACTATTAGTGATTGACAATCCTCGTTTGGTTGTTGGAGAAAACACCAGGCGCACTTTATTGTTCTTATAAATAGGTTATTGGCAAATACCTATCTTGAGGGCCTACTACTTACCGTCATAACTTGAGATTATGATTGGCTGTTAATCGTTGAGTATCATGAGCTTAAGGCAATAACAGGAATATCGATTTAAACTTATTGATTGTATGTGATTACAATACATTCTTAACTTGTGATTCGAAACTCATGTTAAATGGATTTATAAATCAATTACTATTTTTGATGTTGACCCGGTGAAGGGTAACCCAACTGACTATTTTTGAATTAGTAAGGAAATCACTCATTTTCTGATTTTGATAAATCAACGATTTAAACCATGAACACTATGGATTTCCTCACACTTTAATTTGGATAATCAACTCTTATTATAAACACTGTGAACTTATAAACTCTTTGATTTTGGAAATCGATATTCGAAACTATAAACTCTATGAACTCACCAACCTTTGTGTTGACACTTTTTAGCATGTCTTATCTCAGGTAACTATACAAGAAGGAACTTGAAGGCACGGAGTGGGCTTGTAACCCGGCATGGGCTTAAATAAACATTTTGACATATTTCAAATAAACTTGTTGTTTAAATTATGAAACATCTTGATGTCTCGAATATTTGGTATTTTGAATGAATTAAACTTTAAAGCGTCACTTTTGTGTCGTTTTCTATGATTGTGACAAAGATCCTCGAAGTAACACCCAAAAAGTCTTCCGCTGACATTTTAAGTCTTCCGCTGACGTGACGATTTTTGGGGGTGTTACAGACCCACTTATCAAACTTAGATCCTTTCAACCCCCTCCTACCAGGGATCCTAAATTGGCCCTTAGTTTGACCTAGTACCTAGTGGACCCCACCTGGAATAAGCCATCAAGTCTGTCCCAGTTTCTGAATTCATACAAGTATCCAAGTGCTTATTAAGTGCTTAATAGCTTATTCCACCAGCTTATCTGATCAAAACTAGCCCATACTTGTTTAAGTAACTTATTGGAACTAGATTTTAACATAGTGGGTCCCACACAAGTCAGTTTTAGCTTATTTGCTTCTTTGGTCAAACAAAGTCAACTGTGGAGGTAATAAGCCCCCACAGTGCTTATTATTAGCTTATAAAAAAGTTTTTTTTTAATTAAAGTTGTCTATTTTTAGATATAATATAGTTTTGTAAAAGAAAAATCCAGAAAAACAAATATAAAAATAAGTGATAGTTTCTATTTAATATAATTTAATTTTAATTTTCATTTTTATATTCTTATTAAGTAATTTGTAATTTTATATTTTTATTAATTTCCTTTTATATTAAAGTATTTTTAATAATTTTCTCAGATTTTTATTTTGTAATTTAGTATTTATTATATTTAATAATAGTTTTATTAGTAATTAATCAATAAGTAAGTTTTAAATAGCATAATTAATTTTTATAAAGCAACACCTAGTTTTTATATTTTTTATAGCTTTTATAAGTTATAAAATAGTTTTATAAATTTTTCCATAATTTTCTAAGTTAATTTAGTATTATTTGTAATTTAAATTAGTTTAAATAGTTTAATTAAGATAAATAGTTTTTAATTAATAGAAAATTCATAAAAAGACAAAAATATTTATTTTTATTTTTTATACTTTCTTCAAGTTCATTTTTAAGTTTAGAAATTATTTTTGCAAATTTTTAGTTTAATTTGTGGTGTTTATCATTTTTAGTTTTTATTTAAATTAGTTTTAATTAAATAGTTAAATAGTTTTTAATTAAATAATTAATAATAAATAATAAAATAAACTAAAAAAATAATTTTCTTTTTAATTTAATTTTCTTTTAAAGTTTAAGTTTATAGAATTTTCATTTTTAACCCCTGTAGTTTATTTTTCTTAAAACTCACCTTTTTCTCAGCACGCAGTCGCGTCTGATTTTAAATTGGTTTATGTTTATACGTTTTAGTTTATCTAAGTTATTTTGTTTTATAAAACCTTAGTGTAATCACTCACACACACATTTATACCTTTCCTGTTCACATTCACTCGATCACAGATTCATTTTTAATAAAACATCGCACACCTCGTTGGGACATTACGACCCGGGGAAACACTGTATTCCACGAAAGCATTTGCTTTAGACGTTTGACTTGGTTGACCATTCACAAGTGGTAAACTTAGTTGACCGTTTGAGGCGAATCAAAACTCAAGTGCAATAGTATCCTATAAGGTACCATCATTTACCCTCCCCTTACACTTAGGATGAACATTGTCCCCAATGTTCAATTAAAGGATGTAAAAGTAAAACAGGTAAAAGAATGAAAAAAAATACTCCCCTGATTCGTTCGGTGTGGATAGTGTGGTAACAAGGTTAGATCTTCCTCCAAGAAAATGAACGTTCAAATCTTCCCTTCCAGAAAAATAAATCATCTTCTTGTCATATATAACCTGTTAAACCTGAGAAAACAAACAAGGCAACCTCGCGTAAAATCGGCGGCAATCTATATATACTAACAAATCCTAGAAAGAAAATTAAGATATAATGCTTGTGGAATGAATGTTTGCAGATTTCCTGGAGTTTATAAAACTAAAGAATTAACAAAAACTTTAAGACTCCGTTAGAAAAACAAAACTCACAAAATTTCCAGAATTTTACACATGACGCCGTCAGGAGTTAACTCCTAACGCCGTCAGAAGTGACCTGCAGAAATCTTTACGTTAAGTTTTCTGGAAAATTTCTAGAAAAACTTATGTCCTACTTCCTGGAAAATCCTGCAAAACATCATTATGACTCGATACAAGCATTTGACTCTAACAAATACTAATATACATGCTCATTTAATATTGTGGCGAATCAAGATCAATTTCATTCTTAGAAACAAATTTAGGGTTTCCCCTTACACTTAGCTTTTGCAAAATACCTTTATATGAAGTTAAGACGAAGTTAAACAACAAAATAAAGCATTTTCACAATTTTAGTATGAAACATGATCTACCAACAATAAAAATAAAGCATGCATACGGAAGCAAATAACATCAAATAAATAAAAATCACAGAAAACATGGGTTGCCTCCCAAGAAGCACTTTTCTTTATTTACGAGTCTTGTAGCTAGACTCAAGGTCATCGGCAATTACGTGACCTCATCATTGGTCTTATTCTCCAGGTCATCTCCAATCTTAGTTTTGTATTCCGGACCCGATTGTAAATGTTCTTTATAGAGACCAACCACCATTTTCTCAATTGCTCATATAATCCTATTGGCAAATTCCTTAACAACTTTATATTCCAGTCCTAGAGTCAAGCAATCTTTATAGAAAAGGCTCTTCTTCTCCCATACATAGTCCATGCCCTTTTTCTTATCCTCTTCAATGATGTCCTCAAAAGCACCAATGTTATCCATGTCAAATCGAGGCACAAAACGAAATTCTTTCATTCTATTAGGCATCCTATATGTAATACTATCGGTTTTACTAGCAAATCGGGTTTCCCCTTCTATCTCATCATATTCTAACTTGGACTCTTCAACAAATGGTCTACCAAACACAACATGGGATAAGCGACAATCAATAACACTAGCTAGGTCTTCAACAACTATAAAGTCAGTGATATATGTAAAGTTCCCAACAAATACATGTAGACCTTTAATTCTCCCGACAAAGTTACAAACTCCACCAGGGTATTTGGGATCTCTTCTAGGTCCAAGTCTTGTTTTCACTATACCATTATAGACACTTGAGGACATAATGTTGATTGGGGATTTAAAATCAATGTAAGCATTGTCAATGTGTTTATACCCAATCATACATGGTATCTTAGCATTCTTAGGATCGCCTCTCTTTATCTTGTGTTCAATTCTAGTGAAAGGAGGTCGAGGATTATCAATAAGGTTATTATAGTACGTAATCTCCACCTTAGTGGAGTATAGATTGAAATAGTCATCTAGCTTTGGATCTATCTTCCCTTCCTCAAGTTCCTCAACCACATCCTAGAAATCATTAGATCCTAGGTCCTTATTTGAGTGCAAGGCGGTCGCTAGGTCACTAAATGCATGATCGAGCTCAACATTAATTAACCTATTAAGCTCCCTAAGTTCCCCAATCTCATTCTCAATTTGTTCACGCAACAAAGCCACTTCTCTAGGGGAAAGGGATGGATTGGCGTTTTCCATAATGGTCAACGGAATAGTCAATGAATTTAATTTACTAACAAAGGCACAAAGAAAAAGATAGACTAAAGAGAACCTAAAAAAATTAAAAATAAAATCTTACTAGAAAGGAATCTAGCAAGTAGACCTACTAAAAAGAAATCCTAACCTAGATAATAACTATTCCCCGGGCTGCGGCGCCAAAAACTTGATACGTGGGAATCGCACCAGGCTTTACCTCTCGAGGGATCTCAAGAAGCTTACAACCCCCACCAGGCAGTGTACCTGATCGTTGTAGTATAGTATAGTGACAAGTACCGGGGGATTGATCGTTCAACTATGGAATAGTGTCGCTAGGATTAGAAAGTCTCCAAAACTAAGTCTAGAGGTGAGGGATGATTCTTTTTGTATTTTTATATTTTATTAAAGCAATTAAAATCTCGGTTTTTGGAAGAGTGGGTGGAATTAGTTGCTAACCAACTAACCCAATTAACTACAAATGCAATTAAAATTAAATAACAGAAATGAAAATGGAATTAATTATACTAGTGGTGTAAACAATGCTAGGGAAAGTTGTGTTTACTTAGGTTTCATTACTCCCTAGATATCTTTTACATGTTGATAGCTTGTTACAATTGCATGGATGACGGGTCATATTCCTTAATACTAGTCGTAGGGCATGTACAATATTCCCTAACTCTATAGGATCCTACTTCACTCCTATGTTGAGCCGTTAGAAGCTCCTAACATGGGATCATTAGAATTCTCCTACGCATTAAATACAACCAAATATCATAGTACACCTCCGATCATGCTTCTTAAGACGTTCAGGCAAGTTACCAATGGAAGTCTGCTAGTTTTCTTAAGCCTAACATCGAATACAATCATCCGTAACAACTATAAACAAACAATTAACCCATAATTAACATCTAGGTTTCACTACATCTAAGCAAAAGCAAATGAAATCTAGCCTAGCATGTTAAATTGAAGACAAGTGTAAGATATATTCAAGCAACACATAGACATATTGATTGAATTGAAAGAGTACTTATCTCAAATAGAACATGAAAGTTTCAAAGGGTTGAAACCCTTGAAAAAGCTATGAAAATCGGCCTAGGGTTTTTCCCTCAAAGTTGCACACTAATTAATTAAATTTGGAAAACTATATATAGATAATACAGGGTGACGGCGTCATGTGTAAACATGTGACGCCGTCAACTCGCCGCCTATAATGAAATCGGAGTGCCTAGATCCACTTTTGACGTCGTCATGTGTGATTTTCTTCTGGGCCGTCACTAATACTTGGACCATGACGGCCTTGGGTGACGCCGTCATCTCCTATGCACAAAACTCTCTGGATCGTCTCGCGTATTATCCACATCCACCTCTTGTATTACTCTTGACGCTGTCATTAAGGAATTTGTGACGCCGTCAGTTACTGTTCCCAGCAAGGAAAATTAAGATTTTGTCGTTTTCTTCACTTTTATGCTCCAAAAACGTCCAAAATGCTTCCTTTTCCAGATTTTACTCCAAAAGTACCTAAAATGACAAAAAGAACGATTTAGGGCAATATTTGATCAAATAATCTCGACTTTGGGCATAAATGACCCCTTAAAACGGTTCATTTTTCGCCTCATCAAACATTAACAAACCTAAAAACAATAACTTAAGAAACATAAACATGATAACTAAAGTTTGACATACATGCAAAAACCAACAACAACACACTAGGATACGTGAGTAAGGCGGTCTAGTTCCTGAGTCACTATTTGCATTACTTAGATAACTCTACACCCAGGTGAGTCTTCATAGCCTTACATCTTTTTTAACTTTCACTTTAAATACTTTTACAAACCCTATAAGGGGGATACATGCTAAATGCTTAACTTAAAACCGAATACAAGTCTTTTTCTTTGGTAGTTTGCATGAGTAAACTAACAGCCACCACTACATAACCAAAATTCATGAATCTAATTGTTTGGGACGTTTTATCCAAATGAACGAGAATACAGTTGATAGATCTATTGGAGTTTGACAACTCCCATTGGTATTAACACCCCACTAGGTGGTACCAATAAGTAATATATGTGAATCCACTCAAGGTATAAATTTGGCAAGTTATCCTTCTATCCCCTCATGTTGGGTCTGCAGCCCACATGACCCGGATCGTTAGGGTGTGATTCATGAGCTTAGTGCAACCTACTAAACTCCTGATAATTGTGCATGCATCACAATTATCACAAAAACTTGCATTTTCCCAGATGGGTGTAACAACTGAACCTAGGGAACTTCTATTCACTAACCCCTAAACCTATGATTCTCACTCAATACCTAGTGTTGACTTTTTAAGCATGTATTCTAGGTATATTACTTCTATGGACCTATGGCGGAAGAAGGTACTGAACTCGGAGGACTTTTCATGGTTATCATTCAAACACAACCAACCTAACACTTAGATTTTTGGGACCCCAACAAAATAAAAGTATATCTTTTATAATTAAAACTCTGATAATTATGAATGATAACTAAATTTTCAAAACGTCTCTTTTTGAGTTGTTTTCTATTACTGAATTTGTGATTCTATGAAGTAATACCCCAAACACTTTATCCGCTGCGATCAGTGAAAATGGGGGTGTTACAGATTGGCATCAGAGCTTCAATTGTAGAGAACAAGGTCAAAACCTCAACTACAACTATTTTTCCTAAACCCGAGAAAGTCCTCAGTACCTCTGCCATCCTCCATAACCATATGTGCTAAGGTAAGTATAATAATTGCCTGCTTAACTGCTAAACGATTTACAGTATTTTCTTTATTATATAAGTTATGTCTACTCCCCTCTACTCTACCCTTATCTCATCTAGTCCACATCCGGAGAATGATCTTTCCTCTCCGAATGTACTAGATTATTCCCCTAAACCCTATAACTTAGAATACTCTAGGAATAGTTTAGATAACCCTAATTTAAAACACATAAGAGATTTCTATGCTAAGACATCACCCCTACCTCCCCTAAACCCTATTATACATCCACTTTTTCCTACCCATAAAACAGAAACCCATGGTTTCTTTCTCCCGAGAGAACCATATATACCTAAACACCCTATCCCCACCTATACCCCTAGATTTGACTTTACGCAACCCTATACCTTAAACCCTACCCCTTACTTAATAAACCCTCCCATTCCATCTTGGAAAGATAAAATTGGAGAAAAACCCTCTACGTTGACTCTAGAAGATGAGGAAAACCAATTAGAGGAGATTTTAAATAACTTAGATGAAATTTTTCTTGATCTCCTTGAGAAGATAGAAAAAGGTCATAATAATAATAACTTAGATAATCAACCTAACTATAGTAGTTTAAGAGAGAATTTACAAGAAAACCGTTTTAAAGTAGCTAAAATACAGGAAAACCAAATGAAACATCACCATAAAATAGCTTTTGCCCGCTTTAGGATTTGCACTTTAGAAAAGATAATAGATAATGATGAGGAAAACTTAGAAAACACTAACACATGGAATTAGGAAATTAGGAAACTTTAGAAAAACTTAAGTGGATAAATAACCCTAGGAAACATGCCTTAGAATAGTTAGAGCCTTTAGGATAAGTAGAATAGGAAATAAATAAAATAAGTTAGGATTTAGAAACTACCTGGTACCCCTCAATTAGGATAGATTAGATAACTAGACATAGGATTACCCTTCACCTTAGAAAACCCTTAGGAAAACCTATAACCTACCCTTAACCCTTACCCTTAACCTACCCTGATGTCTTAGGAAAATAGAATCTCTAAACTGTTTTAAATTTCTCTTACCCTAACCCTTTTCAACTCTTTTTCTTCTTACTGATTGTGAGAATCCTCATTCTTCACCATAGAGATCTGAATTCTTTCTCCTCTGATCTCTAAACCTTTACTTCTTTCCATGGGTTTCGTAAGCTATCTTCGTTCTAGTTAGAGATCTACCCCTAACTATTCCATATGCAAATATATGATTCTCATATATAAGCATATTCCTACTCTTAGATTACTATTATGCCCGAGCTAGTTTTCCCCAATCCCCTTTAGTAAACCCCAAAACCTTAGTTAGGATTTCCATACTTGAGGATAGAAATACCATTAGGATTAGAAAACCTTAGACCATTAGGATTAGAAAGCAAAAACCCCTACCCCAATAGACATAGGATAAGACTTAATATGAAAACATTAGGATTAAAATATAGATTAGGAAAAACTTAGGATTAGATAACCCTCACCCTAAGCCTTTAGAACCCTAGTTTAGGATAGACACACTTACCCCATAGGAATAAGTAGATTTAGGTCATAGATAACCCATACCTAGCCCTTAGGATAACCATACTTATACACTTGAGGATTTTAGAATATACCTTAGGATTTGACAATTTTTAGAATACCCATTAGGAAATTTCACTTAGGAGATACTATGGATAGTGCCTTAGCTGGTTTCAAATCCCTAGGAATAGTAATACTCATAATAATAGTAATAATGGTAATAATAGGCAACCTAAAACAAAAGAGAAAACCTAAAACAGCACCTAAAAATAAGGATATACCTAGTCAACCCTTAGGAAAGAAAACACTTAAACCTAATCCCTCTTTAGAACCCTCTACCTCAATGGAACCAAACACCTCACCCTTAGAAATTAGGATTAGTTAGAAGAACCTTAGGGGGAAAACAAAACTCTGGGACGAAATCTAGTAAATCTAAAACTGCGATAGGATATTCTCCTTCAGGTATCCTATACTCTTACGCTTTCGTTTAATCTCATCTTTTCATTTCTCTCCTTCTACCGTTTAAATCCTTTTCCTCTCACTTCCTCCTACTCTTCCATTTAAAATCCCATTTTCCCGCCTTTTTCCCCACTCCACAAATTAAAACCATACTTTTCCATTTTCCCTACTCCTATACTTTTCCCCACTCAACCCACTCCAAACTTCTTTTCTTTTCCCATTTCCCCTACTTTACCTTTTCATCCTTTTTCCTTTTTCATTCCACTCCACTCCCATAAATCCTTCACTCCATTTCCCTTCATTTTTAATTCTCCGTCATTTTACACTCTATTTTCTTCTCTCTATATTCTCTCCCTACCTCATCCTGCAATGCTCTATTAGTTAGAACTTGCATTTCTCGTCATAACACAAGTTTCTATCAGTTAGAACTTGTAAGAATATCTACATCAAACTTTAATCCTCATTATGTTCGACTATGATATTAAATCTCGCTTTGCAAGAAATTGTAAAAATGAGATCTTCTACGTCCGTCATTCTAGTCTTAACATGGGAATTTACTATGTGACAAGTTGCTAAACCAGAGAACATTTGAACTTGTCCCTACCATGACTAGAACTAGTCTCTATCATGACTAGAACTTGTCTCTACTTGACTAGAATATTCCTCTACCGTATCTAGAACTTGTCTTCACTGATATGACAACTATCAGTTGAAACTTGTCTCTAAAAATTTCCTTACCATATATCCTTAAATATGGTAAAACTCTCTTCATTTTCCACCGATACTGCTTAAGGATGATTTATAATGACTATCCTCTTAAAATAACTAGGATGTTCCTACATTTTAATGAGAAAGTTATAAGTCAAATAGGTTAAGAGTTTATACGCTCTTGTTTTCAAATATTGGGACGCCTTTATTTGCAAATAATGAGATATAAAAACCTAAGTATCTGGTATCTGTACAAGCAATTCTTACTCCGCTTGTGCAAAATCTTCTTCCTTTTCACATCATTTTCCTCGATAATCCTCTTCTTTCTCAACTTTCTCGACTTATTCTCTCCCCTACTCCTATAATCGTCAAAATCTCAGGACGAGATTTTCTCTGAGGGGGTAAGAGTATAACAACCCACAAACACCCAATACTATCATTCCCATTACAAATACCTATAGTAGGTATTTCACAGGTAAATTTTTGCTTTTTATATACATTATTCCTTGCATGACTCACTAGACCTGCTCACGTATCTACACAAGCCAAATAACTCAACACTCACATCCTATAAACCCCAGGTATGTCAAGCATAAACTCATAACAACACCATAATAAGTAATTCACCAATCTAAAACACTAAACATAAAACAAAACCCTAATAAACCCTAAACTAAAACTTAAGTAGGATTATGTGCTTATCTGAACCTCTATGCTTAGTTAAACTAGTAAGAATGTGTTCAAGGCTTCAGTAAGAGTTTCTTTAGCAATATTAGGATATATTAGGACTATTAGGCTATAGAATAAAACCCTTAGAACTTAGATACAAACCCCCTAAGCCCTAAACCATAACTAGGTCATAGATAACTAGAATTAGGTCTAAACCCTCCCAAAACTTCCCCATAGGACACTTCCACTTAGTATAAACCTTTAGGAACTTAGGATTAGTTATTAGATACCCTTAGGACACTAACTTAGGCACAAAACCATAGGATAAACCCTAGTCTCTCACTAAACCCACTTAGGTCATTTAGGTTACAAAACTAGGTCAAACCTTCCCAAAACTTTCCCATAGGTTACCCACACTTAGAATAAACCCTTTAGGTCTTAGGATTAGTCACTAGACACACTTAGGAACTTAATTTAGGCACTAAACCTTAGGTAAAACCTTAAACACATAGTAAGTAGAAACTAGGTCTAAACTTAACTAAAACTTAGTAAAACCTAAACATAAGCACCTTAAACACCTCAACCTAGCACCCTAACACCTTAGTCATACCCAAGCACACATCCTAACACAACTAAGCACATACACAAGTAGGTGCATTACCTACTTGGCTAATCCACCACTAATCCACCCTAAACCTCCCCAAAACCACCCGTAATCACCCTAAACCACCCTTAAACACCCTAAGCAGCTTACAAGCACCTCCAAGCACCTAAGCAAGGAGGTGCATCACCTCCTTGAAAGCTGCTACCTTCGAACCGCCTCCTACGGTCTTTCTCCACCACAACCGGCCTAGGCAGCCCCCTAGCTACCTCCTAGATCATCCTCATCACCGCCTAGCCTCACCACATCACCTCCTAGCTCTGCTTTCTCAGCCCTCCCCCTCCATGATGCCCATGAACCCATTTCCACCCAAACCGCCTTGTCGCGAGTATAAATACCCCCCCCCCCATCCCCTCATTTCTTCTCCACACCTCTCCTCCTCCTCTCTACCTCACATTTCTGTAGTACTAAGTCATTAGAAGCAGTAGGGAACATGTAGCTAGGCCTTGGTCACGTTGTGTTGTGGTTTGAAGTCGTACGAGCCCTAGAAAACCCTAACCCTAGTTTTTCACCCACGTAAACCCCCCCCCCCCAACCAAGTAAGTCTTAAATTTAGTTAATTTAGATTTAGTATAGTCTTAGGATAGATTTAGGATGCCTTAGATAGTTTAGATACCCTTGCATGAGTCTAGAACCATTCTACTTGCTAGTTTACGTATTAAAACCCTAGATCGAGTCATATACTTTCATGCATGCTATAAGTAGTTAATTTAGGTCATACACTAGTTAAACATAGCTTAAATAAGTTAAAATAAGTAAAACATAGGCTAGAAAACTTAAATACTAGATAAAATATAAGTTACATGCATATTAGGACTAGTTTTGCAATAGTTTACATGCATAGGGGTATATATCGTAAATTCCTGAAATTATAAAATCTAGGGACTGTTTTTGACATTTCCTAGATGTTATAAGTAGTAAGGACTAGTTTTGCATAATATTAAAACCCTAGGATAGATAATAACATAAGTATAAACAAAAAAGGACTAAAAATGTAAATAGTATAAAGTTAAAGGTCTAAAATGGTAAATATAGAAAACTTAGGAGTCTTAGGTTAATTTCATAAAATATAGAAGTCTAGGGACTAGTTGTGTCAAGTATAGATAGTTATTAGTATATGTAATATAAGTAATATAAAACTTAGGGTAGAAAATGTAAATATATAAACTCTAAGGGTAAAAAGTGAAAATATCATATAAGTATAAAACCTAAATAAAGTTAGAAGCATAACACAATACTAGGGAGCTTCATGCGAGGAGTACTATGTGGATATTTCGTTTTTGACGAGTTTGTTGGGTTTACGAATTAAAGTGCCCTGACTCCTCGAACGATTATTGCATATATTTCTGAGATATGATGGCCCGAACGATGATATGATTATAACTAAACCCTAATAACAACATAACTCAATAATAGGGAGCTTTGTGTGAGGAGTATAAACTTCAGAATTATGATGGCCCGAACGGTATTATGTTGATAACATAATACAATAGTAGGGAGCTTCATGTGAGGAGTCATATATGTTGGGTCAATATTTTACTCAAATATTCCCCACAAGTATTTGAACATAAAATAACCAAATGACTCACTGAATAAAATAGTAAATTGCTATTTCAGTGAGTGACATTCAACCTTAAACACAAACAAGTCACTGAGTGCATAGTCACTCAGTGAGTTATCTTCAGGATGCTCGGACCGGGTGTAAAAAAAGAAAGACTCAATCATTCAGTGAGGCGGTACTCAGTGAATGATCCCTGAGCCAAAGAAGAAGGTAATGGAGTTAGTGAGTGATGACAATAACTCACTAACTCCCTGAAACTATCTCTACAACATACTGATAAATATATGCAGTAACTTCCAAAAGGAGAAGTCAAACCAAGTACAAGTAATTGCCAAAGCTGTTGGAATATTTTCTATGACACTTCAAAAGGATGTTTGTTCTATTCTAAAAGAAGATGAGGTAGGGGACCACTAAGAAGTGGATGACAACTCATCATCACATGTTGGCTTTGTAATTTGTACCTATATATATATATATATATATATATATATATATATATATATATATATATATATATATATATATATATATATATATATATATATATATATATATATATATAGGATCCGGTTCCATTGAGAAGGTTTTTATTTTGAGAAGATTGAGAAATCTTCGTTTGAACAAATTGATTCATGTTTTTTATTTGATTCACAAGTAAACATCATTTTATGATGAATCGAATCTATAAATCACAAATTTAATTCACAAATCATAGTTAAAATCGAGTTATGATGATGATTCATTAAATTTGTACAGATGATTCAGTATTCTACATATATCGCAAAATCGAGAGATTTTTAACATTGATTCAAAAAAAAATTTACACATTTTGAATTTTAATCACATTAAAATGAGTTTTATGCTTGAAAAACATGAATCAAAGTTAAAAATCTATCGTTTTTTAAAACCTTCTCAATCTTCTCAAAATAAAAACCTTCTCAATCGATCCAGATTATATATATATATATATATATATATATATATATATATATATATATATATATATATATATATATATATATATATATATATATATATATGTATATATATATATATATGTATATATATTGTATGTTACAGGGGATAGTTGTGAATTCTAGAAAAACAAATACTTAGTATTAGTTGATAGGATTCCCCTCTCATTTCAATATCGGCAAAACATATATTATTTTGACAGCTTTTGGACCAAAAATAATATTAATACTACGTAGTAACTCTAGATTCTAGAAATAATACCCAAGTACTCAATATCATAACTAATGAAGTATTAGTGAATACAAGTATATTTTTATTTCTACAAGTCGTTATTTCAAGGATTTCAAACCGAAGATTTCAACACTAACACTTATACATACGATATATATATATATATATATATATATATATATATATATATATATATATATATATATATATATATATATATATATATATATATATATATATATACATATATATATATATATATATATATATACATTTCAACTAGTTTTATTTTCTAGTTGCCATATTTTCCTAAGTTTTGGAAAATGTATTATTTTGATAACAACAAGTGTTTTTCAAAGAGTAGAGGGGTATAGGAAACATGTGCATGGACATTCATAATATCATTTCATGATCTAAATTAGATCGTTCATCCTTCATATTAGGTTGAGGCAGCTTACCGTTCATTGTTGTTCATTTCACTTCATCACAGTATCATCAGTTTAAGGTGAGTTTTCATAGCCCCGTATACATTTTATGATTGTTTTCAAATCCCACGGGGGAGAATACATTGCACCATTTTAGTACGAGCCCAAGTATCAAAACTTATGTACATTGCTTAAGTTGCTTATCTACCTTGTGATAGTCCCCTATTATCATCATGAACCGTTAATTTGCCTAATTAGCGAGAGTGAGTGGATAGATCTATTGAGGGTGACGCCTCCATCCGTGGTAGTATTTACCAACAGTAAGCGGATGCATTTCATGTCTGTCACATTTGAGTGTTTTGGCAGAACATTCAGGAGGGGCATATATTTCATCAGTCTAGCTTCGGTGTCATGAGCTTAAGGTCTATTGTACTATTTTACGTGACATTTGTCATGCACTTATACTTGTGGTGGCCGTACAACATTACATTTCATAAACCTATGATTATTCACCAACTTTATGTTGACCGTTTTCGCAATGTATTTTCAGGTAACTAAAGGCATTATCATATCATATGCATGGAGTCACATTAGGGTGTGCCAGGGATGACGCACTACATTTTGGATTTTTCATGCACTTTCATATTATCGTTTGATCGTGCCAGACTTATTTACTTAAACTTTTCGAGACTTTGGGACCTATGTTTTGTAACACTGGATGTTTTTAAATAAATCAAACGATGTATTTTCCAAACGACACTTTAGGTCGTTCAATATATCCTTGTTATGGTGCTATGACAGTTACACCCCAAGGCATTCCATTCCGCTGCAAGTCAGGTAAATTGGGGGTGTGACAGATTGGTACCAGAGCTAAGGTTATAGCGAACTAGGATGCATCATAGACCCTAGACTATAACCACATTATCATAGCATCTAATCATTTCATCATAAGTGCATATTCATTGTTTTAGGTGATTCCATTATACGAGTTATTTATTTTATTTCACCTTGATTATCACAGAACTATGTCTTCAAACCCGAACATTGTCATACTTTACTCTATCTCAGACTCCGATGATGAAGGATCTATGTCTTCCACTGCCTTTTCACCACCACCCATTCCTCTTGTACCTGTGTTGCCACTCTCGGCATCAGGTGAGGAAATCGAGCCTTTTGAGGAGGAAGAGACTGCTCCTACTCCTCATGTTTCCCCTATTGCACCACCTGAGGTTACCCATGCACCCACTGACATATCATCCCCTGCTACCACTATTCTATCAGAACCAAGACTTATGTTTCCCCGTAGGAAGACGACTCTAGTTGCTAGTAAGAGAGTTCACCCTGCTACATCTACCTTTAGGATCCCTGCTATTCCTATATTA
Organism: Artemisia argyi; assembly: GCA_030686995.1. Taxonomy (NCBI): domain Eukaryota; kingdom Viridiplantae; phylum Streptophyta; class Magnoliopsida; order Asterales; family Asteraceae; genus Artemisia; species Artemisia argyi. The sequence continues at coordinate 102,080,702 of CM060700.1, forward strand.
CCTGCACCACCAGCCATACCCGCTACTACTTCCATATCTACTTCACTATTGCCGCTCAGGAAGCGTACGAGGTTTACTACACCAGCTTCACCTACTACAGAGTCAGAACCACCACCAGTATACCATGTAGGTGAGAGTTCGAGAGCAGCTGCTGCTAGGGAGCCTACAGATGTTACCTTAGAGGATCAGTTAGGGGCTCAGCAGGAGCAGGTTGATAGTTTGGGTTATAGGGTTGATGAGGTTATCACTACTCGACTTGAGGCGGTTGAGGAGCATGTCGAGGGATTGATTTTAGGTAGAGTTAGCATCGACGTGTCGTATCATGGACTTGAGGCACGGCAGGATGGACATCAGGAGCTGATTGATCAGCTTAGAGATGAGCTACCGGAGATACGGGATAGAGCTCAGACTACACAGGAGGCTCAGGGAGAGCAGACACACCAGTTGGCAGTAGCACAGGAGAGGTTGACTATGATGGAGGGTAGAGATGCTGCTCTTCAGCTTCGAGTTCAGCATCTAGAGGAGATCGTCGTCATGATGGATAGGGAGATCCGTCGTTTGAGGAGTGCACCTGGAGCATCTGGAGCTCCTGGACCATCTAGAGCACCTGGAGGAGCCTAGACATAGACTAGTATTGTATTAGCTTTTACTATTTCCTAGTCCCGAGGTGTGGGACATAGTTCAAGAACTTGTAGTCTTTTGGTTGTTGTACAAACAAATATATCAAGTGCGACTCTACTATGTTGGAAATGTTGTGCTATATATATATATATATATATATATATATATATATATATATATATATATATATATATATATATATATATATATATATATATATATATATATATATCGGTCCATGTAGGCCGAAATTTTCATGTATTATATTCATGTGTTGTGATTATATTTATGATGTTTCGTGGTTGCTCTTTATTGTTAACGTATTTATACTTGTTCTGGTTGTATCTATACGTGTCGTGGTTGTATTATTATAGGTTGTGGTTGTGCTCGTACATGTAGTGGTTGTATTTATACATATTGTGGGTGTATACTTTTTGTACGATGACTATTTCTATTATGGCTTTCTCATGGTTGTTGTCGATTATTATTTATCAGAAGTATGGCGCCAAAGAAAGCAAAGGCTACATCAGAAACACCCGCTATGACTCAAGCCGCTATCCGCAAGTTAGTCAGGGATAGTATAGCAGAAGCTCTGGAGACTGAGAGAGCTGAGGTTGCTGCTAGGGCTGCTGAGGTTGCGCCAAATACTTGGGCGGTTGAACCACCCACTACTAGGCGTGAATGTACTTGGAAGGATTTCAAGATTAGAATTCCCGTCAAGTTTAAGGGCACTGAGGGAGCGGTTGCTTTGATCCGCTGGTTTGAAAAGACTGAGAATGTATTTCTCATGTGCGGTTGCCTGGATGTTAACAAGGTAAAATTTTCTACTGGTATGCTTCTTGATGAAGCTATGTCTTGGTGGAATTCTTATGCTCAGCCTATTGGTATGGAGAATGCCTACAAGCTTACTTGGGATCAATTCAAGAAGCTGATGACTAAGAAGTTTTGCCCTCGTACTGAGGTGCAAAAGTTGGAAACCGAATTCTATGAGCTGGTAACAAAAGGTGATGACATTGAGACTTATATCAGGAAGTTTCAGGAATTGGCTGCAATATGTCCAACTATGGTACCTGACGATGAGAAAAAGATGGAGAACTTTACTGGTGGACTACCCGAAAGCATCCGAGGGGATGTGATGTCTTTCGACCCACAATCAATGGAAGAGGCTATTCGTATAACTCAGAAACTTATGGTCCAAGTGTTAAAAGGAAAATCTGCTGCAAACAACAACAATAACCGTTCAAACAACACCAACTACAACAACACTCGAAACAACAACAACTATAACAATAACCGAAACCGCAACTACCCCAATAACCAAAACAACAACAACAACAAGAGGAGGTTTGGCAATAACCAAGGTGGAAATGCTATCCAACCAGCACCTAAGAGACAGGAAGTGGCAAAGGCCAATGCTGCAGGGCCAACAGAAGGAAAAGGATATGCTGGAAAACTACCCAAGTGTAACAAATGTCAAACTCATCACAACCCTGGAAATTGTCCTAGAGCTTGTGAGAACTGTGGAAAAGTCGGTCATCCGACTAGGGAATGCAAAGCTCCACGAGGGGTAGTTAATCAGAATAAACCAGGAGCATGTTATGGTTGTGGAGAGTTGGGTCATTTCAAGAACAATTGCCGAAAGAGGAAGGATCAAGGAGCTGGAAATCAGGGTGGAGTAGCTCGAGGAAGGGCTTATGTTATGGGAGGAGAAGATGCCCGAGAGGACCCGAATGTTGTTGCGGGTACGTTCCTCGTTAATAATCGTTATGCATCCATTTTATTTGATTCAGGAGCGGATAGAAGTTTTGTTTCTATTGCATTTGCACCTTTACTTAACATAGAACCAACTACCTTAGACATTCCCTATATTGTTGAATTAGCCGATGGTTCCTTAGTTAAAACCAACACCGTTGTCCGTGGTTGCACCATCAATTTCCTAAATCATCCATTCAATATAGACCTTATGCCCGTAGAACTTGGAAGTTTTGACGTTGTTATCGGTATGGATTGGTTGTCTCGACATCGTGCAAGAATCATTTGTGATGAAAAAGTTGTTCATCTTTCTTATGGCGGTGAAACTTTAGTTGTTCGCGGAGAGCGAAGTGGAACTAGACTCAGTATCATATCATGCATTAAAACCAAGAAGTACATAAAGAAGGGTTGTTATGCATTCTTGGCTCACATCACGGAGAAGAAGTCGGATGAGAAACGACTTGAAGATGTGCCAATTGTTAAGGAATTTCCAGAAGTTTTTCCGGAAGAATTGCCAGGACTTCTGCCTACACGTCAAGTTGAGTTTTAGATTGAATTAGTGCCAGGAGCTGCACCAATTGCACGCGCACCGTATAGACTTGCACCTTCTGAGATGCAAGAATTGTCTAACCAATTACAAGAACTTTTAGACAAAGGATTCATTAGACCGAGTTCCTCGCCTTGGGGAGCACCGGTTTTGTTTGTAAAGAAGAAGGATGGATCTTTCAGAATGTGCATAGACTATCGTGAGCTGAATAAGTTAACGGTGAAGAATCGTTATCCACTCCCTAGGATCGATGACTTGTTCGATCAGCTACAAGGTTCTTGTTTTTATTCCAAGATCAATTTAAGATCAGGTTACCATCAACTTAGAGTTCGGGAAGAAGATATCCCGAAGACGGCATTCAGAACACGTTATGGTCATTATGAGTTTCAAGTGATGCCTTTTGGATTAACGAATGCACCTGCCGTATTCATGGATCTCATGAACAGAGTGTGAAAACCATATCTTGATAAGTATGTAATTGTATTCATTGACGATATCCTGATTTATTCCAAGAGTAAGAAAGAGCATGAAGCACACCTCAAAACAATATTGGAACTACTCAAGAAGGAGCAATTGTAAGCCAAATTTTCAAAGTGTGACTTTTGGATACAAAGAGTTCAATTTCTTGGCCATGTCATTGATAGCCAAGGATTACAAGTCGACCCAGCAAAGATCGAGGCAGTAAAGGATTGGGCTACGCCCAAGTCTCCTACGGAAATTCGTCAATTCCTAGGACTTGCAGGATATTACAGAAGGTTTATTGAAGGGTTTTCCAAGATAGCGAAGTCGCTGACTAAGCTGACACAAAAGAATCAAAAGTACGAGTGGGGAGAGAAACAAGAATCTGCATTTCAGTTATTGAAGCAGAAGCTTTGTAGTGCACCGATTTTGTCACTACCAGAAGGTATTGAGAACTTTGTGGTATATTGCGATGCTTCGCATAAAGGACTTGGAGCTGTGCTAATGCAAAACGAGAAGGTGATAGCTTATGCATCTAGACAGCTTAAGACACACGAGAAGAATTACACTACACACGACTTGGAGTTGGGTGCTGTGGTTTTTGCACTCAAGATTTGGAGACACTACCTTTATGGTACTAAATGTGTAGTTTTTACCGACCACAAGAGCTTACAGCATATACTTGATCAGAAGGAACTTAATATGAGACAACGTCGTTGGCTAGAATTGTTGAGTGATTACGATTGTGAAATCCGATATCACCCAGGAAAAGCGAATGTTGTAGCAGATGCACTTAGCCGAAAAGAACGACTCAAACCTTTGAGGGTTAGGTCGTTGGGAATGACTATTATTTCACCATTACCATCAAAAATTCTAGAAGCTCATATTGAGGCTCTCAAGGAGGAAAATCGACCATAGGAGAAACTTTATGGTATGCCCGAGAACAAAAATGGCTTTGTAAAGAGAGCAGATGGAGTGTTATGCTTCAAGGACCGAAGTTGGATACCACTCTATGGTGGAGTACGAGAATTGATTATGCATGAATCACACAAGTCGAAGTACTCTATTCACCCAGGTTCTGACAAGATGTATCAGGATCTCAAAAAGCTGTATTGGTGGCCGAACATGAAAGCAGAAATAGCTACGTACGTCAGCAAATGCCTTACTTGTGCTAAAGTGAAAGCCGAGTACCAGAAACCGTCAGGACTACTTCAACAACCAGAAATTCCACAATGGAAGTGGGAGCGTATTACAATGGACTTTGTCACTAAACTTCCCAAGACGTCAGGAGGTTACGATGCTATTTGGGTAATTGTTGATCGTCTTACCAAATCAGCCCATTTCATACCCATTAGAGAGACTTATTCCATGGAACAGCTTGCCAGACTTTATGTCAAGGAAATAGTCTCAAGACATGGAGCACCAATCTCCATTATTTCTGACAGAGATAGTCGCTTTACTTCAAACTTTTGGAAGTCATTACAAGATTCTTTTGGATCCAAGTTAGACATGAGCACTGCTTACCATCCTCAGACTGATGGTCAGAGTGAGAGAACTATTCAAACACTTGAGGACATGCTGCGGGCATGTGTGATTGACTTTGGGAATGGTTGGGCTAACCATTTGCCATTAATCGAGTTCTCTTATAACAACAGTTACCATTCAAGCATTAAAGCAGCACCATTTGAGGCACTTTATGGTCGTAAGTGTCGATCCCCAGTTTGTTGGGCAGAAGTTGGGGATGTACAATGTACTGGTCCAGAGATGGTACGAGAAACAACAGAAAAGATAATCCAGATTCGAGAAAGACTTGAAACTGCTAGAAGTAGACAGAAAAGCTACGCAGATGTTCGACGCAAACCATTGGAATTCCAGGTCGGAGACAAGGTCATGTTGAAAGTCTCGCCCTGGAAAGGCGTGATACGATTTGGGAAACGCGGAAAGTTGAACCCGAGATACATTGGTCCATTTAAGATACTGGAAAGGATTGGTCCAGTAGCTTACAAGCTTGAACTTCCATCAGATCTCAGCAACGTACATAACAAGTTTCATGTCTCAAACCTCAAGAAATGCCTTTCGGATGAGTCTTCCGTTATACCATTAGAAGAGATTCAGCTAGATGACAAGCTTAACTTTGTGGAGGAACCAGTTGAAATCATGGACTGAGAGGTCAAACAGTTGAAGCAGAGTCGAATTCCGATTGTTAAGGTTCGCTGGAATTCTCAAAGAGGACCCGAGTTTACTTGGGAACGAGAAGACCAAATGCAACGCAAGTATCCACATCTTTTCACCAAACCTATTACCGAGACCAACACTAGCTGAATTCAGGGACTGAATTCCTTTTTGGGTGGGCGACTGTCACAACTCACCATTTCAGGTCATTTCCCAAACTTCTACAATTTACTATTCATAAATCACTATTCATCAAAACACTATTCATCGTTTTACTATTCATCATTTTCGAGGTCAATTTGATATTCTGATAAACATTTGAAAATTTTACTATTCACTGAACACTATTCATTTCCGGAAAAAATTTCACTATTCACTTGCATTACTCATTTCATCGTATATTTAGTTTACGGGTATTCAAATTCGCGTAACCGGATTGGTTTAGATGCGAATTCATTTCATTATCAGTAAGGACACTGCATACGGACTAGAGACAGTCTGCATATCATCATAAAAGCATTTTCATGTTATACCACTCTTAGGATTTTCAAATTTATATATTTGATATATTTAACGTTTTACGTATAACTACTTATAAATAAACGTTAACACCCGATTAATAAACACGACGAATATATCTAAATATTCCCACAATGGTCCCGACATATTTTTATATCCATTATATCATCATAAAAGTTATAATATTCATTTACCCAGTATTTTGGAAATTTATTTTTATTTATAACGTAAGTTTATAAATATTGCGACGGTTTTCGTGGAAACTAAACAATAATCACCCGAACACTCAGTACTTGTACCCAACATATTTTTAACATTTTTACAACTTTATTTCTTCCCGAATAACTTCGTTAACATTTATTTCATCAAACCCGATATCCGATTTTAACTAATATCACAAATGTACACTTATAATACACTAGAATCCTAATTAAATCAAAGCTACCCCAACCCCCCCCCCCCCCCCCCCACCTCACTCACCATGGCCGGCCCCTAAAGTCCTCACCAAGGCCATATGTATTTTTTTCCTAACCTCTAGCATTTATGTACACATATAATACCAAGGTTGCAAAAATCGTGAATCGGTAGTGAGGCGGTCGACCACCTTGTAGCTTGTAATCATTCTAAGCGGGATTAATCGGTGATTAATCGGATTGGCATTTCTGGCAAATTTTGGGTATTTCTAGTAAATTTTGTGTATTTCCGGCAAGTTTTGTGTATTTCCAGCGAGTTTTAGGTATTTTTGGCAAGCTTTTTTCTAAAAAAACATGTAATAGATTTAAGTAGTTACTATAAGTGATCAAAATATGTTTACGGTAAGTTTTGGGTACTTCCGACAAGATTTGAAGGTTTTCGGCAAGTTTGACCACCATTGACCGCCGTTAATCACCGTTGACCATGGTTGGCCTATTTGTTTGACCCAGTTACATAAATCGACAAGGTTGGTGGCCTTGTAGCGCCTAGGCGGTGATTAATCGGCCTTGTAGACCTTTTTTTGCAACATTGTATAATACATTATAACTTACCTAAATATCTACAAACACTTTCTACAAAACACATAACAAATTCTTAGAATCAAAAAGACCATTTTCTCATCTCTTTCTCTCAAAACCCACGACACAACCCAAAATCCATGATCAAGTGACGATTTTTCAAAGTATAAAGCTACAAAGTTGTTCCTTTTACCTTTCTAGTTAAGAGTTTTGCAATATAAACTCAAGAAACACAAGATTTCTCATCCTCTAATCACCTAATATTTCAAAGTAAGTTATCAAATTTATTTTCATGATTTCATCTAATATTTACTTGTATCATATGGTTTTCATGCTTAATTTCATGCACAAGCTAGCTATACCACATTATTTTTGTTAACTTTTTGAACATACAAACCCTAGAATTTGATTTAGGTATTCCTTTGTTAAATTAACATGATTAGTGGTGATTAGGAACCCATGGCACCCTAAGAAGGTGTATGGTAGGATTAGTATAGCTTTGTGGTGTTTGCAAGAGATTTGGTGATGTTAGAAACTAGTTTTGAACATGGAAAATGGATTTGTAACAAGAATACAAACCTACTGTCCCATTTTTGTAAACCCCGGAAAATCAGTAAACATAAAATAAACTTTGGCAAAATTTTTAGAAAATACTTTCAAAAACGAATCCGTAGGCGAAAGAACGGATTAAAAAGAGTTTATAATGAAGAAGTTATGATTTTTGCAAGTTTATTGACGAAAAGTATATTTTCTGAAAATACATGCTGTTGGACGTTTTTCGTCGGACAAAACGAAGCTTTAGACGTAACCCGGAGGAGCCAAGCTTTCCAAAATATATTACTACATACTAAGACGTAACCATGGATATAAGGAACAAGTAAAATGGACTTATAACGACAAAGATATTCACGTTTCAATATCGGCAAAACTTATATTATTTTGACAGCTTTTGGACCAAAAATAATATTAATACTACGTAGTAACTCTAAATTCTAGAAATAATACCCAAGTACTCAATATCATAACTAATGAAGTATTAGTGAATACAAGTATATTTTTATTTCTACAAGTCGTTATTTCAAGAATTTCAAACCGAGGATTTCAACACTAACACTTATACATACGATATATATATATATATATATATATATATATATATATATATATATATATATATATATATATATATATACATTTCAACTAGTTTTATTTTCTAGTTGCCATATTTTCTTAAGTTTTGGAAAATGTATTATTTTGATAACAACAAGTGTTTTTCAAAGAGTAGAGGGGTATAGGAAACATGTGCATGGACATTCATAATATCATTTCATGATCTAAATTAGATCATTCATCATTCATATTAGGTTGAGGCAGCTTACCGTTCATTGTTGTTCAACTTCATCACAGTATCATCAGTTTAAGGTGAGTTTTCATAGCCCCCTATACATTTTATGATTGTTTTCAAATCCCATGGGGGAGAATACATTGCACCATTTTAGTACGAGCCCAAGTATCAAAACTTATGTACATTGCTTAAGCTGCTTATCTGCCTTGTGATAGTCCCCTATTATCATCATGAACCGTTAATTTGCCTACTTAGCGAGAGTGAGTGGATAGATCTATTGAGGGTGACACCTCCATCCGTGGTAGTATTTACCAATAGTAAGCGGATGCATTTCATGTCTGTCACATTTGAGTGTTTTGGCAAAACATTCAGGAGGGGCATATATTTCATCAGTCTAGCTTCGGTGTCATGAGCTTAAGGTCTATTGTACTATTTTACGTGACATTTGTCATGCACTTATACTTGTGGTGGCCGTACAACATTACATTTCATAAACCTATGATTATTCACCAACTTTATGTTGACCGTTTTCGCAATGTATTTTCAGGTAACTAAAGGCATTATCATATCAAATGCATGGAGTCACATTAGGGTGTGCCAGGGATGACGCACTACATTTTGGATTTTTCATGCACTTGTATATTATCATTTGATGGTGCCAGACTTATTTACTTAAACTTTTCCAGACTTTGGGACCTATGTTTTGTAACATTGGATGTTTTTAAATAAATCAAACGATGTATTTTCCAAACGACACTTTAGGTCGTTCAATATATCCTTGTTGTGGTGCTATGACAGTTACACCCCCAGGCATTCCATTCCACTGCAAGTCAGGTAAATTGGGGGTGTGATAAATCTTGTAACTTTTTATTCATTATTATTAAGGAAGTTCTAATTTATGTTTGTCAAGATTTGCTCAATTCCATGGACCAACAAGTGGTATCAGAGAGGGTGGATTATTCTTATGATCCAGATCCTTTTATGGCTACTAATAACATCAGCAATGTCAAAGATAAGTGTGAAATCTTCAAAAACTGCTACTGTAATAGCAATTTTTGAGGGGGAGATACACACTGATCCTTGACAAGAATGTCAAACAAACCCACACCCACCACTCAAAAAAACCTCACTGATTAAAATAATTAGTCCCACACCCGTACCTAACTCATATCTTTATCCAATCACGAAACACCCACAACTCATCATCACATTTTGGCTTTGTACTTTGTACCTATATATATGTCTTGTATGTTACAGGGGATAGTTGTGAATTCTAGAAAAACAAATACTTAGTATTAGTTGATAGGATTCCCTTCTCATTGAATCACAAGCTTAGCTTGGATCAATGAGAGTTCATTGTCATTCTAATGGGGATACTATACCGAAATTATCCCCATCAAGAAGCTGAAGATGTTATCATGTAGTCATATGTATATTGAGTAATCTTGTAACTTTTTATTCATTATTATTAATGAAGTTCTAATTTATGTTTATCAAGATTTGCTCAATTACATGGACCAACAAGAGGCATCAAAGCAAGTGGATTATTCTTATGATCCAGATCCTTTTATGGCTACTAATAACATCAGCAATGTCAAAGATAAGTGTGAAATCTTCAAAAACTGCTACTATAATAGCAATTTTTGAGGGGAGATACACACTGATCCTTGACAAGAATGACAAACAAACCCACACCCATCACTCAAAAAAACCTCACTAATTAAAATAATCAGTCCCACACCCGTACCTAACTCATATCTTTATCCAATCACAAAACACCCACCACACCACAAAACCTTATCTCACCCACAAATAACAAAATCTCACAATCATAAACATAAATCTCACAAAAACACCACAACCTCGCGACTCAGAAGATCATAACTACTCACAAATCCACACATCTTAAAACATCACTCAAATTGACACAGATGATATAAAAAAAACTAGATCCGATCAACAAAAGAAGAACCGGGATCGAGTCTCAAACCAAAATCGCCTCATCCCAAACACTAACTCAAAAATCTGATCTATAAAAATATAGATCATGACCACAAAAATCACATATTCATAACCCACGATCTAATCTAATCTTTCACCACACCAAATCATCAAGATCAAATAAACTCAACCAACTTTCTATCTAAACAAAAATCCGACGACTACAGCTGCGGAGAGTAGAATCTCTAGTGGAAGTAATGGTGGGTTTGAAGAAACAAGGATGAGTAGTGAAATTGTAAAAAGAGTTTGAGCAAATATGTGGTTCAAATGTGCTTGTGACGGATACATATGAAAATCCGTTTCTAGGGTTGTTCAGTTTACAAGAAGCTGAAAATAGTATTGGGAGTGTAAATGGAGGCATGGATATGAAATTTCTTGATGATTGTGTTAAGTTGTGAACCATGGTGACTCAATTTTACGAGAAGCTGATGATTGTGTTAAGTTGTGATAGAGATCAGAGGGTGAAAAGATATGGGTCAGGGACTGTGTTAAGCTGATGAATTTCGGATTGAGCCTGAGTCACGAGAGGTAACACAGTTGAAATTGCTAAGATGTCCCTGAAACTCGTCTTCATTAAATAGATGTAACTGACCTTGATCAGTCTCTGAAAAACGACTCTCCGATGAGTCTTTGAAAAGCCTCTAAACCCAAGAAAATCACTACACTTAAGGTGTCCCTGTTGCGGATCAGGGAGTGATGAAAAGAATGTATCTGATTCTAAGAGTAGGCTTGTGGAAGGATGTGGTAACCCTGATAATCAGGAAGTGTTTGTGTTTCTCAGGTTAAACCTGATTAGAGGGGGTGATAAAAGCTCATTTTTATTAACGAGTTACGGGTCAGATGATCAGGGAGTATGAATTGGTTTTTTCAATTTGCGGACAAGCCCTGAACAACTCAGGGAGTGTTATTGGTGTATGTCAGGCTAAGCTTGAATAGATCGAAGTCATGTGAAAAACAAGTTTCACTAGGTCTGATCAAGGGTGGGTGTTGATTTGTGGGCTGAGCTTGAAAAAGGCCCTGATTCGAAACTTAGTCAGGGAGTGTAAAGTTGAAAATGGGTGATTAGATATAGCTGGGTTATTCAAGTTGTATTGCGAGCTAATAAAATTGTTAGTGGGGATGCGTACACTGATGATTATCAGTCGACGATAGGCATTTCAAGGAATGGAGTCAGGTGGCGTGATATGAATCAAAGGGTATCACAACTATGATTAAAGCTTGGTGTTAAGCTTATTAAGCTTGTGACTCATGAAGTATAAAAGTAAACTTCTTTTGAATGAACCCAAGATATGCAAAGCGGGATATATACTTGTGTTGAAACAAGTAATAACCTGAGTCATAACAAGATGAACCAGGGTATGGTTCTGGTCGCAATCATGGAGAGTTAACTTCAGGTTGAGGAGTCTGAAGTTACGGGTCAGCTGATGGTTAGTGTCAAGAAAGAGGTGCTCAAGAAGTGGTAAGGACCAGGGACAATAAAAGATTCAGGGTGTGCTATGCAATAAGTTCGCGCTTCAGGGAGTGAAAATCGGACTGAGCTTTTGCAACATCAGGGAATGGTAATTGAAGTCAGGAGGATCAAGCAATGTGTATGAATTTGAGATGCATACAACTTGATACCTTAACCCTCTCATTAAAATCTTAGCACTTGAAACGTGCACCTTACCACCTAAAGTCAAAAATCAAATGTGGGCTCTTCAAAAATTGATACTAATGGTGAAATTTTTGAGGGGGAGAAACCACATGTACTCTTGACTAAACCCTGTGCCTGAACTCAGTCACTGTCACTCACTGAAACACAAAATTGAAACCCCATAACTTGAACCCCTCAAACCTTAACCCCATTGAACCCCTTAACCTTGTCACTCCTCACTGAAATATTGTTTAAGTGTGTTTTTGAGGATTGAAATACTTATGGGAAAACTCAACAAACTGAGTTGTGATGAACATTAGTGATTATAAGAAACCCAAAGCTTGAACCAGGTTAATCTCAGTCACCAAAACCTGATAACTTAAGACCCTGAACCTGAGGGTCTATAATCTGACTCCCTGAAACACAACTCACCAAACTTGAAACCCGACTCACTGAACCTGAAGATTTTCTTGAAACCAAGCCTGAGATAAACAGGTGTTCCTGATCCTCATCAGGGAATTATGAATTCACACGAGAAGGGTATGAATTGGGCATGCTAAAGATCAGATGATGGTGTGTCTTTCGGGCTGAGAACAACACTCTGAATGGTCAAGTCCCTGAAACCTGGATTACCATAAAGGTGGAAAAATGTGTGGACACTGATGTATCGTATTGAACCAGGTCCCTAATTAGCTTTATTAGCTAATATTGTATCAGTATGTTGGAGTCAAAACATGTATTAACATGTAATGATTAGTGAACCACAGAAAGGAGGATCCCACAGAAAGGAGGGTGGACCCTGATGTATCAAAATTGAACCAGGTCCCTAAACAAGGTCCCTGAACCAAAGGTCACTGAATCTCTCTCAATGAACCTGGTCAGCGAACCTTCTTCTTTGAACCCACCAACTGAACCCTCAGTCCATCATTTACTACCTGATCACCTTAGGCTATTTGTATATTCAAATAGGGGGAGACTGTTGGGTCAATATTTTACTCAAATATTCCCCACAAGTATTTGAACATAAAATAGTCAAATCACTCACTGAATAAAATAGTAAATTGCTATTTCAGTGAGTGACATTTAACCTTAAACACAAACAAGTCACTGAGTGCATAGTCAGTCAGTGAGTTATCTTCAGGATGCTCGGATCGGGTCTAAAAAAAGAAAGACTCAATCATTCAGTAAGGCGGTACTCAGTGAATGATCCCTGAGCCAAAGAAGAAGGTAATGGAGTTAGTGAGTGATAACAATAACTCACTAACTCCCTGAAACTATCTCTATAACATACTGATAAATATATGCAGTAACTTCCAAAAGGAGAAGTCAAACAAAGTACAAGTAATTTCCACAGATGTTGGAATATTTTCTATGACACTTCAAAAGGATGTTTGTTCTATTCCAAAAGAAGATGAGGAAGGGGACCACTAAGAAGTGGATGACAACTCATCATCACATGTTGGCTTTGTACTTTGTACCTATATATATATGTCTTGTATGTTACAGGGGATAGTTGTGAATTCTAGAAAAACAAATACTTAGTATTAGTTTATAGGATTCCCCTCTCATTCAATCTCAAGCTTAGCTTGGATCAATGAGAGTTCATTGTCATTCTAATGGGGATAATATACCGAAATTATCCCCATCAAGAAACTGAAGATGTTATCATGTAGTCATATGTATATTGAGTAATCTTGTAACTTTTTATTCATTATTATTAATGAAGTTCTAATTTATGTTTATCAAGATTTGCTCAATTCTATGGACCAACAATATACTTCTGAATTACAATGGCCTGAACGGTGTTATGTTATATCTAAAACATTAAAAAACCTAAAAACAATAACTTAAGAAACATAAACATGATAACTAAAGCTTGACATACATACAAAACCAACAACAACACACTAGGATACGTGAGTAAGGCGGTCTAGTTCCCGAGTCACTATTTGCATTACTTAGATAACTCTACACCCAGGTGAGTCTTCATAGCCTTACATCTTTTTAAACTTTCACTTTAAATGCTTTTACAAACCCTGTAAGGGGGATACATGCTAAATGCTTTACTTAAAACCGAATACAAGTCTTTTTGTTTGGTTGTTTGCACGAGTAAACTAACAGCCACCACTACATAACCAAAATTCATGAATCTAATCATTTGGGACATTTTATACAAACGAACGCGAATATAGTTGATAGATCTATTGGAGTTTGACAACTCCTGTTGGTATTAACACCCCACTAGGTGGTACCAATAAGTACTATATTTGAATCCACTCAAGGTATAACTTTGGCAAGTTATCCTTCTATCCCCTCATGTTGGGTCTGCAGCCCACATGACCCGGATCGTTAAGGTGTGATTCATGAGCTTAGTGCAACCTACTAAACTCCTGATAATTGTGCATGCATCACAATTATCACAAAAACTTGCATTTTCCCAGATGGGTGTAACAACTGAACCCAGGGAACTTGTGTTCACTAACCCCTAAACCTATGATTCTCACTCAACACCTAGTGTTGACTTTTTAATCATGTATTCTAGGTATATTACTTTTATGGACCTATGGCGGAAGGAGGTACTGAACTCAGAGGACTTTTCATGGTTATAATTCAAATACAACCAACCTAACACTTAGATTTTTTGGACCTAAACAAAATAAAAGTATATCTTTTATAATTAAAGCTCTGATAATTATGAATGATAACTAAATTTTCAAAACGTCACTTTTCGAGTCGTTTTCTATTACTGTATCTGTGATGCTATGAAGTAATACCCCAAACACTTTATCCGTTGCGATCAGTGAAAAATGGGGGTGTTACAAATAGTAAACCATATAAACTACCTATGGATCCACATTTGAAGTTACAAACAGATATTGGTACTCCTTTGATTGATCCAGAGGTTTACAGAAGGTACATTGGAAAACTCATCTATTTGACCATTACATGACCAGACATTTGTTATACTGTGCAGCTGCTAAGTCAATTTATGCAATCTCCTACTTCTATACATATGCAAGCAGTGATGCATTTGCTCAGATATATTCTTCTTTCACCAAATCAAGGTATTCTCCTTGCAAAACACCTCCTGTATTTAAGAAAGACAAGGGATACAATGAAGTTCCTCCACCCACAGGTAGTTTTCAACCACCTAGGACAGATGTTTCTTGTTTTAGAGTAGAAAATTTAGAATTCAGGATAAAGCAAGTCAATCTAGTCCTGAGTCCATGAGAGAAACAGTTGAGAAACCCAAGGATGATAACAAGGGTTCTGGGAATGAAAAAGGCTTTTCAAAACAAGCAGTACTTCCAAAAACTTCTCAAAATACTGTTGATCATTCAAAAGTACCTACAAGGAAATCTTTTCAAAATATTGCTTATTATAGAAAACCTTTTGGGAGTGGATTTGGGAATATGGGACCAAAGTTATGTTATGTATGTTATAGTCCTCATCATTTGATTAAGGACTGTGATTATCATTCAGAATACTTAAGCAAATACCCAAATACCACATCTGCAAACCATAAGCACAGGGAGAATAGACCAAGGGAGAGTAAACCAGCTTGGAATTACTTAAATAGGGTTAACCATAGTAATTTCTCAAAAGATTATAGGTACCCTCACCAGAAAAGACCATTCTCCAAACCCCCAGTACCTTCAAGAAATACTTTTCAAAGTACTGGTAAAACAGTACCTTCTCAAAGTACTGTTAGGAATTCCCCCAACCAAGGTACTGCTAGTAATAGCTCTAATGTAAGACCTAGGAGATTCCATTCTTACAAACCTAGAAGGCCTTACAACTCAAGAAAAGTATCTAGATCAAAGAACCCAACACCAACTGTTACAACTAAATGGGTTAAGAAAGAAAGTACTTCTGAGGGTGAAATAGTACTTTCAGAAAATAAGGGTGATAAAGGGAGTGTTGATAATAATACAACACAGGTTTTGGGATCAAAAACATTAATTCCTAATAATGTTTTCAAAAACAGTGGTGATTACATACTCAAAGAATTTGATTATGTCACTCCACAAGGGGAACACAAGTCAGTAATGGCTTGGGTTCCTAATAGAAACTAACCCTTTTCATTTTTATGTAGGGCAACCTAGAAGAGGAGCTTAAGGATCATCTTATTGTTGATAGTGATTGCTCTGGAAGCATGACAGAAGAAAAGGAGCTCTTGTCAGATTTTAAGGCTTATTTTGGAGGAAGAGTTGCATTTGGGAATGATCCTAATGGAAGGAGAATCACTGGCAAAGGAACCATCAAGAATGGATCCATTGATTATGAGAATGTTAGATATGTGAAGGAGCTTAAATTCAATCTTTTGTCAGTTTCTCAGATCTGTGACAAGAAATATCCTGTGTTAATCCTTGACACAGAATGTCTTATTCTCTCCCCTGAGTTTAAGTTAGAAGATGAAAACTTGATGATGCTGAGAGCACCAAGAACCAATGATGTGTACAGCATAGATTTGAAGAATATCAATTCTACTGATAGAGCAACATGTCTGGTAGCAAGGGCAACAATAGATGAAGCACATCAATGGCATAGAATATTAGGGCATGTAAATTTCAAGAACATCAACAAATTGGTCAAAGGCAAATTAGTTAGAGGTTTACCTTCTAAAACATTCAAGAATGATCACTCCTGTCTAGCTTGCAAGAAGGGTAAACAACACAAGGCTTCATGTAAAAAGATTGAAGAAAGAACCATTAGAGAGCCTTTGGAATTATTGCATATGAATCTGTTTGGACATGTTTCTATTGCAAGTTTAAACAAGAAGAACTCTTACAATTTAAACTTCAAGAAGTATGGGTATTATGTGATTTACCTGATGGTAAGAGGCTAATTGGTACAAAATGGGTCTTCAGAGTTAAAAGAGATGAAAGAGGAAATGTCATCAAGAATAAAGCAAGATTAGTTGCTCAAGGCTATAGACAAGAAGAAGGGGTAGACTATGATGAAGTATTTGCTCCTGTGGCTAGAATTGAAGCCATAAGGTTGTTTCTGGCTTTTGCATCATATATGGGCTTTCCTGTATATCAAATGGATGTTAAAAATGCTTTTCTTTATGGCACTATCACAGAGGAAGTCTATGTCAAACAACCTCCTGATTTTGAAGATCCAACACATCCAAATAAAGTCTACAAGGTTATTAAGGCTTTGTATGGCCTTCATCAATCTCCAAGAGCTTGGTATGAAAGACTCTCCACTTTTCTATTGCAACATGGTTACAGGAGAGGTGCTATTGATAAGACTTTATTTATCAAAAGAGACAAAAAGGATATTATGCTTGTCCAAATGTATGTGGATGACATTATCTTTGGAGCTACAAAACCGTCAATGGTGAAAGAGTTTGAGGAGCTTATGAGTTCCATGGGTGAATTAACATTCTTTTTGGGGCTTCAAGTTCAACAATCAAGCAGTGGAATTTTCATTAGTCAAGATAAGTATGTTACAGACATTCTTAAGAGGTTTAACTTCACCACTGTCAAGCCAGCATCCACACCCATTGATGCTAACAAACCATTGGGAAAAGATGAAGATGGGGAAGATGTTGATATTAAGCTATATAGATCCATGATTGGATGTCTAATGTATTTGACTGCATCTAGACCTGACATTACTTTTATTGTGTGTTTATGTGCAAGACATCAGGTAAAACCCAAAGTTTCACATCTGAATGCAGTCAAGAGGATTTTTAGGTATCTTAGGCAACAACCTAAGCTAGGGTTGTGGTATCCTAGGGAGTCTCCTTTTCATCTGGAAGCTTTTTCAGACAGTGATTATGTTGGAGACAATTACGATAGAAGATCAACCACTGGAGGATGCCAATACCTTGGAAGAAGATTAGTTTCATGGCAATGCAAGAAGCAAACAATTGCAGCAACATCTTCCACAGAAGCAGAGTATGTGGCTGCTGCAAGTTGTTGTGCCCAAGTACTTTGGTTGCAAAATCAACTTTTGGAATATGGATTCAACTTCAAGAATACTCCTATCAACATTGATAATGAGAGTACAATCTGTATTGTGAAGAATTATGTCTATCATTCCAAGACAAAGCATATTCAGATTAGGCATCACTTTATCAGAGATTGTTACGAGCACAGACTCATAAATGTGGTTAAAGTTCACACAGATGATAATGTAGCAGATTTACTCACAAAGGGCTTTGATGTTTCAAGATTTACCTTTTTAGTGGTGAGTATCGGAATGATCAATAATTAAGCTACATTTGAGGGGACGCATTAGTAGCTATTCATTATTTGAGGGGAGGCTCCATTTATCCTTAAACATGAAGGTAATTTTATTCATGTTCATCAAAGGAGTTACATTCAACATTCAAGAAAGACAGACACATCGGAAACATCATCAACACAACACAAAACAAGCCCTAAACAAACTACATCCTACACCAACTACTCCATTGGCCTCTTTCCTTTTCCCTGGTAGTCATGCTTTGCCTTCTAAGCAATCTTTATCTTGTCATCAAAAGATGATTGCTTCCTTAGGCAAGCAAGGCCTAGCACTTACTTTGGAGGTCTTTCTAGTCTTGCAGGCTTCTTTTGAGCAGGCCACTTCATGTTCTTCAAACCAGATTCCAAAGCCTATGGCAACTCACTGGATAGAGATGGAGCAGGAGCAGGAGTAGAAACCTTTTTATTAGGCTTCAGGATGGTTGAGCTTGATGCAATTGGAGGAAAATAGCCACTCCATCCTGAATCAGAGTCAGAGTAGTAGCTAATCTTTGAGTCAGAAGAGTCATCTGATGAGATGTAAATTAGTGGAAAGTGGCTCATGATGATACTAGGGTTTCTGTGATGGTAGAAACAAGGTTTTGATGAAGTTATGTGTTACTACAAGTTCTTTTTATAGGCAAGTCAATCCCAAGGGTTATTTATGAAGGCTATTAACTCCTACTTGCTTTGGTAGCTTTGGGGAGTAAATATGGGAAGTATTTATTATCTCAGATTGACTTTTAGAAGATATTTTGGTCAAAAAGTCAATATTGTTAGATATTTTGATGGAAAGTACTTTTAGCCAAAGTACTGCTTCATAAAGAATGAAATTACTGCTCCGTGTTATATGGCAAAGTACTGCTTGGTGCTTCATGGGAAGTACTGACGTGTCAGGATACTGTTCCAACGGTCAAAAATGGGGGTAACAACTTTACGAAAGATATGGGGAAGATAAATTCCAAAAATAACGGTAAAATCATTAATTAACCGTGATTTTTTGTATATTATCCTTCCTTATGATTATCTTTTCCATCTTTACATACCCTCATTCTTATTACTATTCATCCATCAAACACTAACAAATTCATCATCAATTATCATTCTCTTTCACAACCACGAACAATGGCAAACCGTCCCACAATTAGGAAACACAATATGATTGCAAACTTGGAGAAGACACAAAAGAATCTTTATTTTCACGGCATCATTGATTTTCTCACTGGGTCATCCATCAATTATTCACTTTTGGTCAATCCAGAAATCATTGGTCCCTGGATTCAAGAGTTTTGGGCTACGGCTAGGTCTGCTTTGGAGGAAGGAGAAGATGTCATTCATGCTATAGTTGTAGGGAGGCCTATTCGTATCACTGAAGCAACAATCAGGGAGATCTTAGAGAGATAGGCTATGAAAGTGCTCTAAATAAGCTTACTTTTCAAAAGGCACTGGTAAGTCCCCATTGGAAGTACCTTATCCATATTTTGCTTCATTGTCTAAGTCCCAAAAGTACTGCTTGGGATCAATTTGGACATACCATAGCCTCTGCTTTAGTTGGGTTAGCTACCAATTAACAATTCAACTTTTCCTATATGATTCTTGATGGTATGCTTGCACACATCAAAGCTGGTTTACCATTTTTGATGTATCCTAGGTTTGTTCAGTTATTCTTAGCCAAACCACTTGAGGGTGTTTCAAAACCTCAAGATTATATACCTACTGTTGTACTTCCACACAAGGTGTTCACTTTTATGTCTTACAAGGGTGTTAAGTTTTATGGCCAAAATACACCTTTGACAGCTCACATATTGGAAGTAGCACAAGCAGTTAGGGATGCAGCTAATGATGAAGAAAGAGATTCTGCACATTCTGATCCTTCTGCAACACCACCTCTTGCATCACCTCAGCAAGTCGCTTCAAGTGAAAGAACTATTTCTATGTTTGTTCCTGTTCATGTATCAAGGGAGAAGACTCTTTCTATTGAAAGTACTTCTCAACATCATGTTACCAAGGAAAGTACTTCTCTTCAAGGTACTGCTTCAGAGCATGATACACCACCATCTCCCAATGATTATACTTCCACAGCTGGGTTTCAAACACCTGAAGGAGATGAGGGAGGTGAAGGACATCTGGATACTTATGCTTTGACTAGGGAATTTAGAAGGATGAAGAGGGTCATTAATGTACAAGCTGATGAGATTAAGAGATTGAGAAATAAGTTCAGGAGATTGAAGAGATTTGTTTGGCCACTTGTTCAAAATCATAGATTATGGGTCAAGCAAAAGATGAGAAGTGCTAAGAAATCCAAGAAGGCTTCTAAATCTAAGAAGAGCAAGAAGAGGTCATCATCATTCATATTGGAGAGGAATCTG
The DNA here is from genome assembly GCA_030686995.1 of Artemisia argyi. Taxonomy (NCBI): domain Eukaryota; kingdom Viridiplantae; phylum Streptophyta; class Magnoliopsida; order Asterales; family Asteraceae; genus Artemisia; species Artemisia argyi. The sequence continues at coordinate 102,101,348 of CM060700.1, forward strand.
AATGATAATCTGAATGAAGATGATGATGTGCCTCAAGGTCAATATGAAGAAGCTCATGCTATGGATTTTGAAGATATTGCTCAAGGTACTGCTGAAAGAAAACTTGATGAAGTTGAGCAAATTGTTGCAGAAGAGAATAAAGCACAAAGTACTGAGGTTAAAGGTGCTGATATTCAAAGTACTGCTGATCAACATAAAGATACTCAAGGTACTGATCCTCAAAGTACTGGTGTGCAAAGTACTTTGGATCAAGGTGATCAACGTACTGCTGCTTTAAATGTTGATATAGTTGGACCTTCTACAAGGATTTTTGATGATGAAGCTGGTCCTTCCATTCAGCAAGATGAGATAAAAGAGCACACAGCTAGTGATGATGAGACTATTGTTGAGATTATGATTAATATGTCAAGACCAAGAGGGATAAGTATTCCTGGTGTTGAACAAGCTCAAGTCTCACAAGCTTCTTCTGAATCTGAAGAATTAGATCCTAAGGATAAAGGAAAAGGGATTATGCAAGAATCAAAGAACAAGAAGAAGAAGAATTTCACTCTGGCACAGCTAAGAGCTTTTGAGGTAGCTAGGAATGAAGAAGCTGCAAGAAAGTATCAAGCTGATTTGGATGCTGATTACTTAAGGGAATCAAGAGAGCCAGTTGTTGAAACAAGAAGGCCACTATCTAAAGCTCAAGAAAGAAATTCTATGATAAGTTTTATGAGAGGCAGAGGATATAAGAATCTACAAAGATTGAGATATCCACAGGTGAAAGAACTATATGACAGTGTTCTAGAGTCAATCAAAAGAGGTATGGATAGTTTTGTGCCTATGGATTCTGAGAAAGAAAAGAAGTTAGAAGATATAATGAAAGAACAAGCTGAGAAAATAAAGTTAAAAAGGAAGAGAGCAACTCAAGATGATCAGTTATCAAAGAGGCTCAAGATGCTAAAAGAAGATATTGTTGATGAGCTGAGGAATTATCTTAGAGTTGTGGATTTTGAGAATCCAAAGAAGACAGAATGCTGAAAAGAAGTCCAAGATTTCTACATTTTCTATGGTAGAAGCATCTGATGGAGATTATCTCATTTTTCATAGAGAATATGGAAGCTTTACAGTATTCAACATGCTATGAGATATACTGCACAAGATAGAGAGAGAAGATTTATACTATTTGTATCTACAAGTGCAAGATTACTTTGAGAATACTGAGCCAAAAGGAGTGGGATTAATCTTATTGGGTGATTTATTAACCATCTGGGAGACAAATGAAACAAGTAGTGATGCTATGTGGAATGATTAAGGAAATTGGGAAATAACAAGATGGAGATTCTTTGAGTCATCAAGGGTACACTCACTTGAAATGAAAGATGGAGCCATGATTCATATGCTTGCAAAGAGAAGATATCCTCTGATAAGGGAGATTATGGTCATAATGTTGGATCATGGTATGGAAGTTGAGAATGAGACTGAAGTAGCATTAATGGTGATTGAATTGTTCATACAGTGGACTACTTCAGATGATGATATTGCATAAATACTGGTATGATTTGTGTTGTATAAATATTTTTTGAATAATAAAGTACTTTATTCAAAGTACTGCACGACAAACAGTACTTTCTCAAAGTACTGCTTGCTACATAAAACCAGTAAAGTCTTTTTGAATAAAATTTTTTGAAGCGTTAGATGATATCAATAAAGGTTTTGAAAAGTCACACATGGTGTTAGTACTTGTATTACACAACAAATGGTAATCAACTCACCATGTTTAACAGACAAGAAAGAGTTTGACTCATCATGAGGGTATGGCTCTAATGTGATAATCAAATCCGTTTTTAGTTGACAATTTACAAAAAATTGTATGGTTTCAACTCACCATATCTATAAAAGTGAAGAGTTGGCTAGCGCACAAGAAAATGGCTTGTGGTAAAGGCTGTGGAAAATCCATTTTATGGTAATTAGTTCACCATGGTTGTGATAAAAGAACTAACTAGTCCAAAAGTAAACGGCTCTTGGTAAAGACTAAACAAATCCGTTGATAGATGATGATTTACTAAAAATCATATGGTTATCAATGTACCATGATTGTTCTAACCTAAACATTGGCTACTTTAGAGTTAATGGATTTAGTAAAGAGACATCAAAATCTATTAAATTTCAATAATTCACCTCTCACAGAAGTTTACACATCTTGAAGTGATAAGAACGGTATGAAACTTTAAAGATTTGATGTACACTTTGTGAAATTATTGTTGAGTTGCTGAAAAGATAGGTTGCTGTGAAGATATCATCTGAAGCTGATAAAGAGTACTTTGACACACAAGTCAGATAAGAGTTAAAGAACACAATTTTCCTTGAAGATAAAGATGCTGAAGATCAAAAAGATAACAAAGAAACTTGAAATCAAGCAAATAGAATTCAAGTTAGGGCAGGATTGTTGGGATATGAAGATCAAAGTACTTCTGGAAGTTCAAAGTACTGCTGTGTCAAAGTGCTGCTCAAAGATCAAAGTGCTGCTCAAAGATCAAAGTACTGCTCGTGTATGGAGAATATTTAAAGTACTTCTAAAGAATAAGGACTGATATGTAATATTGTTCAAGGATTGTTATGTAATATTATCAGAATATTCTAGAATTAGTTAGGGATAGCTTACTTGTCGTTCAAGTATTGTAAACCGACTTAAGGTTTTCCTTATACCTATAAAAGGAGCCTTAGGATGGTATTAGACGTATGCATTCAGAAAAACGAATACTATAATACGATATTAGAAAAGTTAGGGATTGTTAGTGAATATGTGTTTAGAGAAGCAGGTTCAAAGTTGGTTTTAATATAATTCAAAGTTCTTCTTAGCTTTGTGTTAGTAGATTCCGAATACTTTACAAAGTTACATCAGTGTTTCATTATTAATAGTTTTGAGTTATTCAAAGATTACTAAAACCTTACAAGCTACAAAGTAGTTTGATCAGTGTTTCATTGTTGGGTTTTTTAGATTTTATGAGACAAACAAGAAGAGTGAAAACAAGAAGGACCTGAAGTGACAATGAAGAATTCTTCCATTAAAGAAGATTAAAACATGAAAGACTTGCTTGTTAAAGAAGATTTATTATTTAGTCCTTTGTAGTATTACGTATACCCTAAATCTCTATTATATAAAGAGATCAAGGGTTAGGGTTTTTATCAGGTCTTCCATAATGTAGACGTCTAAAAGGTGTGTGTGTGTAACCTAGACGTAAGTTATAAACGTCTAGGGTTTTAGTTAGTTAGTTAGTTAGTTAGTTCGGCCTCAATGTCGAGTCCTTGATCCCTGTTACAAGGTGTGTAACATGTTCTACCTTGATCAAGTAGAATTGGGGCTGTAGATATTTAGTTATTAGTGTTGATGACGAAGAACCTTATTGATAATAATAATAATCTTTATGTTATTCCGTTGTGCTTATTATTATCATTGTTATTGTGCTTTATTGTTTATCCTAGATCAAGGTCTAAACAACCTGGAGTCCAAAACGGTCCTAGAACTTATATGATGGTGCATGCATGAGTTCTATCAAGTGGTATCAGAACGGGGGGCTCTCGATCTAGGGATGTTACAAGGTTTTTGCTGTCGATTTTTGTGAAGAAAAGAAGCCTAGAAGAAGCAGTTTCGATAAATGTTTTTAAAAGGTATAATACGAATTTTTAAGTTATCGATTTATTTTTGTTTGATGCTGCTGTGATAAATTACGTGGTGACAAGAAGGTAATAACAAGGTTGTCGTGTTTTACATGATGGTTCAAATTGTCGTGTCGTGTTTGTCAAAGCATTAATTATGGATCAAGATGAAGTACTTAATTAATTCTTGTACTAGTTGGTATCGGATTAATATTCACTTGGTCATGAGTTGTTACTGTCATCATTGGGAAAAGAAGTGATTGGTTGGTTGATGCAAGCAACATGGTGTCACTACTATTTACAAATTATTTTTCGTGATCTGTCACATGGTAGCATGGTTTTAAAGTTTCTATGATCTGTCACTTTCGTCTTGCGCATGTGGGTCAAACGGTGGATATATGGTATTAATTGGTGGAAAATTTATTCATAGAAGATAACCTTGTACTATTTTTTATCGTGAATTAAGGTTATAAATTGTCGGCTGTGAGTTTGTAGTATTTGCATGGTCACCGACTTCAAGAAATATTGTTTTATAATTGTCGAAGTCTGTTTGATTCTTGGGATATATAGTAAGAAGTTTTTGGTCTGATGATTGGAACCTACTGTGTAACCATTGGTAAATTTCGCCTTGTATTAAATTAATATAATATTCTAATGAAAGAATACTTATCTATTTTTTATGTTTAATTTTTTTATATATAATAAATTATATTTATTATTACTTATATTTCATTTTTAAACTATTCCGAATTCATTTGATTTGAAAACGAGAGATTATCTCGTAAAATGTGAAAAACGACACTCAGCGCGTACCGACACCACATTAATAATAACTTAAGTCCAATAATTTTTTTTTTTTTTTTTTTTTTAAATCAAAAATTTTGTTTTTATAATATTTTTATAAAAACTTTCCCAAAAATGTATTTTTCGTATTTTTACCAAACCGGGGTACCGCGATTACACTTTAACTCAACGGGACACGGAGTACACAAAATACACCTAATAATAATATAAACTATCCCTCCCTTTTATACCTTGTTTGTGTCGCCCTCCTCACCAAATCATAGTCACAGATTCACATACATGCAAATCTAAAAATAAAAATTCCTGCTCTCTTTCTCTCTTGGGGTGAATCGACAGCAGCCACACAACATCATCACCATCAATTTTCCATTATCATCTCCATCAAGAATCAAGCCTCGAGTCTCTCATGTTGTCGGGTTTATTGTGCAACGATTCATGGGTATGTTTAGGAACGAATTTCGTGGGTCTAATTATACCTTCCAGTAAGTTTTTCTTCAACTTTCACTCCTATATTTTTAGTTTTTCATTTGGATGGTTAATTTGCATATTATTAATTTTTGAAGTTTTAAAATTTAATCGAATGACTAATTGGGACTGTAGAAATCGAATTGGGTATATGGTTCTTTTGAAAAAATTAATAGTTAAATCATGGTGGTTAATTTGGTTAAATAAAAAGTTAGTTGCTAAAGTGCTTATTTTTGGCTTTTTGGCGTTATTGGAGTGCTTTTGTGAGTTTTCTGCAATTTTCAGCTTTTAAGGGGTGTTTGTTTTGCGCCGGCTGTAAACCCACCATATGGGTGTGATTAGTTTTGTCTTATTTTCATTATTGCTTGTGTGAGCTTATGTTTTCGGCTAAATGCTTGCTGTCAAGATTTAAATTATAGGATTTGGGTGATTTAAAAATGTTTTGGCAAGCTAAAAGGGTAATATTTGGATGGCTTATTTTGTATAGATAAATTTTCATATAAAGAACGTCGAAAACGGACATATAACGAAAAAGATACGGCCGAATTAAGATTTACAAAATACAAAAAGTTTGACAGCAATTCATAAAATTTACTTGCTGATATGATTTTAAAACGAGGTTTCGGACCCTTTCTAGTCCGAACCGGCTTAAGTGTAAAACATAAAAGTTGTCCGGAATGATGTTTTACTAGAGATATCGCGGATTTTTAAGCTTGAAAGTGTAAAACGAGGGATTTAAGCTTAGTCAAAGTGGACAATTTTTCTGAAAAAGTCAAAGTACCATTGCTGATGGGAAATTAAATTAGTGTTTTTAAGCGTTTTCGAGTCCGTTTGAGCTTTGAAAACCTTAGCGAATGCTATTGTATCACTTATAAATTATTAGGGAGCATTAGAAACCTTATAAAAACGATACTTCATAAGCTTAAAGGTTTATTAAAAACATAAAGGGGGTGTTTTGAATTATTTATATTGAATATATAATCTGCAGATTTTTAATTCGTAGTAACAGTAACTATAAAATATTTTTGATAACTTATAATTTTGAAAATATGTTAGTACTCTTAATTACCTTTCCGGGAATATAAAGAACATAAAAATCGGACTTAAAGCAAGAAAGTTATGACCAAACGAAGTTTAACGAAACTAATATATTTTTGACAGCTTTTATAAAATAAGAACATCAGGTCCAGTTTTAAAACGTGATTTTGACCACTTTCTGGTCCGTTTCGGCCAAAACTTATAAAATGAAACTTGTCCGAAATGATATTTTACCTAAAGTTGTGTCTTTTCTTTTGTCACGAAAATGTTTATTTTTTGTTGTTTTATTGTCGTTTGATATTAAGTGCACTTTTGGTTTTCGCAAACCAAAAGGGGCGTCATTGGTTTTAGACATAGTAACTATATAAATTTTCGGATTGTTTAAGTGGAATATTGATTTTGTAAACTTGGGAAACGTTATATAAACGAATAGGTCATGCCGAAATTTCTAAAAATCCTCATACTTAGTAATTTTCACAAATTTCTATTTTCCTATAATTATAACTTATGATTATATAATAACCCGACAAACGAACGAAATTCATAACTTTTATATAAACTTTAAAACTACTTCCATTTAAATTGTAACATTAAATCGTATGTTTCTTTCGAACGTAAACTTTTTATTTTATTACTTTGGAATTTCCGGTAACGTGTCGAATTATATAGTTTTATTTATTTTTCTATTTTCTTATATAATATTTGCGAAGTATTATATACTTTGAATAATTTGATATATATTACATACCTTGCTATTTTCTCTTGATTTATTTAACCAACCACCAAATTATTACAAATTGAAAACTAAATCTTTTATTTACTTATTGCATTGATGTAACCATCCTTCGAAAAACTTAATTTCATTATTCTATTCTTAACGTGTCCTAACCGTTAAGGTAAACCTTATCTTCTAGATCGAGCCATCCGATTATTGTTGTGTTGTACTCCTTGTTTATCTGCTTATGTTGGTTGCTCATTCACTTCGAGGTGAGTTCATAGCCTCGCTTTTACTTATTTAAATGTTTTATAAACCTCGCGAGGGGGATACATGCTAGTTTTACAAACGGAATACAAGTAGTTTCACGATTACATAATTATAGACATTGAGTACCTTTGCCATCAAGTCCCTAATTTCGTGAACCGTTAATTATGTGCGTAAACGCTAATATCATAGATATGCATATTTGGCCAGGCAGGCCTGTCCCGGTGAGTAGCGCTCATTTGACAACTGTGGGTCAAACGGACATATAATATTGAGAATTGAGGTAAATGGCAATTGAATACCTTGCGAGGGGCATTTAAACTTGGCCAAGGTTCGGTGTCATGAGCTCAATGCTATAAATCTTATTTCCCGACTTGTATTTGTTACATGTCAACTTAATTACGGGCGTAGCCCAACTTCTTTTAAACTGAATAATGCTTGTATTCAACTTATTACTCATTAAACTCTATGAATTCACTCAACTTTATGTTGACTTTTTAGCATGTATTTTCTCAGGTATTGTTTGCTAGCGGAGCATTGGGAGCAATCGGAGTTGCGTGGATATCAAATATTGAAGGACTTATTTTCTACACATTCGATAACTTTTTATCTTTAAATTATATATATGTGTTATGTTTTAATTCTTGTAACTTTAAGTTTTAAAAAGAAATTGTTGGGACCTTTGTACTCTGATTTATCAAATCGAATGTGACATTTTATTAAACGTCTCTTTTGAGGTCGTTTTATGTAACTTGTTTTTATGAACTATGAAGTGACACCCAAATTGGTATTCCGCTGCGTTGTAAATTTTGGGGGTGTCACAGAATGGCATCAGAGCATTAGTTATAGCGAATTAGGTCGTTTTCAAAACCTAAACTATAACTGATTTTTGATTGTTTTTTAAGTCTTTCACCATTGTTCGATATCCGCGTACGCTTGTTCCCAGGTAACTTATATGCTCTATTTTGCATCCATACTTCTATTATATGACTAATGAATTGTAGGACCGAAAAGTAATGAGTTTTATGTGATTCGGGAGGTCTAGGTTGATCAAAGTATATGAACTCCATGTTTGGTTTTAGAGAGATAAAGTAGAGAGAAGGTGAAGAAAAAGGATAATATTAATATGAAAGTAAAGATACACAATTTCCCACACCCCTCATGGAGAGTCATGAGGGGTATTTATAGGCTCTATACATCACAAGTTTACCTAGTTAACATAAGTAGTCCCTAATGGCACAACTTGCTACATATCTAGTCCATTTCACTTGTGTGACGTTATCTTAATAAAATAGCGAGGCTAACAATCTCCCTCTAAGATATCGTCACACGTGAATGGTTACAATGAGACCTATAAATACATTAACAATGTAAAATTACAACAATAGTAAACTATGTTGACGTTGTTGAAGAGCAGAGTCTCTGTAGTCTAGATACTGAGGCAGACTTGAAGTTCTCTCTTCCAACGATCTCGGCGTATGATCTTTGACACTGACGACAAAGGTATTTGTAGCTCTGAACTTCAACTGTAATGGTCTAGTTAGGTTATTACTCCCTCATAACTAGTGAGCCTTTATTCTTTTTTCTGCTCCCTCCTGAACCGACAACTCTCTTTTCATCACGCAGCGGATAAAGCAGATTCAAAAGTGTAGGCACATGGTTGTCGTTCAGGGAGCATCTTGACAATATAATTCACATAACATTGCACAGAAGGTTGGTAATACGCTCCGATGTACACATCATTAGTACTTCTTCGGTTCCAGTGTAAGCACAATTCCCTCGATCAACCAACGTACTAGAGATGAAACACTACTTCTTTTGGCATGTTCTTCTCCCTCCTGATGGTTGTGATTTGTCGAAATCATCATACTATTTTGTGTCCATGCCATAATTACCCGTACTTTACACTTCTGATGCAATATAGATAGACCGTGTAAGCATAATTTGTGAGTATATGTCGCAAAAATACTCTCAATACTTGTCTCTCAAATCAACCTGTAATCGAACCTCCTTTGAATTCACCGGCTAATAGTAATGACAACATATGGAGACAACCCGATATGACCAGCTTGAAAACAAAGTAAACATCCCATCTTGTGACTAAATGCTTGTACGATAGATGTGACTTAATACCTATACTGAGCACTACAATGTAAATCCTTTAAGTATGAGGTTGCACGAAATATTCGCCGCTTGAACAATCCACTACTTCGTGTGACACTGAGTACTACAACGTAACTCCTTTAAGTGATAGCTATACTGTGAGCACTACAACGTAACTCCTTTCATCAGTAATAACTAGATTGTCAAGACTAAATTTTTTAATTTGCGCAGACAAGTTATCTTCAAAAGTCGTGCATCCAACCACCCCTTGACTTTGAGATAAATAAGTACACTATTTGAAATGCCACTTCAAAGTCAAATCAATAAATACCGTACAAAAACCCCGTAGTCATTTTTCTTAAACGAAGCAATTCTAGCCGTGAATATATGTATCCCCATGAAAGTTTATATACCAAAATACCACTCATCAACTAATGTATCACAATGTATTGAAAACACATTGGATAATTAAATCAATTTAGTCCAAATATAACATCAGTCCATAACAGCCCAAAATAAGAGTATACCCAGCAGAAGATAAGTCCAGTCCACTACAAATTCGTCCAATCCAGTTTCAAAATGGATACAAAGCCCAACACCAATTTGAGTACAAATGATAAAACCCGGTTAGAAGATTGTTACCCTAAATACACTCAAATTGCCTTAACCCTAAACACACATCACTCATTATATCCGCCCCCCCCCCCCCCCCATCTCCTCGTTTCTCTCACCAAACAAATAATACGCTCATCATATCTTTTCATCTTAAGATCTGCTTCTCCCAACAAACTTCTCTCATCATAGATCAAATCAAATTCTACCATCATAATACAACCGATTAAGATCAATACTCATCATGAATCACAACCGAACACTCTTACTTTGACCGTATAACAAACAAACAAAAATCATCCCGTATGTTCTTCCCATTAGTTTGAATATAAGCAAAGAAGAGAGATGGCTTCAAGATCTGTTATATGGGTCTCGGGTAGGTTGTGTTTGATTTATTTTGTTTTTCGTTTAATCTCCTTTTCAAGTCGAGTCTTGAATCAAAATAGGTCTATGATGAATAAGTTCAATGGAAAAAAAAACTTTAGAAGATTGAAAACAACGTTGGACTATTCTGAGATCGATTTGCATTATCGTGTGATGTTTTTGTTATACAACGAGACTTATAGATGAGAGTCTTGAACGTTTGTGGAGATAGGATAGTGGTATGGTTTGGAGTTGTTTGTATAGGATTAGATACAGGCTCAATATGATCTTCTGCTTTTTACTTTTCTTTTCAGTTTTAGATAAATGGACCGATGATAGTTATAAACTGAGGTCGAGTTGGTATTTTGTTAATGGTCTTGGTCAACTGTTGCTTCATCTTCTATTATGTTTTTTTTTTCTTTCTTTTTGGACACATTTACGCATAACCTTACGCGTAGATTTGTAGAAATCTTACACGTAGAAATCTTACGCGTAGACATGTTTACGCGTAAACATCAACTTTTGCGTAGACTTTATGCGTAAGCATAATCTTTTGCGTAAAACCCATCTTTTGCGTAAGAATTACGCGTAAGATGAGGGTTTTTTGCCAAAGTTGCACCTTACGCATAACTTGTCCAAGTTATGCGTAGAAAAACTGAAGTTACGCATAGGAACAGGGTTTTCGGCATAACTTTTCGCGTAGACTGTTTCCAGGCGTCCTTTTCCGTTCAGATTCAGGCCAAAAAATTCCGAGCACGTTTCTGATGAGTTTTCAAACCTTTTTCGACCATGTATTTGAGCAGGAATAATAATCTTGACCACGTTTGACCATTTAACTTGCACGGTAATGGTACAAAATAAGTCACAAATACAAAACTGCAACTGATGACAAAAAAGACCAAAAGAAACAGTTTGGTGGACCTGGACATGCAAGATTTGGACTATTTTGACCATTTGGATACATCAAAATATTGTTTAAAACTGTTATAACACAAAAGACAAGAAAAAAATTTTCAGATCCGAAAGTATTGGTATAGAAACAGCTTAAAAACATGATACGAACCACAAAAAAATCATAAAAACAAAACACCATGGCTCTGATGCCAATTGTAGGACCGAAAAGTAATGAGTTTTATGTGATTCGGGAGGTCTAGGTTGATCAAAGTATATGAACTCCATGTTTGGTTTTAGAGAGATAAACTAGAGAGAGGGTGAAGAAAAAGGATAATATTAATATGAAAGTAAAGATACATAATTTCCCACACCCCTCATAGAGAGTCATGAGGGGTATTTATAGGTTCTACACATCACAAGTTTGCCTAGTTAACATAAGTAGTCCCTAATGGCATAACTTGCTACATATCTAGTCCATTTCACTTGTGTGACGTTATCTTAATAAAATAGCGAGGCTAACATGAATATATCCCCTAGTCATGATTTTGCTCTCTCATGCCTACTCTTACATTCTTGTGATCTATGAATCTTTTTCAAGACATTGTGGGTTGCACAATGGTCTCATTTACTTCATTAACATTGTGAGTTGCACAATGGTTTCTCTTATTTATCAGACATTGTAGGTGATTACAATGGTCTCTAAACTCTTTGATAATCTTATGTACTATCATTTCATCTGTCGGCGAAATTCGTTACAATTTATCAATTCCTTTTGATTTCTCTACTCCCTGTAAACTTATGTTTTCTGAGCATTTCTGCACCCTTTTCCGAATTGATACTAATTATATAAAACACTATCTATATACACTTGATTTTTTTTCTTGACTTTTTATACCTATTTACCTGAGCGTTATTTCTTATTTGTATAAAGGATATTTATTATAAACGTTTTATCTGACTCTTTACACTCAGTCTCTATAGCACCATGTCAATAAATTACCCCACTACTACCTTGCAAACTAATAACATGATTCACCACTATTTTAGCTCTGACTAGTTCAGAATAGACTATTTTGTCACCCCTTTACAAATTATTTGATAAATTACCTTGTAAAACTAGTTTACTACCATCTTTTAAACCATTTTCGCTAAAATTTTAATACAATGCTTTCCACTCTCTTACAAACTACTTTACTATCATCTATAAACTATATTAGTGATATACTACTATTACATAAACTGTTTTGGACTAGTTCCGAATAAACTATTTGTTATCATCTTACAAATCATCTTGTCATTTGCCGAAATTGTCACCATTCTATAAACCATTTTGTTGCCTCATAAAATTTACTCTACCCCTCTCATTAACTTAAAACATTGATTTATTATTACCTCATGAACTATTTTGTTATTGTTTTATTATTCGTCATTTTCCTAGAATTATTATTCGTCATTTTCGTATTTTTACCAAACCGGGGTACCGCGATTACACTTTAACTCAACGGGATACGGAGTACACAAAATACACCTAATAATAATATAAACTATCCCTCCCTTTTATACCTTGTTTGTGTCGCCCTCCTCACCAAATCATAGTCACAGATTCACATACATGCAAATCTAAAAATAAAAATTCCTGCTCTCTTTCTCTCTTGGGGTGAATCGACAGCAGCCACACAACATCATCACCATCAATTTTCCATTATCATCTCCATCAAGAATCAAGCCTCGAGTCTCTCATGTTGTCGGGTTTATTGTGCAACGATTCATGGGTATGTTTAGGAACGAATTTCGTGGGTCTAATTATACCTTCCAGTAAGTTTTTCTTCAACTTTCAATTCTATCTTTTTAGTTTTTCATTTGGATGGTTAATTTGCATATTATTAATTTTTGAAGTTTTAAAATTTAATCGAATGACTAATTGGGACTGTAGAAATCGAATTGGGTATATGGTTCTTTTGTAAAAATTAATAGTTAAATCATGGTGGTTAATTTGGTTAAATAAAAAGTTAGTTGCTAAAGTGCTTATTTTTGGCTTTTTGGCCTTATTGGAGTGCTTTTGTGAGTTTTCTGCAATTTTCAGCTTTTAAGGGGTGTTTCTTTTGCGCCGGCTGTAAACCCACCATATAGGTGTGATTAGTTTTGTCTTATTTTCATTATTGCTTGTGTGAGCTTATGTTTTCGACTAAATACTTGCTGTCAAGATTTAAATTATAGGATTTGGGTGATTTAAAAATGTTTTGGCAAGCTAAAAGGGTAATATTTGGATGGCTTATTTTGTATAGATAAATTTTCATATAAAGAACGTCGAAAACGGACATATAACGAAAAAGATACGGCCGAATTAAGATTTACAAAATACAAAAAGTTTGACAGCAATTCATAAAATTTACTTGCTGATATGATTTTAAAACGAGGTTTCGGACCCTTTCTAGTCCGAACCGGCTTAAGTGTAAAACATAAAAGTTGTCCGGAATGATGTTTTACTAGAGATATTGCGGATTTTTAAGCTTGAAAGTGTAAAACGAGGGATTTAAGCTTAGTCAAAGTCGGACAATTTTTCTGAAAAAGTCAAAGTATCATTGCTGATGGGAAATTAAATTAGTGTTTTTAAGCGTTTTCGAGTCCGTTTGAGCTTTGAAAACCTTAGCGAATGCTATTGTATCACTTATAAATTATTAGGGAGCATTAGAAACCTTATAAAAACGATACTTCATAAGCTTAAAGGTTTATTAAAAACATAAATGGGGTGTTTTGAATTATTTATATTGAATATATAATCTGCAGATTTTTAATTCGTAGTAACACTAACTATAAAATATTTTTGATAACTTATAATTTTGAAAATATGTTAGTACTCTTAATTACCTTTCCGGGAATATAAAGAACATAAAAATCGGACTTAAAACAACAAAGTTATGACCAAACGAAGTTTAACGAAACTAATATATTTTTGACAGCTTTTATAAAATAAGAACATCAGGTCCAGTTTTAAAACGTGATTTTGACCACTTTCTGGTCCGTTTCGGCCAAAACTTATAAAATGAAACTTGTCCGAAATGATATTTTACCTAAAGTAGTGTCTTTTCTTTTGTCACGAAAATGTTTATTTTTGGTTGTTTTATTGTCGTTTGATATTAAGTTCACTTTTGGTTTTCGCAAACCAAAAGGGGCGTCATTGGTTTTAGACATAGTAACTATATAAATTTTCGGATTGTTTAAGTGGAATATTGATTTTGTAAACTTGGGAAACGTTATATAAACGAATAGGTCATGCCGAAATTTCTAAAAATCCTTATACTTAGTAATTTTCACAAATTTCTAATTTCCTATAATTATAACCTATGATTATATAATAACCCGACAAACGAACGAAATTCATAACTTTTATATAAACTTTAAAACTACTTCCATTTAAATTGTAACATTAAATCGTATGTTTCTTTCGAACGTAAACTTTTTATTTTATTACTTTGGAATTTCCGGTAACGTGTCGAATTATATAGTTTTATTTATTTTTCTATTTTCTTATATAATATTTGCGAAGTATTATATACTTCGAATAATTTGATATATATTACATACTTTCCTATTTTCTCTTGATTTATTTAACCAACCACCAAATTATTACAAATTGAAAACTGAATCTTTTATTTACTTATTGCATTGAATAACCATCCTTCGAAAAACTTAATTTCATTATTCTATTCTTAACGTGTCCTAACCGTTAAGGTAAACCTTATCTTCTAGATCGAGCCATCCGATTATTGTTGTGCTGTACTCCTTGTTTATCTGCTTATGTTGGTTGCTCATTCACTTCGAGGTGAGTTCATAGCCTCGCTTTTACTTAGTTAAATGTTTTATAAACCTCGCGAGGGGGATACATGCTAGTTTTACAAACGGAATACAAGTAGTTTCACGATTACATAATTATAGACATTGAGTACCTTTGCCATCAAGTCCCTAATTTCATGAACCGTTAATTACGTGCGTAAACGCTAATATTATAGATATGCATATTTGGCCAGGCAGGCCTGTCCGGGTGAGTAGCGCTCATTTGACAACTGTGGGTCAAACGGACATATAATATTGAGAATTGAGGTAAATGGCAATTGAATACCTTGTGAGGGGCATTTAAACTTGGCCAAGGTTCGGTGTCATGAGCTCAATGCTATAAATCTTATTTCCCGACTTGTATTTGTTACATGTCAACTTAATTACGGGCGTAGCCCAACTTCTTTTAAACTGAATAATGCTTGTATTCAACTTATTACTCATTAAACTCTATGAATTCACTCAACTTTATGTTGACTTTTTAGCATGTATTTTCTAAGGTATTGTTTGCTAGCGGAGCATTGGGAGCAATCGGAGTTGCGTGGATATCAAATATTGAAGGACTTATTTTCTACACATTCGATAACTTTTTATCTTTAAAATACATATATGTGTCATGTTTTAATTCTTGTAACTTAAGTTTTAAAAAGAAATTGTTGGGACCTTTGTACTCTGATTTATCAAATTGAATGTGACATTTTATTAAACGTCTCTTTTGAGGTCGTTTTATGTAACTTGTTTTTATGAACTATGAAGTGACACCCAAATTGGTATTCCGCTGCGTTGTAAATTTTGGGGGTGTCACATACTGCTACAAAACTCAAGGTACTGCTTCAATGTGTTTATGTCAGATTCAAAGAAAATTATTATCATGAGTCACTGAATTTGTAGAAGTATATTGTTAATTCGAATCAAGGTTGTGGGGTACAAGTTATTCATTGAATGTGCTGCTGTTACTTCTGCTCGAGAACGTACTACTACTTCAACGTACTGCTCTCGGTTTGAAAGTACTTCCACATATTACAAAGTACTGCTAATTCAACAACGTGCTGCTCCAAAGTAATGTTATTCTCAACGTACTGCTGCTCATATTTTGAAGTACTGATGTTCGTCTGAAGTACTGCTGTTCGTCTAAAGTACTGCTGCTCGACTAAAGTACTGTTCCAAGGTACTGTCCATTGCAAAATACTGCTGCGTTTAGATGATTTATTGAGACAAGTAAAGAGTTTTATGGTTCAATATATATTCATGTTTTACGAGCAGTGAGGGGAAGCCGAGATGGGTTTTTATGAGATTGTTCTTCTTTGGCTCTTGGCTAATTATGAGCAGTTTGTTAGATTACACACACAGGTTATTTGTTTCACATACACAAGTTGGTTAGTTGGTTCATGTTCTTAAAGGTTTTAACAGGCTCGTATTTGTTCATATTGGAAGAATTGATTACGAAGAAGATTGTTTATCACTTATTTGAAGTTGAAGTGGAGTTTCTTGGATACGTGTTCTTATCAAATCTCAAAGTAGGTGTTACACTTTGAAGGTGACTTGTTTTTGCAAAGACTTGATGAATCTAGCAATGTGTGATTTTTCTTATGATGCTCTATGCGCACATTGACTATCACTTGAAGGAGTTACGTTATTGTGCTAAGTGTCTCATATTAGTTGAGGATTTCGTCAAGAGGTTGCGGTCTACTCATATTTTTTGTGGTTGGTATGAGTTTTAAGTCACATGGTTAGTACAAGATATAAGGCACAAGTTTGGGTTGTTCTACTTCTTCATCAAATTCGTTATACTCGGTTTTCTTCACAAGTGATCATTTCAAGGAGCTTATAGATTTGAAGAATCATGATGATGTAAACATATTGGTTTCAGGGGAAGCTTATTGTATGAATGTTTAATCATCTACATGCACCACTCAAGGGGAAGTTTCTATTGCTTATATTCCCTATTTATTGATAACAAAAAGGGGAAGAGATGTTAGAAGTGGCATGGCATGACTTAAGGGGAAGAAAAGACTTGTTTCATTCATGGCGAGATTTGATTATCTCAACTTCTCTACTTCGTCTAGGGAGGTTCGTACAAGAACGTGTATGTTTTGTCATCATCAAATAGGGGAAGATTGTTGAGTTTTATAGATTTGATGAGACAAAACAAGTAGAGTGAAAACAAGAAGGACCTGTAGTGACAAGGAAGAATTCTTCAATTAAAGAAGATTAAAACATGAAGGACTTGCTTGTTAAAGAAGATTTATTATTTAGTCCTTTGTAGTATTACGTAAACCCTAAATCTATATTATATAAAGAGATCAAGGGTTAGGGTTTTTATCAGGTCTTCCATAATTTAGACGTCTAAAATGTGTGTATGTGTGTGTAACCTAGACGTAAGTTATAAACGTCTAGGGTTTTAGTTAGTTACTTAGTTAGTTCAGCCTCAAGGTCAAGTCCTTGATCCCTGTTACAAGGTGTGTAACATGTTCTACCTTGATCAAGTAGAATTGGGGCTGTAGATATTTAGTTATTAGTGTTGATGACAAAGAACCTTATTGATAATAATAATAATAATAATAATCTTTATGTTATTTCGTTGTGCTTATTATTATCATTGTTATTGTGCTTTATTGTTTATCCTAGATCAAGGTATAAACAACCTGGAGTCCATAACGGTCCTAGAACTTATATGATGGTGCATGAATGAGTTCTATCAATCAAACAAAAGTTTCATTCACAAAACAAAGTTTTTACAATCAAACTAAAAAGGTAACATACATATAATTGATCATTTCGATCAAGTATAGTTTTCATACAAAATATAATTAAGGATTATAAAATAAATGTTTACTTATCATCTCTCGTATATAGCTATAATTGTTTATATTATGCATGTGTTGATTTCCCATACTTAGCTTACATTATTATTATTGTTCATACTTATATATAGTTGTTCATATTGTTCAAGATTTGAGTTCACATAAGATCGAATCAAAGTTTTAAAAGTAAACAAGGTTTTAAAACTAAACTAAGTTTTCATATTAATATTAAAAAGACGAAAAACTATTCAACCCCCCCCCCCTCTTCTAGTTTTCCACAATTTAGATAGTCATTTAGATAGCCTCAAATTAAACTGCCAGATGGTAATACTTCTGTTATTTAACATGTTGGGAAGGTTAGCCTGAAAAATGGCTTGTCACTGAAAGATGTTCTAGTTCTCCCCTCATTTAAGTTTAGTCTTCTATCAGTTCCTAAACTCATAGAAGATGACCAGTGTGTTGTGTCATTTTATCCCAAATTTTTTGTTGTTCAGGACTTGAAAACCAAGAAAGTGAAGGGACTGGGTAACAGGAAGGTTGGACTTTATCATCTTGTGAATTTACCACTCGAAGAGGTTGATAGTGTTTTTACTACTTTGGTTACTGCTACTCTTGGTAAGATTGCTTTAACTGCTGTGAATAGACCTGTTTGTGTGAATAAAGATGCTTATGATTTATGACATCATAGGCTTGGACATGTTTCTGATTCAAAATTGCCATTTATGAATGATTTGCCTATTTCATTGACAAAGTCTAGTGTTGATAATTGCTTATCTTGTCCTATGGCAAAGTTTACTAAATTACCATATTCATTGAGTAGTTCTCATAAGTCAACTGTGTTTGAACTTATTCATATGTAAATATGGGGCCCTTATAGAGTTCCTACAGATGGTTAATACAAGTATTTCTTCACTATAGTAGATGATTGCTACAGAGCAACATGGACATATTTGCTAGTGAACAAGTAAGATAGTTTTGTGGTATTGAAGAATTTTCTAAAAATGTTGTCTACCCAGTTTAATAAGAAGGTCAAAATTGTGATGTCAGACAATGCTTTAGAGTTTGTAAAAGGAGAATGTGGTATGTACTTATCTCAATTGGGTATTCAACATCATACATCATGTGCTCATAGGCCTCAATAGAATGGTAGAATTAAGAGGAAACACATGCATATTTTGGATACTGCTAGAGCTCTGAGATTACACTCACATATGCCTTTAAAATTCTGGGGTGATTGTGTTAGCTCTGCTACTTATCTCATCAATAGAATTCCTTCTTCAGTACTTGACAACAAAACACCTTTTGAAGTTTTGCTGAATAAGAAACCTTTGTATGGTCATTTGAGGGTATTTGGGTGTTTTGCAGTGGTGAGTAATCCAGTTGTTACTAGTGATAAGTTTGAATCTAGAGGTATTCCTTGTGTTTTTCTAGGATATCTAAATCATCAAAAGGGTTACAAGTTCTATAATTTGCTCACACATTCATCTTTTGTATCCAAAGATGCAATCTTTTATGAGCAAATTTTCCCTTTCTCAGCAACAAGTATAGATCAATTATTATCACCACTTCCTAGTCAGTTTACTAACCCAAATGTACATGAAGATGAACACTGTGTCTCTAATGTTGAACCTACTCATGTGCAAAATACTCCTAATGAATCTGTACTTAGTGAACCTGTTGTTACTAATGAATCTTCTCAACCTTCTACTTCTTCTCAAGTTCCACTTAAAAGGTCTACAAGGACTACTAATTTGCCTCTTAAACTGAAAGATTTTGTTTTACCTCACATACCTAGAGCAAATCAAGTGTGTCAAACACCTCTGTAACCAGACTTTCTAGCCTTTCTTAGTACATTGACATCTCAAAAGGATCAAAAATCATTTAAAGAAGCTGTTAAAGACCCTGGTTGGTGTGCTGCTATAGATTCTAAAATAGCAGCTTTGGATGAAAATGGTACATGGGAGTTGACTGTTCTACCCAAAGGTAAGAAAGTAATTGCTGCTCACTGGTTGTTTAAAACTAAAGTAAAGGCAGATGGAACAGTGGATAGAAAGAAAGCAAGATTGGTAATTCAAGGTAATAGGCAAAAGTATGGTGAAGATTTTACTGAGACTTTTGCACCTATTGCAAAAATGGTCACTATAAGATCATTGTTGGCACTTGCAGCTTTGAAGGATTAGTATCTTTGTCAAATGGATGTGTCTAATGCTTTTTTACATGGTGATCTATATGAGGAAGTGTATATGAAACTACCTTTAGGGTATTCTGGTAAGGGGGAGAGTGTCAAAGAAACCTCTTCACTAGATCCTAATTTGGTTTGTAAATTGAAGAAGAGTTTGTATGGCCTTAAACAAGCACCTAGACAGTGGTTTGCTAAGTTGTCCTCTGCTTTGTTATCCTTTGGTTTCATTCAGTCAAAGAATGACTACTCATTGTTCAAAAAGAAAGTGGGAGAAAAATTCACTGCCATTTTAGTCTATGTTGATGATCTTCTAATTACAGGCAATGATACAGTGCAAATAGCTGAATTGAAGTCTCAGTTGAGTTCAGTGTTTCATATGAAGGACTTGGGAGATCTAAACTACTTTCTAGGATTGGAATTCTCAAAAACATCTCAAGGTATCTTCATATCTCAGTACATGTATGCTATGGATTTATTAAAAGAAGCTGGTGTTTCCAATAGTAAACCATATAAACTACCTATGGATCCACATTTGAAGTTACAAACAGATATTGGTACTCCTTTGAATCATCCAGAGGTTTACAGAAGGTACATTGGAAAACTCATCTATTTAACCATTACAAGACCAGACATTTGTTATATTGTGCAGCTACTAAGTCAATTTATGCAATCTCCTACTTCTATACATATGCAAGCAGTGATGCATTTGCTCAGATATATTCTTCTTTCACCAAATCAAGGTATTCTCCCGGCAAAAGACTCTGCAGTAAAGTTGCAAGCTTATTGTGATTCAGATTGGGCCAGTTGTCCTTTCTCTAGGAGGTCAACAACTGGTTACTATGTGTTGCTGGGTGAATCACCAATATCTTGGAAATATAAGAAACAAGCATTGGTGGCAAGGTCATTAGCTGAGGCTGAGTATAGAGCAATGGCTCTTACATACTGTGAGGTTACATGGTTAGTCAGTCTACTTAAAGATTTGGGGATTAAAGACATGCAGCCAGTTGATCTGTTTTGTGATAATCAAGCAGCTCCTTATATTTCTTCAAATCCAGTATTTCATGCTAGAACAAAGCACATTGAAGTGGATTGCCATTATGTTAGAGACCAACTAAAGGCAGGCCAAATCAATCCTTCTTATGTTTATACAAAATCACAGTTGGATGATGTGTTTACCAAGGTTGTGAGTGTGGAGCAACAACATCAACTTCTATCCAAGTTGGGAGTGTGTGAACCACCACACTCTCCACTTGAGGGGGAGTGTCAAAGTATAAGGACTAATGTGTAATAATTCTAGATTAGAAGGACTAGTTTGTAAATAGTTTTCTTTAAATATGTTGTATGCTACTCATTTGGGGAATAACAGAAACACAAAAACTTTTCCCTCCAAATAATTCATCTCTCTCATTTCTCTGTTTCTTCTCTGTTTTGCCATTGTCTTTACAAGTTTTGTATTATATATGTGGTTTTTGTTTGCAGGTCAAACCCTCAAAAGACAATATGTTTTTATTACTACATTAGTAGGGCCATTTTTCGATGATCATCTCATCCAAGGCACTAAGAAATTCAGGACTGGCACTTTCGAGAGGTTTGAACATGCATGTATTACATTATTGTATATTAGTACTCTCTCCATCTCAAAAAGAGAGTTCACAAATAAAAAATATATAAATTGTGATATGTGTAATTAATGTTAATTTTGATTGATAAAAAGTCATTTTTACCCTCATCTATACTATCTAATAAACGTGAATAATTTACAAGCCTTTGAATCACAACAATTCATTAATGTGCTGATGTGTCTGCATTTTGATTGGCTACATATTTATTGCATACAACACCAAAGCATCACCTTCATTCTTCCAATACACGCTTTCAATTCATTCAATTTGGTCCAGTCTAATTTTGTTAACCAATTAATGTTACGCTCCTCCTATCCTCAATGTACCGAATCTCAAACTTCAATTCAAAACCAAATCCACAACATTTTTTTCTCATTTAATTCATTAAAATTGGTCCGTGTCTCTTCTCATTGGATTCTGCCCACGACAGTTTAATCAACCATACCAATTGTACGATTTCTCCTTATACCTTTGATTCAGTCTTTATAATCAACCCTACCAATTTTACTAGATGCCAGCTTTGTTACTGCCGGCAAAACCATAAAATTGGTAATGATTTTGGTGCCATTGAAAATCTCATTTGGGTTAATATCTTAATCACATACGCTGGCCACACCATAAAATTGGTGTTATGATTATCTTTTTTTATGTTTGGAGAAGATAAATAGATGCACAATCAAGAACTCAGAGGTATGTATCTTTCTGCATTTATGTTTCCACCATCAATCGTTTGTTTATATCTTGATCCCATGAATTTTTCTTAATTTAGATATCCGTTTTTGTTGTTGTTCTTTGACCAGGGGCATACGCAATTTAATTTGAAGGTATGTGAATCTTAATCCCTTAAATCTTTTTATTTAGTTCAACACTCAACAATCCATCGAATTACTATGTATATGATAATCGATTCAAATAGATTTTTATCATACGCCAAGTGTTTGATGATATGCCACATTCACAAATTGTTTTTATTAAGTTTGCTAAAACATATTTAGTTGATTTTTAAATTTTAAGTGTCTATGTCTTTGCTAAAGTTTTCAATTACGTGAAGGTGCAGGTTAAAAAAACTTTTGTTATTGTTTTGTTACATGTTATGCCTTTATTCGTTATCTATATACTATGATAACTTTTTGCATCTTTGGTTTCATTTTGTTTTGCTCCATGGATAGGGTGCAGCCCGCCGCTTGGGCTTGCAAAAGTAGAGCTTGGAGGTTGTTGAATCAAATGGGGTATCGTGGAAAGTTATGAAAAAGACCGTGAGATACTTCAAGCTAGATATTGGCAAGATAATTCTCATTTAGCTTGTGATTGGCCGGTGATTTAATGCGTACAATACATCATTGCACTTCTCCTTTATCTTCATTGTGTGTCAAATTCAATTCAATTTATTTTTGTTAGGTCATTAAATTCTTTATTCTCTCATCCTTTGTAACCGAATGGCTAATAATTTTCAAAATCATATCCTTTGAAATCAAATCATCCTCTCCAATTGAAAAACACACACACAATTATGGTAATCTATATATGGTATCGCATTGAAGCAACTAATTGGTGTTTTGCTGTCAAAATTGTAATATGGAAATGATTCGATACCGCATTTTGAATCATATTGTGGGTGTATATCATAAAAGTTTCGATCAAACAATTCCTGCGATGTAAGAAGTTTTTTTCCCCATTTTTAAAATTTTTTTATTTATATAATCTAACGATTTTAATTGAATTAGATGCAGCAAGAGGAAGGTTGATTTAAAAGCATTAAAGGTTCTTGCAATCGAGGTATCAGATGGAAGGTATCACAACAACTTTTTGCTTTCATTTTTTAATTAACGATTTCATGATATAAATCCAACTTAGGTACAATTGGTTCTTGACTCTGTGTTGAAGAAGCAAAAAAGAAGCAAGGAATAGGCTTTGGCGAAGAAGCAAGAGGGTGAGCTTTTGAAGAAGAAGAATGCGGCTAACAGGAAGTTGATTGCTAATAGGGCAAAGCAATACACCAAGGAGTACGAGGATCAGGTATCATTTTTAGAGCATTATGTTTTCCAGCCTGGTGCTACATTGGTTTCACCTACTCATCGTCTACCGGCTACGATATATGTGTTTTGGTTTCGAGTGTCTTAACACACTATTAGATCCTTTATATTTTCGGTATATATCTTGCTTATTTTATGCTGCATACAACCCCGCTTCAGTTACGAACCAAGGGTGTATAAATATTCAAAAATCTGAAACTTTTTTGTGGGAATTCACATGTGGATAGAAATATAATGTTTAGTATTATTTGGTTATATGTATAAATGTTTGATATGGAGTCTGATTTAGAGGGTTTATGATCATTAGTGTGTTACGGTGTGCATTTGAAGTAGCTATTCGAACTCCAAATTACGATATCGATCTTGGACTATACTGACGAGAAGAGAATGTCAAGTCAGTCAGGTAGTCCTTTTCTAATCGAGAATATGTCTCACGTATACTCTATGATTTCATGTTTCCTGCATTTTTTGTTGTAAGCAGATAACCATAAGTATGCAATCGAAACACCACAACATGTTAAAAATAAGGGCAGGTTAGACACAAAGTTATTGACTATTTGTTGTTTTTTGTCTAAATTAAGTTCAATATATACTCAAAAATCTGAGTTCACCTTTTGGAGTCACGTTAAAGATGCGGCTCATTTTATGTCATATCTATTTTTATTTGCAATTGAGTTTGGTGTGTGATATCTAAGATTTTCCTGTAATGTGTTGTTATTGCAGTTGCTAATGAAAAAACAGACCGGCCCTTAAGTGGCGCACATGGGAAAAGTAGCCAGTGACATTCTACAAGTCAAGGCAAGTAAATCAAAAAGTTTCTATGTACTTGGGTAGCCATTTCGTGACATAATTTCTTTTGGTATTTAAATTTCAATTTATTTTGCTTTTAGTTTTTTTTTCTTTTGTCATCTCAGTAAGATCAGTGTCAATTGATTCAATAAACTAAGTTGTTTATCGAAATGCATTGCTTGGTTTGACTTTTTTAAATTATCTTTTGCTGCAGACAAGTTTAAATATTGTCCGTGTGGGTTCTTAACAGAAGGCTGCAAAGCTTTTTGACCATCCACCGAGTATATGACAAACATGTAAGGATTAACTTTTACAAAGTTGCCGGTATATTATATATACGAGGTGTACTAACCATTAAGCAGTGTATTATATATACGAGGTGGGCGACGGGAAATTTGTATGATATATGCGAGGTGTATTAACTAATATTAGGCGACTAAAAATTTATTCGTTATAAGGATTAATTTGTTGTAGACACAATCCCGTATCACATATCTAAATCCAAAGTTCCCGGTGTATTATATAATTTTGAAAACATTGCATAAGTTTCATGAGGCTTCTGATTTTGAAACTCCCAGGAGGAGCCCTGCATCTTGGAATCTACAACCAACAGAAGCCAAAGAGTGAGGAAGAAATGGGGGATTGTTGCCAACTCTTCTGGCCTACAATCTCGCAAGGATATTTTCAAAGTATATATCCAAAGGAAAATTTGAAGGTAAATCACTATTTTTAAATCTTTGTATGTTCATCTTTTGTGATAAAGATTCTATTCAACCACTTTAAACCCACTATGACTTTGATAGGTTTATACCTGAATGAATACTCATATGATATCATTAGTTTTTTAGATGACTCATCTGTTAAAGTTGTGATTTATGATTAATATAGTCTGATTCAATTGTTTATCTATGTGTTTAGTACCTATGTGATTAAAATTCTGCCTATTTAGTGGGTATGAATCATATTATTGCTTGAAGTTTGAAATAGAGTCAAACACAGTTTTATGGTTGTCTTATGGTGTTTTAACTAAAATTGATCTTCAATTTACTTTTTAAGGGGTGTTTGGGGCTATTGCAAAATTGAATTTTAGTGTGCTTTGGGTGTATAGAGCAACAGCGGTTTATGAGTCCAACAATCCATAATAAGCATGAAGTTTATTTAACACATTGAGGCCACAATTTATTTAAAAATTAACTCTTGACTAATGATATGGTTGATAGGTATTAGCAACACTCGATAGATTTTGTTTAAGAACTAAAATTACTTCCATTCTTTTTATTGTGAACTGATATTTGATTTATTGTAATGGTAGTTGGTTTCTAATTATGGATGAACACGGTGATCAGAGTGTGTCTAATCTTATAACCAGCTCAAGTTCTTAATAATTAGAATGGCTACATTTATGCAGGACATTAATCATCAGGCTGGTTAGTCAACGTGGCCCCATTTGGGCTAACTGTGATAAAAACGGCTTTTTATTGGAGGTTAAGTAAAGCTTAGTGACCCATAAATTTCAAGGCCAGGTACAATCAAATAAATTTAACATACTAAATTCAATGTAATCCATATGTTAGTTGGGTTTCAATTCACATTTTTAGCAGCTTTGACATTAAACATGTTGACTTTTTTCAGACATGGCATGTGGAGACCTGATGAGGCGAAAAATGATCCGTTTTTAGGGGGTCATTTAAGCCCGGAATTGAATTTATTTGATCAAATATTGCCCTAAATCGTTCCTTTTGTGATTTTAGGTACTTTGGGAGTGAAATCTGGAAAAGGAAGCAATTCGGACGTTTTTGGAGCATATAAGTGAAGAAAACGCCAAAGACTTAATTTTCCAAGCTGGAAACAGTGTGTAACGGCGTCAAGAGAAAGAAGTTGACAGCGTCAAGAGTAAAGATCATGACGACCCAGTACAGAAATGAAGGCGTCACAAAGTAGAGCGTCAAGAGTTAAATGCGTGACGACCTGCAAAAGTGGATAACATGACGGCGTCAGATGTAGATCAAGGCAGTCCGAGGATTATTTTGGCGGCGAGATGACGGCGTCACAAGGTTGTTCTTGACGCCGTCTGTTAGGTCACCATATTGATTTCACACAAACAAGAATGAGATAGATATAAGGATGGGATGAATATTTGAATGAGAGAAATGTAATTGCAAGAGTTTCCTTATGATTTCAAATAAACAACCAAGTTTTACAATGGCCTAAGACTAGTATATATAGGTGAGGAGCTAGGGCAAAACTCCTAGTACTTCCCTTCATGGATTTCGTATGGGCTTCTAGGCCCATGGGCATGATATCTTAAGCCTAGTAAACTTATAACATAACATAAATGAAAGTAACTAATAACTTAAGCAACCTATTATTACAAATGACCGAGACTTGATAAAATAGTAAAACTTTGATCCCAACACCGTCAGACTCTATTATCTATATATAGTTTTCTAATTTTCATTCATTGAGAGGAACAAGTTTGGAGAAACCCTAAGGCCGAACCATATACGAATTTTACAGCTTTTCAAGGGTTTTCAACCCTTGAACCCTTACATGTGTTATTGAGATAAGTCTTTTCTTAATTCAATCAATATGTCTATGTGTTGGTTGTCTATATCTTGTGCTTGTCTTGATTCCACCATGCTAGGCTAGATTTATCTTGTGTTTGCTTAGATCTAATGAAACCTAGATGTTGATTATGTGTTGATTACTTGTTTATGGTTGTATTGGATGAATGATTTCAATGTTAGGCTTAAGAAAACTGGCAGATCTCCAAATGGTAACATGCTTGAACGTCTTAGGAAACATGAACCGATGTGTACTAGGTTTTATTGGTTGTATTTAATGCATGAGTAAATTCTAATGATCCCATGTTAGGAGCTTCTTGCAGGCTCGACATAGGAGTGAAGTAGGCACTCATAGGATTGGGGAAGTAAGTACGCCACCCCATGAATGGTATTAAGGAATACAATCCGTCATTCACGCAACTATAACAAGTAATTAACATGTAAAAGATATCTAAGGAGTAGTGAAATCTAAGTAAACACATTTCTCCACTTATTGCTCACAACCTTAGTTTAATATAGTTTTATTTTCATTTTAGTATTTTATTTTGATTGCATCTTAGTATTGGGTTAGTTGACTAGCAACTAATTTCGCCCAAATCCTTCAAACCCGAGATTTTAATTTGCTTTTCATAAAATATAAAAATATAAAAAGAATCATCCCTCATCTCTAGAACTAGTATTTAGGTTTTCTAATCCAAGCGACACTATTCCTAGCTGAACGATCAATCATCCGGTACTTGTCACTATACTATACTACAACAATCAGGTACACTGCCTGGTGGGGGTTGTAAGCTTCTCGAGATCCCTCGAGAGGTAAAGCCTGGTGCAATCCCTACGCATCAAGTTTTTGGCGCCGCAGCCCGGGGAATAGTTATTGTCTAGGTTAGAATCTCTTTTTATTAGGTCTACTTGCTAGATTCCGTTCTAGTAAGATTTTATTTTTATTTGTAGGTTCTCTTTAGTCTATCTTATTTCTTTGTGCTTTTGTTCGTAACTTTTCACCACCCGACATCATGGACGATGGGAACATCTTTGAACCCGTCATCCCACCACAACAAAACCCACCACTAGAACCTCTTAGGCCCCGAACCTTAGGAGAGTATTCCCGTCCTAGCCACCAAGGCTACCGAAACACCATTGAGCTCACCGGATCCAATGTGACCCCCTTGCGATCCGACACCATCCGGTTGGTGCAAAGCGGATGTGCATTCCATGGACTTCATTCC
The DNA here is from genome assembly GCA_030686995.1 of Artemisia argyi. NCBI lineage: Eukaryota > Viridiplantae > Streptophyta > Magnoliopsida > Asterales > Asteraceae > Artemisia > Artemisia argyi. Next base: position 102,129,302 of record CM060700.1, read on the forward strand.
GAAGATCCAAATCAACATCTTAAGGACTTCCTTAAAATCGTAGACTCCATAGACCTAGATGTTGAAACTAGAGAGACAACCCGATTACGCCTATTCCAATTCTCTCTACGGGAGCTAGTCAATGGCTTGAGCGTTTACCCACTGGATCCATCACCACGTGGGATAATCTCACCACTCGTTTCCTTGCTCAATTTTTCCCACCGGGGAGAACTACTAAGCATAGAAATGACATTTTGATGTTCCAACAACGTCAAAATGAATCTCTTTATGAAGCATGGACTCGTTTCAAGGACTTAATCCAAAAAGTCCCTCATCATGGCATAGATCTTTGGCTCCAAGTCCAAATCTTTTATGACCATATCGATCTCTCCACGAGGCGAGCCATTGACCAATCGGCCGGTGGTAAGCTACGTGATCTAAGTGCGGAACAATCATGGGAACTCATAGAAGATCTTGCTCTCTATGACAACGAAAGTTGGAATGATCCCCGTGATTTGAACAAAATGGTCAAGGCAATATCTTTGCCTTCAAACAACTCTAGCACTCCCGACCGTAGGATCATGGAACTTGAAGGTCAAGTCAAGTCTCTCATGAAATCTTACGAAACTCAAAAGCCTTCAAGCCAAGTGAACAAAATCACTTCTTCATGCGAATTATGTAGTGGTCCCCATGACACTCGTGATTGTGTGGAACTCCCCGGAACAGCTTTTGCAGACTATGCATCCTCGCGTACCGACGAAGCGGGAGATAAGTGGTACACTTTCAAACCCGAGCCAAACCCTTACGGTGATTCCTACAACCCCTCTTGGAAAAATCACCCAAACCTTAGGTGGAAACAAAATCAAGCCAATTCTTCCAATCCGCCTAATTGTTATCAACCAAACGGTCCACCCTCCAACCGTACTTTCAACAACAATCCTTCTAACAACTATGGTAGTACCAACAATCTTGAAGGATTGATGTCTAAGTTCATGGCATCTCAAGAAGCTCGCATATCTAAGTTTGAAGCTGATTTCAAACGAAAGCAAAGCGAGATGACCACCAAAATTGACGCATTGTTGAAAGTTCTCAATGACCGAGAAATGGGAGCACTCCCAAGCGACACGGTCAAGAATCCGAAACTAAACGTTAATTCCATATCATCAGTTTCGTCACCCACTTCGTGTCCACAATACTACTCGGTTAAATCAACGAGCACGTGTTTCAAACAAAACCAAATTCTTCAAAAGGACCAATCAAGTAAAACACCCGATATAAAACCGGTCAAAAGTATAGTTGAAACACCTCCTACGCAAGACCTTGACGATGAATTCAAGGAACTTCACTTTGAACGCCCCGTTATTGATGTCTTAGCCCGTGCTCCCTACTATAGTGCCCTCCTAGAAAAGTATGAGAAGTTTAAACTAGGCAAGAATGGGACCGCCTTCGTTCAAAACAAGTTGCCTAAAAAGCTTGATGATCCGGGTATATTTGTTTTGCCTTGTAAGATAGGAAGATTCGAAGCTTTCGACACACTAGCCGATTTAGGGTCAAGCCTCAACTTGATTCCCTTATCCCTTTTCACCACTCTTAAGCTAGGAAAGTTAGAGGAGACGGAGGTATTGATAGGTCTAGCGGATGGAAGTATTGCCCACCCGGTTGGAATGATTAAGGATGTAGTTGTTCACGTAGGGAAGTTAACTATCTTAGCGGATTTTCACGTCCTAGACATGGTTAGTGACACTACATGCGCATTGTTAGTAGGAAGAGGATTTTTAGCAACCGCTAGTGCCATGATAAACTGTAAGGAGTCTAAGATTGCGGTAGGTGAAGGCGATACTTGGTCGGTATACGATGTTAAGAAGCACAGTTATGATTGTGATGATGAACTGACACCACATTGGGTAGAGATGAATAGGAGACCGTCTAGATATGGACCTTGGATAGAAAGGAACTTTATAGGTCTTCAACGCCCATTCTATCTAGAAAAGGATTTCATCGATAAGATACACTCGGTGGAACAACTCATAGCTAGAGATGAAGAGCTAGATCCTTTTGAGGACCCCTTAGTCTTTAGGAAGATGATTGAGTTCTTGAGCATAATTCCTATTAATATAGAGATGAATAAGTGGAAAAGAGAGGGAGATAAGTATAAATGGAGGTGGGACAAGCCACCAAATGAAGGTGACGGATCATGGCATATGAGGATGACTTTGTATGATCCGGATGGAGAAAAGTTTGAAAGGTCATACCGTACTAAGAAAACTGATAGGAAGTTGAAACCTAAGTTTGATCCCAAAGATGTCCTCAATGAGGAACTCACCCATATCACGTAGTAACCCATGACCTTGAGTCTAGCTACAAGACTCGTAAATAAAGAAAAGCACTTCTTGGGAGGCAACCCATGTTTTGTGTAATTTTTATTTTGTTTGTTTGTTATTTGCTTCCGTATGCATGCTTTATTTTTATTGTTGGTAGATCATGTTTCTAAACTAAATAGTAGAAATACTTTACTTTGTTGTTTAGCCTAGTCTTAACTTCACCTAAAAGTATTTTTGCAAAAGATAAGTGTAAGGGGAAACCCCAAATATGTTTTTAAGTAACAAACCGATTATGATTCTCCACAATATTAAGTGAACATGTATATTCGTATTTGTTAGAGTTAAATGCTTGTATCGAGTCATAATGAAGTTTTGCAGGATTTTCCAGGAAGTAGGACCAAGTTTTTCCAGAAATTTTCCAGAAACTTAACATAAGAATTTCTGCAGGTCACTTTTGACGGCGTCATGAGCTTGCTCTTGACGGCGTCACGTGTAAAAATCTGAAAATTTTACCGGTTTTGTTTTTCTAACGGATTCTTAAAAGTTTTTGTTGAATTATTAGTTTTTATAATCTCCAGGAAATCTGCAAACTTCATTCCACAAGCATTATATCTTATTTTGTTTTCTAGGATTTAGTAACTTATGTAGATTGCCGCCGATTTTATGCGAGGTTGTCTTGTCTGTTTTCTCAGGATTTACAGGTTATGTATGACAAGAAGATGATTATTATTCTAGAAGGAAAGCTTTGATTGTTCATTTTCTTGGAGAAAGATCTAACCTGGCCACCTTATTATCCATACCAAGCGAATCAGGGGAGTATTTGATTTCATTCTTTTTACTTTTTCACTTTTACATTCTTTACTTGAACATTGGGGACAATGCTCATCTTAAGTGTAAGGGGAGGGTAAAATGATGATACCTTACAAATACACTTTCACTTGAGTTTGTTTGTTTAAATGGTAGGTGTGTAATAAAACTATGAGAAATACTTGTTAGTGTAATTTTAGCGCCAAATTTAAAATTTTTTACAACATTTAGGAGTGAAACTTTAGCCATAGCAAGCGTCTCATGGATAGGAGATTGTATGACTAGCACATAACCGTATCATTCAGAAAAATTTTCCACCCAAATATGTGAGGTTCGCCTTTAGATTTGATAGGAAAAGCATTTACTATTAGGGCTTATGAGTGTATCGGTAGCATTTAGATTCTAGAACTTGCGTTAGTGATGCATCCCGAGACCGCTAGTGAGACTACATTCGTGTAGTAGGATTTACTACATGATAAGAGGCATTAGGATCACCCTTGTGTTAAACCCGTATTATAATTACTTGACCATTTAAGTCATATTACTTGGCTAGTTAAGTCAACTAATTTTTCCCACACCTTAGCGTTGTACTCATTTTTAGTACACGAAACCCCTAGTACACCCCTCCGAGCCTATCTTTTCGTTTCTAACTTTAAGCATTTTACTTAAAGGAAGAATTTGTTACACCCCACTTAAATGTACACCCAAATCGCCTTAGCCTTCCGCGTATGCACTCATATTTAGTGCATTATTGTTATTTGTTAAACCATAAGTTAATTATCTAATTGATTACATGGTTGCTAAGTCGAGTCATATCCTTGTACATATTGTTTTGGGACGATTGGGACTCATGGGTAAAGTACTTATTTTATGGAGTAATGGGGAAGAACATCATTTATTACCCCCATATGTACGTTAATCTTAAAAGTACTCCAAGTGTTTTGATTATCTTAATTCGAGTCATTAGATTAATCTGTTGTAAAGTATGTAAAGATTCAAGTGTAAGGGGAACGTTTATTCCCTATGATGTATTATTTTGGATGGTAGGGTAAGAGTGTATGCAAAAAAAAAATAAAAAATAAAATAAAATAAAAAATCAAAAAATCAAGAAAAAGAAAAAAAAATAGAAAAAGAAAAGAGAAAAAAACATACGGACTACCATCCCTTTTTATTCTATGTTCATTTTATATTTTTGTTATTTTTCATTTATTAGCTTAAGTCGAGTCTAGTCTTGGCTTAGAAACGCCATATTGTACATGTAATTAACCAAGATTGTTAACTCGCCACCAGTAAAGACTGCCTATATCCAACAAAACCGTGTATTTCATATCCCTACACCTAACGTTACAACCCTTTAAAAGACCTCTTTGATAGTTTATCCTAGGTGCTTACGCCATATGGTGGAGGTTTGATCCTTTCCCAAGCCTATGGTAATCTATTTTGCTATGACAGGTAGTGAGAGATATCTTCTGTTTCCATATTGTAATTTATACTTTATTACACCCGAGAGATGTGAGTATCTAAACACTATTTGTGAGGTGCTTGTGTATGACCTCCGTGCTTGTCTTTGGTCTTTAGTGGAACGATTATTTGTTGTAATTACTTTTATATTAGTGTTAAATGACCCCTAACTTGTATTTTGATTAGAATAAAAGCGCATTTGCTTGAGGACAAGCAAATCTCAAGTGTAAGGGTATATGATGAGGCGAAAAATGATCCGTTTTAGGGGGTCATTTAAGCCCGGAATTGAATTTATTTGATCAAATATTGCCCTAAATCGTTCCTTTTGTGATTTTAGGTACTTTGGGAGTGAAATCTGGAAAATGAAGCAATTCAGACGTTTTTGGAGCATATAAGTGAAGAAAACGCCAAAGACTTAATTTTCCAAGCTGGAAACAGTGTGTGACGGCGTCAAGAGGAAGAAGTTGACGGCGTCAAGAGTAAAAATCATGACGACCCAGTACAGAAATGAAGGCGTCACAAAGTAGAGCGTCAAGAGTTAAATGCGTGACGACCTGTAAAAGTGGATAACATGACGGCGTCAGATGTAGATCAAGGCAGTCCGAGGATTATTTTGGCGGCGAGATGACGGCGTCACAAGGTTGTTCTTGACGTCGTCAGACTCTATTATCTATATATAGTTTTCTAATTTTCATTCATTGAGAGGAACAAGTTTGGAAAAACCCTAAGGCCGAACCATATACGAATTTTACAGCTTTTCAAGGGTTTTCAACCCTTGAACCCTTACATGTGTTATTGAGATAAGTCTTTTCTTAATTCAATCAATATGTCTATGTGTTGGTTGTCTATATCTTGTGCTTGTCTTGATTCCACCATGCTAGGCTAGATTTATCTTGTGTTTGCTTAGATCTAATGAAACCTAGATGTTGATTATGTGTTGATTACTTGTTTATGGTTGTATTGGATGAATGATTTCAATGTTAGGCTTAAGAAAACTGGCAGATCTCCAAATGGTAACATGCTTGAACGTCTTAGGAAATATGAACCGATGTGTACTAGGTTTTATTGATTGTATTTAATGCATGAGTAAATTCTAATGATCCCATGTTAGGAGCTTCTTGCAGGCTCGACATAGGAGTGAAGTAGGCACTCATAGGATTGGGGAAGTAAGTACGCCACCTCATGAATGGTATTAAGGAATACAATCCGTCATCCACGCAACTATAACAAGTAATTAACGTGTAAAAGATATCTAGGGAGTAGTGAAGTCTAAGTAAACACATTTCTCCACTTATTGCTCACAACCTTAGTTTAATATAGTTTTATTTTCATTTTAGTATTTTATTTTGATCGCATCTTAGTATTGGGTTAGTTGACTAGCAACTAATACCGCCCAAATCCTTCAAACCCGAGATTTTAATTTGCTTTTCAAAAAATATAAAAATATAAACAGAATCATCCCTCATCTCTAGAACTAGTATTTAGGTTTTCTAATCCTAGCGACACTATTCCTAGCTGAACGATCAATCCCCCGGTACTTGTCACTATACTATACTACAACGATCAGGTACACTGCCTGGTGGGGGTTGTAAGCTTCTCGAGATCCCTCGAGAGGTAAAGCCTTGTGCAATCCCTACGCATCAAGACCCATTAACTTAGTAGTTACCATTTGAGATTTTAATGAATTTAAGAGTAAATATTAAGAACTTTGTTTTTAAACTAAACTTAGTTGATGTGAAATTACTTCGTGATAAACGTGATAATGATCATATGGAACTAATATCATAAAGATCTATTGTTCTGTTATTGGTAATAGAGTTTTGCTATTCAACTAAAAGATACGAAGCTAGATAAATAATATACTTTTGTTATGTTAGCCTTGGTGTGTAAACTTTATTGGTGTCAAAGTAAAACAAATATTTACTTTATTTGTGTAAGCTTTAGTAGTGGTGTAGTCTAGGTTGAACATGATCAGGTAATGCGTTCTACTGGCTTAGTCAGAGAGTGTGAATGTCTTTCACCTGTGGCATTTGATCCACACCCAAATGCTTGGTACAGAATCGGTTTTTATGAATGTTTGTTGTTTTGCTATTAGTTTTGATTACCTACCATTTTCATTATGTTTGTTCACTTTGTTGTTTCTTTTTCATACAATTTTAAAGGAAGAGAAGATGTCACTATGGTTCTATTTACTTGATATGTGGCAGAGACAAAGATGAGGCCAATAAATGGTTACTTAAGTTAGGTTTGATTGGATTCAGGCGTTGGTTTGCAGCAAAAACTTTGTTTTCAAGGCATTATGGCATACACTCTAGTATAGCCTATAAAAGCACAAATTTTAGTTACTTTTTTTACAATGTGGGACATTTACAGTCTCAGATATACCACTTGGATGAAACGTTACAGCAATAAAAAGCCTATTTTAGATAATGCAGTCTTGAAAGCTATAGCATAGCTCAGAGTTAAAAAATAGTTATCTGATGTTAATTACTTTAAGAATTATTGAGATTTATAGAAAAATGTAGCTATGGATTTCACGAATGACCGAATGCCCTTAGGCTCAAGACTTCAAGTAAGTTCTGTAATTTAGTTATACAAGTATACCAAATTAGTTTCCATAGAATCAACAAACTAAGCAATACCTGGTACAGTAGATACCTCCAGTAATAAGACAAGTAATAGTAGCATTGCTAGAGCCTTCAGTATTCACCAGTTCATTGATCCACTAATGTTGGATTTGTTTAGGTATTGTCAAAATTTATAAGATAGAATTCTATCTCGATAACAAGTTTTAAAAATGGCAGCTAGAAAATTATTTGATTGATTTAATGAGTTCATCTTGGTTTGCAGCGATTGGGGTCTTCTATAAAAGGATCGAGTGAGAGCCATTGAAGAATACAGGGAGCAAAAGAAATGGGCATCAAGAGTTGGATTAAACATCTTTTATTGTTGTAACCTTAAATGATATATCAAGTTTATGTTTAATTTTGAGTTTAAAGCATCATAGATCTACATGTTTATGTGTTTGTTAAACCAATATATGTGTGTTCTGAAAGCGTCATAGATCTAAAGTACCACTGACTTATTACTTATTATTTACTTCAAAAAATAATTCAACCTGTTTACGTTCGTTCTTCTTTCTTACTTTATTCACATACATAATTTTTTGATGCATAATCTCTTTAAAAACTCTATGATTCCACGGGTATATAAGCTTTTTAGTACACTTTTTGGCTACTTTTTTATGGCTCGACATATTTCACATATGATATTAGTAATGTTTAAGAGAACTGTAGTTTAGTAATAACTCACCTACTTTGTTTATAATGAGTTAGAAGTTATATGCTACTGATAACTTATCATGACATTAAGTTTACTTGAACGCATGTTGTTGACCAAGTTTAATACTTTAAGTTTAGAATATGGTTTTTGAAGTTAAATCTAATTCTGTTAGGAATCTCTAAGATTAGGTTCATACACACTGTACTCTACGTCGACACGTCTTCTCTATATCCAGTCCTAATTTCTAAAAATACCTAATTTCATCGGGTATTTGTTATTAGGGTGAAATTATAACTTTTGAAGGACCAACTCTATTAAAGGGTGTTTGCATGTGTCTTTTAAAGGGTGTAATATAGTGCTAGAAATTGTAACAATCACTTTAAAGGGTTGGATGAAAGTGTTTATCTGATCCTTAAATTGTTAAAGGAACATTAAGTACTATGATTTACGATCAAGCAATAATAAAGAGTGTAAGATAGTACTTAAAAGGTTAAAGGAACATTAGGTACTATGCTTGAGGCAAATATAATAAACGAAACACACTTTGGAAAGAAAGTGATCATGTCATGGTTGAAAATTACTCAGTTTGATAAACTTTTACCGCTAAAGATCATAAGGAAACAAAATCCCGCGTTCATTTTATTTGCTATGACAATGAACATGAGCCATGGTCAATCCCTTTCAAAATTTGGTTTGTATCTGTCACGTCCAATTTCACACAAGGACAATTATATGTTACCGTTTTGAGAGTCAAAAGCAAAAGAGGTTTGAAGGTTGTCATTTGTGATGTAAATGGTATTATCTCGAAAAGTAATGCAAACATTGTCTAGGAAGAAGTACTTTAAGGTCCACGGTCAATGTTCAACATTTATGTATAACTATATAAATGACATGTTTTATATCATTTTTTTAACTTTACATATACTTTGTAGACATTTGAATTTTAGTTTGCCTTTTTTTAGTAAAAATTTTAGGCGTTCACGGAATGACATGTTTTATATCATTTTTTTTAACTTTAATTAAGTAGAAGTATTTTGTGTGCAATATCGCTCTTTGAGGGAAGCCTCACTCGAGGTTTCTAAAATAGTTGTGCTTCTCAAGAATGAAAATTGACGGTTTGTTGTCCCTATTTTTAGATAGTAAATTATTGGAATACTTTTTTTAGGTAACTTGTGTTTTATTGTTGTAATATGGTGTACATTTTCGTATATTTCACACACTGTAGGCTAACCTCATAAAAGGTGATGCTCCTTAAACAGGTTTCAATGAAGCTGGCTAAAAGTAAGCAATGCAAAAGAGATATTCAGGCGAAGAAATGTTCCTTGACTATGTTTGTTCATGTGAGGATGAATATGAGTATTTTGTGAAGATTAAAAACTTTTTAACTCGATCTATTAAACTACCGTATTAAATGTATTAGTGCCTCATTATTTCTTTTGTCTTTTTAATTTCTCTCATGATACCGGAGTGTTTGATAACATTTACATGTAGTTTCATGCATACTATTTACGACTATTAACATTTAAGATGGTCTCAACTACCAAGTAAAAGGATTTTTGAGAGTTGAAGCTATGAATTTATGATGATTACTCTATTGGACCCCTTATCTCATGTGCAAACAATTTGTCGTTTATGAACCTTTAGCTTAAATAGCCCATAGTTGAAAAGAGAGCACATATATTTTACGTGAAACATTATATGATTGTACATAAGTATGCCATATCCATCAATGAGACTAAAAACTACATTGTCACTCTATTTCTCACAAGCACTGCATGACCAATTATTAAACTGACTTTAACATTTTGAAAATTTCCAAATGCAAACTTTGTCAAGCCATAATCTAGATTGAATCATGAAAGATGAATAATAAAATGTACATCTATATGAAAGTTCCATTAGTAGAAGAGTAGCCTTAAAGATTGGTCTTCGAGTCCTTGGTGTATGGTATGTTTGTGCATTTCGGTGTCATTCACCATGACAATAAACAAGATCCAAGGGCAATCGCTTTCAATAGTAGGAATATATCTGCCACGTCATATTTTCACACATGGACAGCTATATGTGGCTCTTTCATGTATCAAAAGCAAAAACAGTTTGAAGGTTGTTTCAGATGTGGATGGTAACCTATAAAAAAACTACTATAAATGTGGTATATAAAGAAGTTATTCAAGGTATATGATCAAACGGTCAATAGGTATGTACAGTATACATATTACATGTTTTATAGCATTTTTCTTATTTACACTTATTATAAATCCCAAATTTCTTTTACTTATATATTTTTTAAACTTATTAGGTGTTCACGTAATGGACATTTTATTGAAGTGTTAGAATGGTCACTACACACATTTGCTTCTGAAGACAAACATATTGGAGATCAAGAGGCAATGAACGTTTATTACACGGATATTTACAAGCATTGTATTTTATACTATCATTCATTTATAACTTAGTATTCCGTTACTAGAAAATTTCATAGCGTTTACGTTCGTTATTCTTTCTTACTTTATACACGCACTTAATTTTTTATGCAAAAGCCCTCTAAAATCCCGTGGATTCCACGGGTTTATAAGCTAGTAGTTAATATATAAATAAAAAATAAGTAATTAATACAAGTTTTAATTAGAATGATAAAGTAGAAAAACCAATCATAATTATTATCAATATACTACCTCCGTACCAAAATATAAGTCCATTTCTGATTTTTCAAAGTCTATTCTTTTCAACTTTGACCTTAATTATTTATTTTCATGTTATATAATACTTGATAAAAAGTATACCAATGCAAATGCATTTAAAACACGAGTTCATTTATATATTTTGCATCAAGTATTATATAACACGACAAAAAATAATTAAGGTCAAAGTTAGAATAGAAAGGCTTTGAAAATGTTAAAATGGACTTATATTTTGAAACGGATGGAGTATAAAAACTGAACACTTATTTTAAAACAAATATAAATAGTAAGATGGACTCTTTTAAATTTTGAGACGGAGAAAGTATATTTCACTACATTAGAAAACTAGAAACAGCCACAGTTGTTGATGATAACCACATGTACTAGACTACACCATGTAAAATGATCTTCTGCATGTCCTAAATTTACAAACATAGACCTTAACAATTATATGAGGTATATATTAAGTATAACTGAAAAAGTTCGAAGATAACGATCGCACCCTAGCTTTACAAGCTAAAGATGTGTAAATTAATATGACAAAGTATGGAACATATATGTGTGATGTGTCCGTTGTGTCGGATATTGACGTGGCGTGGTCCAAAAAAAATCGACACCCCATGACGTGTATGGTGACACATGGCCCATAAAAGATTTGCGTACTGGCTCGCTTTTTTGTGATGTTCTGTGGTACGGGTAGCCTTTGTGATATCTATAGGATGTTATCACGGGGCTTGTGGTAGCTTATGTAGTTAAGGGAGCTCAGATGAAAGTAGTATCAGTTTGGGTGATCAACTGGGAAGACCTCAAGAGGGGACCAAAAGTTCTAATGATATTAGGAAATGAAGAAGAGAGCCAATGTGCCAAGCTGCGTAGGTTCGAATCCAAGGCGGCCCTGGTTTTCATCCGACCGTTTCTCCAGCGAGTAATACTCGTGTGGAGGCGGTACGGTTTCTGGGCGAAAGCCGTTTATAATCCCCACTGCTCCAGCGTGGACCCGGTTCAGACAACATAATCTGGGTATGTAGTGGATGAGGGCCTGCCAATGTGGCGAATGCGACTCTAAACAAAAAAATTGAAAGTCGCCTTCCAAAAAAAAATAAAAAAAAATCTATAGGATGTGTAACACCTCAACCCGACACGGGTCAAAATGCCACATTATGATGTCCATCAAAACATACAAACGCAAGCGGAAGACTTATAAACATAAAAGTTACAAAGGTATTCTAAGATAATAAAGAAATATTAACTCTGTACAAGATGAGTTTCAAAACTGAAATACAAAACCAAACTAATCTAACTGAATCCAAATCCAAGTCTAATCCAGAGCAAATGGGTGTCTAATCATCTGGGTGGTCCACTAAGCGCTCCTATGCACTCTTCACTCAAACCCAGCTTCCAACCTAAACCTGCCGCATGAAAAGAAACGCGGCTGAGCTTAAAAAGCCCAGTGAACAGATATTTAACAAAACGGATAAACGGAACGTATAAAAGTATAAGGAAAGAAATAATAAGCTCCTGCTGAAGTGAATGTCATCTGTCAAATGCATAAGGGATCAACGATAACTGAACAAATATCATAAGCCAAATGAATAAAGAAATGTGAAGAATCAAGTGATAATATGAATCATATAGTAACCAAAATCACATGAACAACTAGAACAAAGGCTTGTCTACCCGAGACACTCGAATAGACACAAAGATCATAGGAAAGCCACGAGCCGACCTACCCGAGACACTCGAATAGATCTCAAATCACATAATCACATATTCGTCAAATCATAAGTGTATGGAGAGGGGAGACCTCTAAGTACTAGAAGTGAAAGGGGTACAAGGCACGTATAGCCAGTCACTAAGTCAAATCATATCATATCACATCAAACATATGCCTAGGATGCATCCATACGCTCCCTGAAACAGAATACATATACAAGTGCAAGACTATGCATATCTATAACAGAATGGCCATAAGTGATCACATATATCATATCATATCATAACAGAACGGAACGCCGGGGACTAATCACACCACCCCAGATAGTGTCATTCCACTGGTGCCTCGATGACACGCCCATGGTACCTCCATGAGTAGAATAAAAACTCGGGCATAAGAATCATACATATCAGAACAGAGCTATCCATAAACAAAGCAATCATAGCATATCAATCAGAATATATCAACAGAATATCATATCAGTGAGATGGTAATCAGATCATCATAACAGAATGGATAGCAAACAAAATTCAATCAAAGGATAATATCAAACGAATCATATCAACGAATCATATCAAAAGGGATCATAGCAAAGGCTTATATCAACTGAATCATATCATAGCAAATGAAGCAAAGTCAAAGGATCGAAAGTCATGAGATCGGAACTCTTAATGAAATAGGGTAGAATATCTGTACCTTAAAGCGCAAGTGCAAACACATCAGAAGACATAAAGATCATAAGTTACTCATTCTTCAGCGAATCTACACGAATTAATGATCGTCTTATTATTTATAAGTTCATTTTAAATTAGATTACTCATTTTTAGTTTCTTTCTATTTTTCTGTAACTTTCCATATTAAGTAAGTTGCCAAATATAGTACCTTTTCAAAAATAGCAACTTTCCATTTATAGTAAGTTTCATCTTTAAGTAATTTTAACCATTTTAAGTAACTTTCTATTTTTAGCAGGTTTCCCGAATCAGTAAGTTTCCATATTTAGTAAGTTTCCCAATTTATCAAGATTAACCATTTATGATTTCAAATACCACTTAATTAAGTTAAAGTGCTCAGAATGATTAATATTATATATTAGGGTTAATTATAATAATTTAGTAAAGTTTAGGGTCCTAGTGTAAATTATCAAAATTAAATATTAAAAATGTCAAATAAAATTATATTACAATTTATACTATAATTTTATATTAAGATAATAATTTTAAACCTCGTCGTTTCATAATTTATTAACGTACCCTCGACATTAACCTTAGACCGCGACGACCAAAATATGTTATATATATGCATACGTACACACCCCTTCATGTCTTTTGATTTTCATAAAATGTAACCATGCACACCATAAAATCTTCTATTCTCATTTGTCAAAGAAAATAATACGTACACATGCTAACATATACCTATTGTCAACCTATGTGTATATCACCAATTGACTTAAACAAGCACGACCCAAAACGCACAAGACACACACCTATTCACTGAATTTTTCCCACCTCATACCAAAATAACGAGACAACATGAACTAACGAGGCGACTCACAAACTCTCTTTCAAAATATCTTGTACGACCTTTATGACTAATCCACTCACCCACATGCATGCACGACTTACCTGTATAACGAAACAAACCATGTTTTTAGCAGCCATGCTCGATGCCAAATAACTCAACGCCCCCTTCATTTGAACCATTCTTTTATTCAGGTTTGTATTCCATTATTTTATGTCTACTCCCATTTCACACACATGCACATTATTTTAACATCTCACAAATGCATGAGACAACCAACCTGACATGCATGCTAACCTTTTAGATCCACCTCATACTCACCTTTTTATGGTTTACTTAATAATATGCATGCATGATTAAGTCCTTTATTCACGTAATGATTATGTGCGCCAATGCTTCATTTCTTACATTTCATTTCAGATCTAGGAATGTATATCAATGATCATATAATGGTTTTAAATATACGCATGTCAAAGTACTTAGGTTCTAGTATTTTCTTATTTCGTTAAGTAGTCGATTCACATATTAATTAGGGTGCGGTTCATTAGTGATAAGGGTCGACACATGGGCTGAAAAAGAAAACACGACACAAACAGCCACGATACTCGACATAAAGTATTCTAATACGCGACACACACAGTAGATGATGATATTTTACGTGACAATTATTCATTCGCATATCCGGATTAACAACGCAAAGGTTTGGTTTTCAAGTCATGATTTCATGTGAACCTTGTTTTATGATTTCATGATAGAGTTTCATTATTTCATGCGAGATTCATGTGATATGATGTGAGCCTAATTCGAATACATACAAGCATGCTATTAGCCGATTCTTGTAAACCTTTAAGTGACATGTAAATGTATGCAAACATTGATCAAAATGAGAAGGAATCAAAGGACCATGTGTATGATACCTTGTGTGATCGAACAGGAATATGAAACAAGAAACCAAAGGACACTCCAAGTCGAACTCAAACAACCCACGTCCTCTCTTGTGATCGGATGGCAAAAAATTGAGAAACCAAGGAACAAAACTACAACCGAAATCAAAACAGCAACCAAGCCCTTGTCGAATCTGTTAACCCACGATCATCCACCACCTTGGAAACTACCTCGTCGCACTACCTTTCTTCACAACTCGAATCAAAAGAACTAGCAGCCGACTGGTTTTTATTTTTAGGGTTTAGTAGTTGTTGTTGTTGTGTGAAATAATTTGGTCAAATAAATAAGAGAAAGTGTGAGATATAGGGGGAGAGTCTGCCGAGCTTTAGGGGAGTCAAAGACTTCTTCAAGTTTTTAAATCTTTCATGTATCTAGTCCTCATTCAAATTCTTTTAGTTGTGCACAAGTTTATAAATATTTCGGCCCCCATGTTGACGTCTTATACGTGTGATATTTCCTTGGTACAAAGTTGTGTCAAGCTTAAAATATAAGTTATGTCTTTACTTTATTAGACAAGATCATAAATTTGGTATAATCTTAAGTTTAGAATTTTCATTTCATACTTTTACTCATTTATAAACATTTAAGTTAATCCAGAGTACAAAAGGGCTCATGACATATTCGAATTAATGTTCAAAAATTATCCCGGATTTTAGGTTGTTATAGGATGTCGACAAACACCAAGTGGACACACTTTATGCTGCTGAAAGTGACCCATTGATGTTGCATAGCCTTTGTCGAGTTGACTGACAGCTGTGTAGCACGTTTCTACCATTAAAGTCCTACTAGTATAATTTGATCCCTAAGTTGGATAGGTAACAAGTTACTATACATTTCGTGTCATACTGTATATCGTTTCATGCATGAAAATTGAGTGACTTCCTCCCTTAGGCTAAGAAAGCGATGTCCACTTTCTGAATATAAGTGCCTAAGTGGTAGCTATGTAATGCGAACAAACATCCAAAATACATTAACCGACGGCTCTTGATAGTTTACAATCTTTCTAGATAAAGGGTTTTACACATAAAGCAGAAACCACATGTATAGGGCTCTTGATAGTTTACAATCTTTAGTGAAAATCCAACCTTAAAGAAGCTGGAGAAGAGAAGAGCGCAAATGCAAAGAAACCACACGCCAACCTTGTTGCGAAGGGTGTATCATGTCCCAAAAAAACGAGTCATTAGTGTTTCCGCAAACACTGTATTTTATTATCTTTGTACCTTCTTCGATGTTTCCACACGAGTACTCTTTAGTGACACCTTGGCAACACGGTTTAAGCAAAGTCGGCACCATTGAATTCCCTATAGACAACCACACTAGTTATAATTCCCGCACAGGCACAGGTTTTTTAAAATTTTTTGAGTCATATATTTTTATTTATTAAAAAACAAATAATGTAATCTTTGTTTTATTTGATTTATGATGGTTAATTAAAGATAATTATTTAAAATTTTTAATCCTATTATTAATTGCATCTTATCTATATTTTTTGTATTTATCTTTTACTTGTATTATGGATAAATATAAAATATTATCTAATAAGAAAATAATTTTTTTTTAAATAAAATTATTACTAAATAAGGTATGATTGCATTTTTTGGAAATAAAAAATTCCCAATAGGGGTTTTGTTTTATTATATAAAAGATATGTAACTTATGTTTATATGGAATCTCTTGAGTCTTTTCAGTTGTTAATAGGAAAAAGAGTTAATTACTTAAATGGTCCTTGTGGTTTGCTGATTTTTACGGATTCTGTCCCTGTGCTTTTCTTTAAACGGGTTTGGTCCCTGTGGTTTTTTATTTTTATGGATCATGTCCTTATTTCGACCCGATTTCAAACGATCGTTAAAAAGGACTTCAGTTAAATTCGATGGACTAACGTGAGGGCTAAACTTGTAATCTGAGTTTTCCATCTCAAAATACAAACCACAAGGACGATTTATGTAATTTACACTAAAAAAAAATAATAAAAAATAAATAAAAAAAAGACACTTTTACATTTTTATTATACGAAATTTTTTTGAAGTTTATAATAATAAAATTTTAAAAAAATAAATAAAAAACCTTCAAAAAAAATTTTTATTTAAAAAATGATAATAAAATTAAAAAAATGTTAATTTTACTTTTACTATAATACAAAAAATTTAAGAATTTCTATTTTTTTATTACAAAATTTTTTTTACGTTTTTATACGTTTTTGTAAGTTTTAAAATTTTTATCCGTTTTTTACGTTGTTTTCATACATATTCTTATGGTTTTTATATGTTTTGTATATTTTATAAGCTTTCATAATTTTTGTTCGCTTACAAAAACGTATAAAACGTCTAATAATGTCCAAAAACTTATAAAACCTTATGAAAACGGATAAATAACCATAAGAAAATGTATAAAAACAACGTAAAAAACGGAAGAAAAATTATAAAAATTACAAAAACGTATAATACTAAAATTTAAAAAAAAAAAAAATTTGAAAGTTTTTTTTTTTAATTTTATAATAATAAAATTAAAAAAAAAATCGTATAATAAAAATTTAAAAGTTTTTTTTTTTTTTTTTTTTTTTTTTTTTTTTTTTTTTTTTTTTTAGTGTATTACATAAATCGTCCTTGTGGTTTGTATTTTGAGAGGGAAAACCCAATTACAAGTTTAGCCATCACGTTAGCCCTCACGATCGTTTGGAGTCGGGTCGAAATAAGAACAGGATCCGTAAAAATCAAAAACCACATGGAAAAATGCACAGGGACAGGATCCGTAAAAATCAGCAAACCACAAGGACCATTTAAGCAAAGTCGGTGTTTCCACACGAGTACTCTTCAGTCACACCTTGGCAACACGGTTTAAGCAAAGTCAGCACCATTGAATTCCCTATAGACAACCACATATGCAACATATGTTTATATGGAATCTCTTGAGTCTTGTTAATAGGAAATATAATCATATGTGTATAGTTCTATTACTAAAAGGTGTAGCTACAATACTACTCAATCACTTGTGTCACTATACATTGCTAAAAATAATTGTCTAGATGGTTTATGACGATTTTCTAGCAGCATACAAACTAATCGCCGTATCACAAAATGACAATACTGGCGCTAGAAATATACATTTCATTTGACAAAATTAAGCAACATCACACCAAAGCTCATTTTATCCCAATTAGTGACAGATCCGGGCTTTCTAGTGATGCTTTATTCCAATGGAAAAAGAATTTGGGAATTTAAATAGATTGATTAAGGCTATGAAGGACTTGTGGACTTGTGGCAAAACATTGCTTGACATGATCCCAAATGGAGTTTACAGAGCAAAACTTGAAGTCGAGAATATTATTTCGAAGATGAGAGAAGGAAGGTTGAGGTGGTTCGGGCATGTCAGGAGGAGGCCACAAGCAGCACCAGTTAGAAGAGTAGAGGCGCTTGTAGTAGAGGGTGTGAGAAGGAGGGGCAGACCCAAACTTAGGTGGGAGGATAGAGTTAAGCTCGACATGCAGGAGCTTCTCTTGACCGAAGACATGACCTCAGATAGGAAGGCGTGGAGAGATAGAATTAGGATTTGCGGGTAGTCTCGGGCGGGTGCTTTGTGGCTCTAGTTTTTTTTTTTTTTTTTTTTTTTTTTTTTTTTTTTTTTTTTTTGCCTAGTTTTAGAGTTGCCTTAGCTTTAGGCCACGTGCGTGCTTTGCCTGACCTTGTGCGTTTTTGGTTTTTGGGGGCCTAGTTTTTAGCGTTGCCTTAGTTTAGGCCCCGTGCGTTGTTTTTGCTTTACTCGGTGTTGCCCCTTTGGTTGTTTGCTTGCTTGGTGCTTTGGCTTTTGTTTTCGTTTGGGGCTTTGCTTTGTGCTTTTTGTTCTTGTGCGCTGCCTGTGCCTTTATGTGGTTTTCTTGTTTGTTTCCCGATTTGTTTGCTTGATTACCTGCTTTCTGTTGCTTGTTTTTGCCTGTTGCCTCCTGCTTTTGTTGCCCTCACTGCTCGCACACCTGCACTTGCCGGAGGTCTCGTTGGAAGCAGTCTCTCTACTGCCGGGTTTACCGGGGGTAGGGGTAGGATCTGTCTACATTATACCTCCCCCATACCCTGCCCCGGCGGGATTGGGTTTGTTGTTGTTGATTAAGGCTATGAAGGATTTATATTATTAAAGTACCTGCTGAAATGTTCGGTTGTAGGTTTAGAGCTGATGAGAAAGCTTTGTAGAGATCTAGGATTACAAAAAGTGCCTTATCAGTCTCGTTGTTTAGTTTTCTAATGCTTTCCACAAGCAGTTGGTTATGGAATTCAGCTACCGAATTTCCACTGTCACTACAGTTCTGATATGATGTAGAGATCGTGAACTGAGGCAAGCACCCGATTGGTTGCATCGCCGTGATTCCAATCTTCTGTATTCCTAACTCATGTATACGCTTGGCATTTGAAACTAGTTGCTCAACAATTGATTTTGTTAAATCTGGTAGTTCCTACAATGACACATTTCAAGACAATCCTTAATGGGGTGTTTATGATGCTTTATTGTATTAATAGTGCTTTAACATAACATTGTCCACAAAGTTTGTTAAAAAAATGTTAACAAAGATATCTCAAATTTCAGGTGTTACTTAAACTAATTTCGCGTTAAACAATTCGTATATAGTTTGGCTTACATTTAGACCTGAAAACTTCTTCAAAGGAAAGTAATAAAAAATTTCAGGGGTTGTTGAAAAAAAAAATATATTCTAGTTTAGTTTTATTAGCATGTCCAAATTTTGACGTAAGGTGCTTTTAAAGGTACCGACCATCTGCAATGTAAGCAATTCGGCGTGGTTAAATCAAAATTTTAACCTTTAAATTTTTTGCGTTTATTTTTTTTAACAGCTTTATAGAACTTCGTTGAACAATTAAAACATTTGAAAATTATGAGAGAAGTAACCTTGAGTGTATGATTTGATGTGAAGTAAGTTGCATAGTCATTGCCTGCTACAGAAAGTATCGCAATGGAGGATGAATTAAGCAGAATCTTTTTTTGGTGAACAAATTGTTGAAAATAATCAATTTGTGTTGTCATGTTTGGTTGATTCACAAATGTATTAAAGACACCTGTTCCTCCATATGCAAAATTCATCCCATATTTAACTGATTTTTTCTCACCAGATTTCCATCCTAAGTATGTTATTGGAGACTTTGTACCCAGTATTCCAGCTGCATTTTTTAAACAAAACATAAGCATTAGACAGTCGTAACATTAATGAAAAGTATCTACATAACAACCAAGTTTAGGCAAAGAGGCTGCACCAACATCAGCCTATATGTGGGTTCAAAATCCATTGCCGAGTGTTATAATCTCAATTTTCCCCCAATTCTCGAGATTATAATGATCATGTTTTATTTTTCTTGCATAAGGATGTTCTTTTGATGACAGTGTCTTGAATAGAGAATTTCAGTATTCTAAGCATAAGGGTGTTCAACAAACAACAAAATGCATGCCTAGCTAGAAACTATATAATAATATAATAATCTCCCTTCTAAGTGTATGTCTTTAGGCTTATTATTACACATTTCGGTCTAGTTCCATCACGTGTGCAAAATGCTCGTTAATAATTCGACTAAAATGCATGTCTTAATTTTGTTTAGTGACAGACACATTTTTTAACAAATTATGCATCTATGTCAAATGTCAGTCCAACCAGATGCATATATGTAGTTTTGAATTTCATAATGTTGTGAAACGTTAATACTAATCCATGCAAGATAAAGGTTAAGACAGACGCACCAATGTAATCGGTGAGCACACGGCCATCAGAAAATCTACCAGAGGGACTTCCAGGAAAAGTGATTCCATACGGCTCATGCCATGAACCACCATATGTTTTTGGCCAATTTCCAGTATCCACATACGAGTATCCAAACACAAACAACTTCAAGTTGTCTCGCCCATTATGTAGTCGGCTGCTAACCGGAAAACGCTCAACAAAAATCGCAACAATTATAGAACTGAAGACGGACAAGAGAACCAAACATGTTTGTTGTTTCATTGCAATGGGTGCGAAAAAAGCTTAACTGTTCTATTAATGGCAAGCAAAGTTAATCTTGAGATACATATATACTGTACATGAAATAAGGTTATGTTTTAGATTTGGTTTTTGATTGTGGTTGTTGTTGACTATTGACTGTCTTGAGGGTAGTTTCAAATTATTTGGTAAACAAATAACTTATAGTTTACAAGTGATGACTTGCCAAATAATTTATAGTTTACAAGTGATGACTAATGGTTTACTTGAATTAAGGATTGGTGAATATATACTTGCAGTCTTATACAACTAGGTAACTCACAATATAAGATGCCCAACAATATGAATGTTGGCAAATTGTTTGAACCACAAAAATGTTACATCTTCTAATTTGTGTTTACTAATGTAATACACTTCAGCTTGCTGGTCTTGGACGGCCTCTGCTGTACTTTGGTGGGTTCGTTTTGGCAACATCAACGACTATCATCCAACCATTTATGATCTGAATGCAAAAACAAGAGAATATGTGCATTTTACTACAAGCACGTTATATTGATAGCTTTATATCAATAAGATCAAACTGGAGGTTGGCAGGTAAAAGGAATGTGTAACGGGTCAAAATGGGTCATACAATAACGGATCAACTTTGTAGGAGTCAAAACAGGTCGGGCCGGATCACGTGAACCAAAACATTTTTCTAACCATTCTTTATGCCAATTAGACTAAAAGTATTAGTCATGATTACAGAAATGATATTACTAAATCCATAATTCCATATCTTTAAATAAAAGGATTCACAAGGTTGTCTGGATTAATAGACTTTGGACGACCTTTAACCTGTTTAACCGATTACTCATTTTACATAAAACACAACCCAAATCAACCCATCCATAAGTAGATGGGTCGAATGTGCCACCTCCAGATTGAACTGTCAACAATGGAAATGCATAAACTAAATGCTAGGTTCGTGTGTAATAGTCGTTACCTTGCCATTCATTTCTCTAAGAGCTGCACCTGCGGCTTCTTCACTAGTATACCCAATAAATGCAAAACCTTTCAACCTTTTGGAGATCTTGTCCATAATAATTTTAACTGTAATGAGCTTTACCAGTTAGATCACCACGGATATGAATATAGCTTTATTTATATGTTCTAAAATAACTGACATATATATCTTCAACAAGCTCTCCAAAACCTTCAAATGCTGCACGTAATGTTTTCTCAGATGTATAAAATGACAGACCTGCCAAAAATTCACACACGTCATAGACCGTAACAAGCTCATAATCTAATAGATAATATATATGAAACTGTTATGCAACATACCTGTTACAAAGAGCTTCTTTGTCTTGATATTAGAATGCTGAAGACTGTTACCTGAAAGTTAATTCATGTAATGCGTAAAAAGTTAATTGGAGTTTCAAAAGCTGAAGACAGACAGGATTAAAGGAAATGCATTTGAAAGGGCAGCACTACAACTGAACAATCAAGCAATCTTTTAACTAAATAACCGCGAGCAATGCTGGCGTCTTGACTTAGGTACGGAAATGTTGTTTGGAGTCGGTAAAAGTAATTTTTGGGAGTGTTTGGATGTGGCCTGTGGGCTTTAGAGATAGTTACGCGATATCTGATAATTAGTTGAAGTAAAACGAATTGGAAAAAATATATGCTCCAGCTGTTCTAACTTGAAGTGTTTGGATGTGCTTCTGCTGATATAACTTGCAACACTAAGATGCTTCAGTGCTGATTATATAAGAAATTTTAAGATATTATGACAAAATAAAACATTTTCTGAAAAAGTAGAGATGGTTTGAGAAATTAAAAAAAAAAAAAAAAAAAAAAAAAAAAAAAAAAAAAAAAAAAAAAAAAACAACAAAACAAAACAAAACAAGGGGTAAAAAGAAAAAATAACCATTAAATAATTCAGTTTTGTTGCAACAGGTGACAAACATAATATGTTTATCCAGACATCCCCAAATTCCACAGTAATCGCAAGATATAATATACAGATTGAAATTATAGCCAAAAATGCATAGTAAGTAAAGCTAATTTGTTAAACTTGACAAGGTACCTCCATAATCTTTGTCGTCTGAATTGACATTCACATCTGGCATGATAGATGTAACACCAGGAACACCTGTACACCCAACTTCCATTATCACAAAACGATACAAACAAGCACAGTTAAAGGAACATTGCTAGAAATGATATAAGCATAAGTTACCGGCTAATTCCTTTGCACACTCATCGTCTAGTTCACAACAGAATCCATAGTCGGATTGCAAGGAAACATGATATATACACATTTGGGCGTCCTTCTTACTGTTTAAACAAAACGAAAGTAAAAAAGGTTACTTTTATGCAAAGAAAAAAGAAAGAAAACTGTTGGTGCACGAGCACATACTTCCCCAAAACGTTGGTTAGTATCTGAGTATAATGATCAACCAATTGTGCTCTAGTGATGACTCGGGATTCTGGCGTCTCTACACGAACAAGCCAGTGTTTCGAAGTTCCAGCAGGGAATAATGGAGGAAAATTGCAATTATATGAACCCGATTCAGCTTTCTCGTGAGCATAATCCTTTTGTACAGAGTCGAAATATGGATCAGGCTTTACTGATAAGACCTCTGGTAAACCTTTGATTTATAGGCAAATAAGCAAACATTATCCACCTAACAACAACTCAGCAACAAGCCTTCCAACATCTCATTTTTAAAACATTAAGCGGGTGTTTGGCATTGCATTTTAAAAGTGTCTGCTTTTGCTTCGGTTGTTTAAAGTTGTGGTAATCACAGAACACCATCAGAAATTCTGATTATATAGGGTTTTTTTTGGGCCAATGACTTGTAAATATATCCATGTTGACACTTTTTGTTGTCTTATTAAAACACAATCTTTTCAAATTTTGTCTATTGTGTGTATTTTTTGACTATTCAGTCATGTAAAATGACCATTTTACCCTTCAAATTTGAAAAAAATAAGGGTAAAATGGTCACAAAATACACGAAATAGACGAAATTTGAAAAGATTGTGTTTTAATAAGAAAAAAAAAAGTTGGCTACATAGAACAACAAAAAATGTCAACTTTGATACATTTACAAGCCATTAGCCTTTTTTTTTTTTTTTTTTTGATCGGTAAAAGGATCTTTGACCCCGGAAAGTATTAAAATAAAATTCTGATTACATAGGGTCTCACTACACTCAAACACTAGAAACTTATATTTTGCGATTTGAAAATAAATTAATCGGGTAATCACTTTCAACTCGAGATGCCAAACGCCACGTAATTCTGCAGTATAAGAATTTAATTTCTTTTAATTGTTATTTGTTTAAATGGAAGGAAAGAGCGTACATGCTAGTTGTTGAGAAGTTTCTTCGTCCACATCACAGCAGAACCCGAATTGGGTATCACAAGAAACATTGTATATACAGCCTTGAGCATCCTTCTCACTATCAAATTCAAACCAAAAAAAAAAAAAAAAAAATGGTCAAATTTTCATGAAACTTCACAAATTTTATTTGACTTATCAAAACATAGGCCAGGGCTAGGGCTAGGGCTAGGGCTGGGCTTATCTTATAAGCCGAAATTAAAATTTGTATTTTTATAAACTTGTTTGGCAAATGGTCTCGAGTTCGGGCTTATGATTGCAAAATTACTAAAAAGGATATAATTATATGAGTTTTTGTATATGTTAGATGTTTATGTGAGTAAATAAGTAATTTATTCTTCAAAAGCCCCGGGTTAAACTTTTTAGCCCCACCTTTTCAGCCGACTTATTTTATAAGCCCTTCAAAAAGCCGCATGACAAACGAGACTTATTTTATTAGCCAACTTATTTTAAAAGCCCAAGCCCCTATAAGCCCTTCATAGTTGTCAAAAGCGTGCGCTTCATGCGCTATAGCGAGAAGCGACGCGCATGCAGGCCCACATCGCTCGGTCCACGAGGCAAAAGCCCACCAACATTAAAAGCGACGATTTGAAAATTAGGGTGTGATTAAATGGGTGGATTTTGGTCGGAATCATGTTATAAACATGATACAAGGATCCAATCATACCCAGAAACACGTTTGGTTTGATTTTGGAAATTAGGGTTCATGGTAAGATTTGTGATTTTTTGATTTAGAGTGTTTTAATCCAATTAAGTTAGTGGGATAGTGTTAGAATGTAGTGTGAATCATATTACTAGAATCTAACCAGAAACACAAAATGAATCAAAATCAAAGTTTATTGCAACCCTGCGTTTTTTTTTTTCTCGCGCCCGCGCTTTTTATGCGCCTCTCGCTTTAGCGATTTTTGGGTCTTTGCGCTTTGCAATCGCTTTCGCTTTTGACAACTATGAAGCCCTTTGCCAAACACAGCCGCCATAGACTACAGTTATAAAACAAAAGAATCCCAACTCAAATAAGCCTTAATTTTACAAACTTAAATGAATAATTACTCGTAAACACATAGATATAAATAAGTTAGACTTTAAATTATGACACAAGTTTATAATCTTTTGATAACAAAAAATTATTGGATAATGATAACAACCCTATCATTGTTCAATTAGTAACGCTTCTCTGAACTTTCATGGGTGTTTGGTATCGCTAATTAAAACCACCTATGCTTTTTAAAATAAACACAAACAAAGAACGAGTTGCACAAAAACACAATGCAAGAGATGACGCTTTAATTTGCTAATATTGTAACGAAACGCAATAGTTGTCTCAAGTGTTTGAATTGTTGCTTATGTAAAGATAATAAGACTCGAAATAATCATAATTCAATAAACAGCCTCAACTGCAACCTCCAAACTGCTAATTCAAAACTGCTCCTTATAGGGACACAGCGACACGTTACTTAATCCAAACAATCGAAACTGCTTATCTGCGATATTGAAACTTAAGAAATGGTATAATCTTGTTATTCAAATAAACGGTATAAAAACATACATACACACCTGCCCAGAACCTTATCCAAGATTCTAACATAATAATCAACAACATCTTGTCTTGTACTAGAACTGGAACTTTGTTGTTGTTGTTGTGTTGGAGGCTTAACGACAACAATCCAATGTTGTTGTTGACCATTATTTGATTGTTCTAAAGATGGAACAGAGACAGCTAAAGTTGAGTTTGTTGCTGCCCATTTTGGTGTTGTGTTGCAACATGTTATTGTTGTTAGGATTAAGTTGTTGTTGTTTTTCTGTTTGAATTCAGGAATGGGTTTGAAGTTAAATTGGAGGGTTTCAAATGAGGGTGAGGGTGAGAAATGGATGATTGACGAGGAAGATAAAGAGTGCGCCATGGTTTTTGCTAATTTGTGTTTTTGGGGTATTTTATTTCCTCATTTTCTACTAATACCCCTTCTAGTTTTTTAATTACTCCAAAATCTGGTTTATTTATTTAGTCGGGTGGCTTTTGGTAATAGGGGTGAGCAAAACCGCTCGAGTCCCGACAACCGACCCGATCCCGACATAAATCGATAGTCTCGAAATCGAATAATAGCTTTTCGAGTCGGGTGTCAGGATGGATTTTTAGCATTTTCTGGATTCGGGACGGGTCGGAACGGGCTAAAAATCGACAAAATACAAACAAAAATCGACTACTTTCGGGACGGGTCGGGACGAGACAGGACGGGCAAAAAAACCGACTACTTTCGAGTTGGTATTCGGTTTACGATTAGGTGACTTTCGGAATCAGGATTAGTCGAGTCGGGTCAGGTCGGGATCCGGCCCGATGCTCAGCCCTATTTGGTAACCATAGTTTATGTTCATTCGAGCTCGACTCGTCATCTTAAACTCGATTTCGATTATTTTCAGCATGAACTTGATGAAAAATCGACACATCAAGCTCGATTTTATGATAATTAAGTAATTGCATGTACATAAAAGGGTATAAGTGTAATTTAATTGATCTCTATAAGGGCTCGCGAGCCGAGTATTTTTGAGCTCGAACTCGAATCGTTTTAACAAGTTGGTTTCGAGTAATTTACGAGTCTATCTCAAATAGTTTGCGAGTTGTTTTTGTCTCGTTTATACTCATGTTGACCTGCAAACTAATTGACACAATTGAAAAGAGCATCTTTAATTTTATAAGCGACTATTCGGATTGAGTATAAGTGGAAACCACCGAGGTGTGACTCGTGTAAAATTTTTGGGCATTCTCTTGATCAATGCCTTAAAAACATAGTGGAACCGACTTTTGTGGTGGATAAATCAAATGATTGTGTTCAAGAGGTTACTAATAAGCGTCCTAGTGAGCTGAATAAGCTCGTGCAACCTGCTAGTGATGATGGTTTTCAAACTGTGGTTTATAAGCGTCGAAATGGAAAAGGAAGTGCCCATAATGGCAGAGTCGTAATGTTAATCGTGCGGGACAGTGTAAATGGATTCAAATGCCACAACGTCTATAGGTGGTAATGCAAACACTGTTAAGGGTGGTAAAACGCCTTAGGCTAGTACGTCTAATCTATTGAAGGTTGTTCTATCTAATAATCCTTATGAGTTACTTTAAGGAATTTGATACAACTTTTGAAGAAACATCAAAGAATTATGTGGAGAAGGAAGGTACGGGAATGTCGAAAGTGGTCAATGATGATCCTAGTGATGAAGAGGATGAAGTCCAACATGTTTATGATGATACATCTACTTTTTTGGCGTCATCATCCAAAAGTACTTAGTTAGCTAGTTTAGTCCTCATGTTCTATGGCGTCATCATCCAGACTTGTGCTTTTTACCACTGTCGTTTTAATTGATTGTTAAACATTTCTTAAAACCTTTTCCGAATATGAAAGCAACTTTTTCATTTTAGTATCACTAAACACCAAGTCTTTGGCATAAAAACACCCACCATTCTACAGAAAGCCATTAAAGTTGACGGGTAAAATCATCTCATGCTGATGACCATGCTCTGGAATGTACTCATGAACGGGTGCAAGTGGAAGTTTTGGAATGTCACTGGCAGCTGCAGAGCCATGAAAGATATTTCTGCAGTATGTGGAAAAAAGGAGTTTGAGTGAAGTTTTATTGGTATGTAGAACTCAGTCAGCCATGAAAGATGGGGCTACTTCATTTCTGTAGGAGCGATAAGGAGATGGAATGGAATGTTAGATGAGAGGTATATTAGAGCTAATAGATGGCATTTCATCCTAATGGAAGCGGAGATAATTACAAGAATGTAACAACTAGAATTTGTTGTAAGTGCATAGTTTTTGGCACTTAATTGTTTGTAGATGTGTGCTCTATTTGTAAAGGCTCGCCTATTCTTGCCGTGGCTTCAATGGTTTAACTATGTAAAAAACTTTTTGGTTTAATATTCACGTTATGTTCAAAACAAATTAAGGGATGCTTGGAATTGCATACTTTTTTCACTTATGCTTCTAAGGTTTTGGATAACACAAAACTGCTTCTGCTTAAAAATATGCAGATAAGCTCAAAATTAAGCATGGAAAAAACCCTCAAAAAATCCTGTATCAAATAAAGTTAGGTCTTGTTACAAGTTGCCATTGCAGTTTCCCTTACCATGCGCCAAAATGTTGTTTTATTTCATGTTTAATGTAGAGTAGGTGTTCTCTTGAAATTAGGATAGAATGATAATTATAGTGTAAAGAAACCTCAGGGGGTTAAGTGTCATGCTTGTTAAATTTGGGACCTCTAATATATTCATGCTATTCAAGCAAACATTACATTAAAATGTTTGAGTCGAGTTATTTAAAAAACCAAATATTCCTCATATACCAAGGGACTCATCCCAACCATTCATCTAAAACGAAATCAATGGTTGATATTAAAAGCATTTTAATATTTCATTCATTTTTTATGATTTAAATATCTCTTAAACCGTTAATCGTTAAGCGAAAATAATTACACAATCGCGACGAGCATTTAATTATCTTTCTATAGATAGACTATTTGATATATTTTCAACAATTTTTTTTTTCGTTTTTTTCACGTTTTTTTTCGTGGCCGAAATTTTTTTTTCGGCCACGAAAAAAAATGTGAAAAAAAAAATTGTCGAAAATATATCAAATAGCCTATCTATAAAAAGATAATTAAATGCTCGTCGTAATGGTATATTTTTTTCGTTTAACGATTAACGGTTTGAAAGATATTAATATTTGAAAAAAAAGATGAAAGTGGGGTTTTTTTAATTGTTGGAATTAATCTCATCAATTAGATAAAATAAAGATGCAGCAAAGATGAAGAGTGGAAATTAGTCTTTGATATGTAAAAAAAGTTTGGTCATGTTATATCAAAATGTTTAGATAACAAGAATCATTCCGCTAGTTGAAAAGTAAACCAATAAAGCTAAACTAACTCTAAGTCAACTATGTTGAACCTTCGACAACTCTGGACCACATACCATTTTCCAAATGGAATTTTTTGATAAGTTTCTTAAGTTTCTGCTGTAATTTGTGTTGCAAAGTTTTTCATCCTATCAGCTATCATATACTCATTATTTTCAAATGCTGTATTTCCATCACTATGTTGTTGTATAGCAAATACGTGTTCTGAATTGTTGTAGATACGTATACACTAGATTATTGGCCGTAAATTTTTGTAACATGAAACTGTGGAATGGCGGCTGATTTGATTATTTCTATTGGTGTAAAAATAGGAGAAGTTTTATTTGAACCTGTTGGGAGATCATTTAGTTACCTTTATAACTATGGCGATAACATTGCTTCTTATCAAACTTGTGTTCCAGCATTGGAGAATAGTAGAATTGAGATCCAAGGTCTAGTTGATGCAGCAAAGAGAAATGGAGAAAATATTCTACCTCAAGTTGCGGAATGGATATCAACTTCAGATGTGTTTGTTGAAGAATCAAGAAAGGTTCTTGATGGTCATCAAGTTAGCCCGTCATGTACTGGTCTTGTTTCGCGCTACAGAGTTAGTAAGAAAGTGAAAAAGATGGAGTTGTGTTGAAAGTATAACTCTCAACCTAGAAATATATTACAGGGACTATCTTTGTCGCTCTTTTATTCTCTGGTACATGATTATTGAAGTTTAAGCCGTGATTAAAGAAGATGGAAAGATGAGGGGCTGGTTATGTCTCTTTCAAATTGAGCCGTTGGGAAGGAGAGTATTTATACTCCGTATATCACTTAGATACAAGCTAAGCTGGTTTTCTAAATAACCCTCTCTCTCTCTCTCAAAATGTAACTCTCTACCTCTCTCTCCTAACGGCTATTTACATAGCCGTTATATCACTCACACCAAAGGCTGCTCTCTCTCACTCCACAATGTAACCAACTGTCTTTTTCTCTCCAAACGGCTCTTTATAGAGCCGTTATACCACCACCAACAAAGCTGCTACTTCTTCCTTTATTGATATGTTGTGAAGCTGTAATCAAGCTTCATCTTTATTCTTATGGTACTTGGTTATCTGATTGAGATCAGATTGTTTCTTGTAATCATTACCTGATTGAGATCAGGTTCTATGTTGTTTCTTGTTATACACCTGCTTGAGATCAGGTTGTAGTTTGTTTCTTGGTTGGTTCAAACAAGTGTTGTACCAGGTACATCTTCCTTTGATAACAAAAGATCTTTTATGGGTCATGTTATGTTTTTCATCATGGTATCAGAGCCAGGTTGCTCTGAAAATCTTTTTTTCAAAAAATTAGGTTTTTCAAAGATGTTGGGATTTTTCAAAAT
The DNA here is from genome assembly GCA_030686995.1 of Artemisia argyi. Lineage (NCBI taxonomy): Eukaryota > Viridiplantae > Streptophyta > Magnoliopsida > Asterales > Asteraceae > Artemisia > Artemisia argyi. The sequence goes on from CM060700.1 coordinate 102,159,622, forward strand.
TATTTCGATTAAACTCAATTAACTATTGTCAATTGGTATCTCTTGACCCTAATTGATTAATTCTAAAAGATTTTTCAAAAACGCCCAATTTTGAGAAAATTAGGTTTTCGTTTTTTGGGGGGATTTAATCTATGGTGAATGATGTTTGGTGGATGAGGTTAAGTAACAAGACTGGGGCGTGAATGGGTCTGATGTGATTGAAAGTTGGATCTAATCTTGGTTGTGTTTATCACAAAGAAAATTCTGTTTTAACTTTTTAACAATTTGTTGGCTTGTTAACTTGTAATCTGTTTTTCAAAAATTTGTTTCTATAAAACCAACACTAGTGATCAGTTTTTTCTTTTCAAATTTTGTTAACATGCAAAGACTTTGAAATGTTGAGTCAGTTTGTTTTGCTTATGCATCCTAATTCTCCCTTAGGGGTGCTCTGAAAGTTTTCAGGCACTTGAAGGGATCACCATGAAAAGGTTTTCTTTTTTACAAAATGCCAAAACGTTCTCTTGAATCTATGCTGATGCTTAATGGGCAAAGTTGGTTTGTTCCTGGAATTTCCATTTATGTATCAGATGGTGTTTTTTCATTTATTGAGAAAACACCCACCACTGGGTCCGATATTGATTTTGGTATAACTACGATTGATCTTCCTGCAAATTAGAGGTGCCCCTTTTTTTATGCCGGTAATAATTACGTGGCGACAAAAATGGATGGTATCTCTTATTGATCACAATAATGTGATAAACTTGAGTATGGTTGTTCGTATGATTGCCTTTGCAACATCTGGATGGTTTGGGTCTTAAAGCCCTTGCTTTTCATGACATTAGGCGGGAACTTTTATACCAGTCAAACATTTGGTAGAAAGGCTGCAATTAAAATTGCAGCTCATTCTGTCCATAAAAGTGTTTTCACTTGGTTGGTCCTATATTTTCTTGTTTGAGATCAAGTTTTTGATCAATCTGTTTGAGAACAGATTTGGTCTCTCCTGGTTTGCTTACCTGCTTGAGATCGGGTTTAAGCGTTTCATATTTTTGGCCTGCTTGAGATCAGGCTCAAGATTTTTTTTTTGCTTACCTGCTTGAGATCAGGTTTAAGCATTTCATATTCCTGCGTGCTTGAGACCAGGCTCAAGGATTAAAAGTTCGTTATTCTTTTTGCTTACCTGCTTGAGATCGGGATTAAGCATTTCATATTTCTTGCCTGCTTGAGATCAGGCTGTTGTTACTCTTATTGCTGATCTTTTCAGCTTGTTTCAAAGTGTTTGGTTCGTGGCACTATGGGTCTTGGGGATTGATGACCCCTTGCCTACTTTGTTGGCTGTGTCTTCTTGGCATGGCTTTGGTTAAAGATTCAGTTGCTTGTTGCTTCCTCATTTAAAATGGTTGGCTCATTAACTGTTTCGGATTTGAAGTTGTGATCAGTCGGTTATTGTGATGTTGGTGCTCTGGCCAGTCGTTTCAGACCTGGTTGTTTCTGGCTATCATAGTGGCTGTATTTTGTCAGTCTTATGGTGGTTTATACCTGGTGATGGATTGTTGATTGTTGCAACAGTTGTGTTGTGTGATCGGTTGAAAGAGAATTTGTATTCTCTGTTGCTATGGGAGCTTTTAAGAAAACAGTTCAAGTTTATAACTCAAAACCTTTTGGTTGTAAAAGCCATATGTTGTATCTTGTCTGATCCAAAGCTATATTTCTGAGTATATTTCTACTCAGTTGTCAACATGGATATTGTTTCATGTTGTTGGATCCTCTGTCTAGTTCTTTGTGGACTGGTTATTGTATAAACTGAAATTGATCAGTTCCTTGTGTGTAGTTGTACTATCATCCTACAAGTTATTGATGCCTCACTCTTAAAAGAGTTGGCTAGTGTTCTTATATGGTGATGGTATGACTACTCAACATCAGCAGCTATCTGAGCTGCTCTCTCTATCTACCCATGGACTGATCTTGTGATTCATCAACATATGGGTCTGTTGGGGTATTATTGTTGATATTGGTGGTACTCTGTACACTTGATTAAGATCAAGTTATTGTCTTGAAACTGTTGAGAACAGTTGTTTCATGTGGACATTCTTAGCCTTTATGGCAGCCTCTCTGTTTCTGATAAGGTTTTATGTGGTTATTTGTTGTTTTCTGATTGAGATCAGAATGCAGCAGTGATTGTTGTTACCTGCTTAAGATCAGCATGGTACATTGGATCAATCTCTGACTCCGGTTGAGTTCAATTTGGATTCATTTGGCTGCTCCGGTTGAGTTCTGATGTTGATTGGCTATTCCGATTTGGCTCCTTCTGGAAAGGAGTTGGAAAAGGAACCAAAGTTTTTGAAGAATGTTGGTACTGTTCTTCTTGTCTCTGCTAAGAAAAAAAAATAATACTGGTGGACTTTCTGTCCTTAGTCTTCCGCTGCTGCTATATCACTGTATTGTTATCTTTCCTACCTGATTTTGTCGAGATAAAAGGTGTGGTTAAGATGGTTCCAACCAAGCCTATGGTTGTCGAGATTTTTGCTGAATACCCACCTCTTGGATGAGTTGCTGTTCGACTGTTGCTGTGGGAGTTATCAAAAGTGCTGAAAAAGAAGGAACCAAATGAAGACAAGTTTTCTATTGCTCTTCAACTAATGGAGATGGATGTCAAGTTCTTAGGGTTCTTCTAAAAATCTATGGCGAGATTTGTTTGATTTATTCCTTGGTCGAACTAATGGCTTCGATGTGTTAGGGTGTTTCACCCTATTGTTCGTGAGCATATTGAGATGTGGGTTAAGTGTTTCTATGATTGTTCATTATTGGTCCACAAGCTGCTGGAATTGTGACTGCGCTACACCTGATGGGTTTTTTGAAATATGTGGCTGGTGTTGGGCTTGGTTCTGAGTTTTTTAATTAGTGAAAGCTGGACCAGTTACCAGGTGATAATGTGTTTAGTCAGTCCCTTTATCCTCATGCGGACAGCGTTTAGTTGGAATTTGAAGGTTAAAATGAAGGTTCAGATCATTGGTCTTCTAGTGTATTGTGATGGATTGAGGGATTCTGATTGGTTTCAGGGTCTCTCATGGATTCAGAAGTATGCTGGGAGGTCCAATGGTCTGCACTCATTTTGTATTCTCCTCAAGAAGATTTTCAGTTCAAGTTGAACTTTGGTGTTCCCATCTTTCAACTTGAGGGGGAGTGTTAAAAATATAAAGTGACCAAGTTTGCATGTTCTGAGAACTATCTCCATCTTGATCACTCGAAGGCGATTATCAACACTGGAGGAGCAAAACACTTGATTCAGTTGGTGTATTTCGAGGAGCAAATGGTTCACTGCCTGCATTGATACCTCTAAGCTACATTGCATTACATGTGCCTGACAGTGAAGATCTAGCACAGGCTGAGGTGCTAACTGTTCTTGAATGGGCAATGAAACAACATCAATTTATGTCAAATGACACTCCTTGGTTCAAGTCGAAGATACAAAGTCTTGGAAGAAAATCATGCCACGATTGTGGAAATTGTACCTTTCAAAATGCTCGCGTGTTTTGGCATAACATGGATTCCAATAGCCAGTGTTCTTTTCCCACTTCCAATCATGCTTCTTCTTCCTGCTCTTGGTCCTCTATGGGAAATCACTAGACAAAAGTTCTATGAAGGTTCAATTTCAAAAGGTTCCGAATTACAAATTGTGTTTCCAAATTCTTGGAGAAACGTTCAGCTTGATGGGAGTTTGCTGGTCGTAGCTGAATATGTCATGGGCTCTCAGATAGAAAGGAACCTTAAATCGATTCTAATCGATACTAATATTTTTCCAGTGCAAAACTCTTGGTTGCTGGTTCCAGAGATAGGAGGATGGAGAATGACGGATAGACTTATGGTCCTGAATTGGATGTGGACATCAATGCAACCATGAAGTCAACATCAAGCTTATTCATAGAGAACACAGATTACTCGGGTTCTGACTCAAGCAGGTTGTCAATACTAATGTAGCAAGACACCTACTCAAAACAGGCAAAGTTGATGAGAAGTAAGATTTTCCAGCTAATAAGCTGCTTTCAAATCTGATTCAAATCTGAGAATGGTTGATGTTTTCCAGGTTGGAGTTAAGGGGGGATGTTGAAAGTATAACTCTCAACCTAGAAATATATTACAGGGACTATCTTTGTCGCTCTTTTATTCTCTGGTACATGATTATTGAAGTTTAAGCCGTGATTAAAGAAGATGGAAAGATGAGGGGCTGGTTATGTCTCTTTCAAATTGAGCCGTTGGGAAGGAGAGTATTTATACTCCGTATATCACTTAGATACAAGCTAAGCTGGTTTTCTAAATAACCCTCTCTCTCTCTCTCTCTCTCAAAATGTAACTCTCTACCTCTCTCTCCTAACGGCTATTTACATAGCCGTTATATCACTCACACCAAAGGCTGCTCTCTCTCACTCCACAATGTAACCAACTGTCTTTTTCTCTCCAAACGGCTCTTTATAGAGCCGTTATACCACCACCAACAAAGCTGCTACTTCTTCCTTTATTGATATGTTGTGAAGCTGTAATCAAGCTTCATCTTTATTCTTATGGTACTTGGTTATCTGATTGAGATCAGATTGTTTCTTGTAATCATTACCTGATTGAGATCAGGTTCTATGTTGTTTCTTGTTATACACCTGCTTGAGATCAGGTTGTAGTTTGTTTCTTGGTTGGTTCAAACAAGTGTTGTACTAGGTACATCTTCCTTTGATAACAAAAGATCTTTTATGGGTCATGTTATGTTTTTCATTAAGTTGGCTGTTAATAAGCTTCTACAAGGAGGTAAGTTTTACCGTGTTTCTAGACATGTTCCTCCACCACTGTTGTCTGCCTCAACAGGGGATATGGAAACCTTTGAATCGAGGAACTCAACATTTACAGAGATTATGGAAGCACTCAAAGATGATAACTTCAATATAATTGGGGTGTATGGTATGGGCGGTGTTCGTAAGACCACTCCATGTGACAGAAGTTGCTAAGCAAGCTGGTGAACAAATGCTCTTTGATGAAATGGTGATTTCAGTCATCTCCCAAACCACGAATGTCAGGAATATCCAAGGTGAGATTGCTGACAAGTTGGGACTGAAACTTGAGCAGGAAAGCGAATCTGGAAGAGCAGCTCGATTATGTGAAAGGTTAAAGCAATCAACAAGGGTACTTTTAATACTAGATGATGTTTGGAGGCTACTAGATCTGGAGTCTATCGGCATACCACACACTGATGTCCACAAGGGCTGCAAATTGCTGTTGACATCACGTAGCAAAGACGTGTGTAATGAGATGAATGCTCAAGTATGTGTCCATGTAAATGTCTTATCCAAATTGGATGCTTGGAACTTATTTAGCAAGATGGCAGGAATTACCCGATGCGTAGGGATTGCACCAGACTTTACCTCTCAAGGGATCTCGAGAAGCTTACAACCCCCACCAGGCAGTGTACCTGATCGATGTAGCATAGTATAATGACAAGAACCGGGGGATTGATAGTTCAGCTAGGAATAGTGTCGCTAGGATTAGAAAACCTAAAGACTAGGTCTAGAGATGAGGGATGATTCTTTTTGTATTTTTATATTTTTATGAAAGCAAGTAAAAATCTCGGGTTTTAAAGAGTTGGGCGGAATTAGTTGCTAGTCAATTAACCCAAAACTAATATGCAATCAAAATAAAATACTAAAAATGAAAATAAAACTAATTATACTAAAGTTGTGAGCAATATGTGAGAGAATTGTGTTTACTTAGATTTCACTACTCCCTAGATATCTTTTACACGTTAATTACTTGTTATAGTTGCGTGGATGACGGATTGTATTCCTTAATACCATTCATGGGGTGGCGTACTTACTTCCCCAATCCTATGAGCGCCTACTTCACTCCTATGTCGAGCCGGCTAAGAAGCTCCTAACATGGGATCACTAGAATTTGCTCATGCATTAAATACAACCAATAAAACCTAGTACACATCGGTTCATGTTTCCTAAGACGTTCAAGCATGTTACACAATGGAGATCTACCAGTTTTCTTAAGCCTAACATTGAAATCATTCATCCATTACAACCATAAACAAGTAATCAACACATAATTAACATCTAGGTTTCATTAGATCTAAGCAAACACAAGATAGATCTAGCCTAGCATGTTGAAATCAAGAGACAAGTAAAAGATATATTCAAACAACACATAGACATATTGAATGAATTAAGAGAAGACTTATCTCAATTGAACATGAAAGGATTCAAGGGGTGAAAACCCTTGAAAACACTGTAAAATATGACCTAGGGTTTACAAAGTTCGGCCCTAGTTTTCTCCACACAAGTTCCTCCCCAATGAATGAAAAATAGAAAACTATATATATAGTTTGATAGGTGAAGGCGTCAAGAACAAATGTCTGACGCCGTCATCTCGCCGCCAAATAGTTTCTCGGACTGCCTAGATCTGGGTCTGACGCCGTCATGTATACACCTTATGCAGGCCGTCACCAAATTAACTCTTAACGCCCTTGTTGTGACGCCTTCAGGTTTGCACTGGGTCGTCATAGATTTTACTCTTGACGCCGTCAGGATCTTCCTCTTGACGCCGTCAGGTACTGTTCTCAGCATGGAAAATTAAGTCTTTGCCGTTTTCTTCACTTTTATGCTCCAAAAACGTCCGAATTGCCTCCTTTTCCAGAATTCACTCCCAAAGTACCTAAAATCACAAAAGGAACGATTTAGGGCAATATTTGATCAAAGAAATTCAATTCCGGGCTTAAATGATCCCCTAAAAGTGGTTCATTTTTCGCCTCATCATATACCCTTACACTTGAGATTTGCTTGTCCTCAAGCAAATGCGCTTTTATTCTAGTCAAAATACAAGTTAGGGGTCATTTAACACTAATATAAAAGTAATTACAACAAATAATCGTTCCACTAAAGACCAAAGACAAGCACGGAGGTCATATACTAGCACCTCACAAATAGTGTTTAGATACTCTCATCTCTCGGGTGTAATAAAGTAATATCACAATATGGAAATGGAAAACATCTCTCACTACCTGTCATAGCAAAATAGATTACCATAAGCTTGGGAAAGGATCAAACCTCCACCACATGGCGTAAGCACCTAGGATAAACTATCAAAGAGGTCTTTTAAAGGGTTGTAACGTTAGGTGTAGGGATATGGAATACACGGTTTTGTTGGATATAGGCAGTCTTTACTGGTGGCGAGTTAACAATCTTTGTTAATTACATGTACAATATGGCGTTGCTAAGCCAAGACTAGACTCGACTTAAGCTAATAAATCAAAAATAACAAAAAAAACATAAAACAAACATAGAATGAAACGGGATGGTAGTCCGTATGTTTTTATCTTTTCTTTTTCAATTTTTTTTTATTTTTTATTATTTTTTTTTGCATACACTCTTACTCTACCATCCAAAATAATACATCATAGGGAATGAATATTCCCCTTACACTTGAATTTTTACATACTTTACAATAAACTAATCTAATGACTCGAATTAAGAAAATCAAAACACTTGGAGTACTTTTAAGATTAACGCACATACGGGGGTAATATATGATGTTCTTCCCCATTACTGCATAAAATAAGTACTTTACCCATGAGTCCCAATCGTCCCAAAACAATATGTACAAGGATATGACTCGACTTAGCAACCATGTAATCAATTAGATAATTAACTTAGGGTTTAACAAATAACAATAATGCACTAAAAATGAATGCATACACGGAAGGCTAAGGCGATTTGGGTGTACATTTAAGTGGGGTGTAACAAATTCTTCCTTTAAGTAAAATGCTTAAAGTTAGAAATGAAAAGATAGGCTCGGAGGGGTGTACTAGTGGTTTCGTGTACTAAAAATGAGTACAACGCTAAGGTGTGGGAAAAATTAATTGACTTAACTAGCCAAGTAATATGACTTAAGTGGTCAAGTAATTATAATACGGGTTTAATACAAGGGTGATCCTAATGCCTCTTATCATGTAGTAAATCCTACTACACGAATGTAGTCTCACTAGCAGTCTCGGGATGCATCACTAACGCAAGTTCTAGAATCTAAATGCTACCGGTACACTCATAAGCACTAATAGTAAATGTTTTTCCTATCAAATCTAAAGGCGAACCTTACATATTTGGGTGGAAAATTTTTCTGAATAGTACGGTTTTGTGCTAGTCATACAATCCCCTATCCATGAGACGCTTGCTATGGCTAAAGTTTCACTCCTAAATGTTGTAAAAAATTTTAAATTTGGCGCTAAAATTACATTAACAAGTATTTCTCATAGTTTTATTACACATCTACCATCAAACAAACAAACTCAAGCGAAAGTGTATTTGTACAGTATCATCATTTTACCCCCCTTACACTTAGGATGAACATTGTCCCCAATGTTCAAGTAAAGAATGTAAAAGTGAAATAAGTAAAAAGAATGAAATCAAATACTCCCCTGATTCACTCGGTATGGATAATAAGGTGGCCAGGTTAGATCTTCCTCCAAGAAAATGAACAATCAAAGCTTCCCTTCCAGAATAATAATCATCTTCTTGTCATACATAACCTGTAAAACCTGAGAAAACAGACAAGGCAACCTTGCATAAAATCGGCGGCAATCTACATATGCTAATAAATCCTAGAAAACAAAATAAGATATAATGCTTGTGGAATGATGTTTGCAGATTTCCTGGAGATTATAAAACTAATAATTCAACAAAAACTTTTAAGACTCTGTTAGAAAAACAAAACTGGTAAAATTTCCAGATTTTTACACGTGACGCCGTCAAGAGTAAACTCGTGACGTCGTCAGAAGTGACCTGCAGAAATTCTTATGTTAAGTTTCCGGAAAATTTCTGGAAAAACTTCGTCCTACTTCTTGGAAAATCTTGCAAAACATCATTATGACTCGATACAAGCATTTGACTCTAACAAGTACTAATATACATGTTCACTTAAATTTGTGGAGAATCATGATCGGTTTTGTTTCTTAAAAACATATTTGGGGGACTTACACTTATCTTTTGCAAAAATACTTTTGGGTGAAGTTAAGACTAGGCCAAACAACAAAGTAAAGTATTTTCACTATTTTAGTTTTGAAACATGATCTACCAACAATAAAAATAAAGCATGCATACGGAAGCAAATAACAAACAAACAAAATAAAAATCACACAAAACATGGGTTGCCTCCCAAGAAGCGCTTTTCTTTATTTACGAGTCTTGTAGCTAGACTCAAGGTCATGGGTTACTACGTGACCTCGTTGTTGGTTTCACTTTCTGATTGTAAATGTTCTTTGTAGAAACCAATCACCTTATTCTCAATCGCTCCTATAATCCTATGGGCAAATTCTTCGACTTTATACCTTGGTCCTAGAGTCAAGCAATCTTTGTAGAAAAGACTCCTCTTTTCCCATACATAATCCATGCCCTTTTTCTTATCCTCTTCATTGATGTCCTCAAAAGCACCAATGTTGTCCATGTCAAATCGGGGTATAAAACGAAATTCTTTCATTCTATTAGGCATCCTATAAGTGATCCTATCGGTGTTACTTGCAAATCGGATTGTCCCTTCTATCTCATCATATTCTAACTTGGACTCCTCAACAAACGGTTTACCAAACACAACATTGGATAATCGACAATCAATAACATTAGCAAGATCTTCCACAATCATAAAGTCGGTGATATAAGTGAAATTCCCAACAAAGACATGTAGACCTTAAATTCTCCCGACAAAGTTACAAACTCCATCAGGGTATTTGGGATCTCTTCTAGGTTCAAGTCTTGTTTTCACTATATCATTATAAACACTTGAGGACATAATGTTGATTGGGGATTTAAAGTCAATGTAAGCATTGTCAACGTGTCTATACCCAATCATACATGGTATCTTAGCATTCTTAGGATCGCCTCTCTTTATCTTAGGTTCGATTCTAGTAAAAGGAGATCGAGGGTTATCAATAAGATTATTATAGTACGCAATCTCCTCCTTAGTGGGGTATAGATTAAAATAATCATCTAACTTTGGATCAATCTCCCCTTCTTCAAGTTCCTCAACAACATTCACAAAATCATTAGGCCCTAGGTCCTCATTTGAATACAAGGCGGTCGCTAGGTCACTAAATGCATGGTCGAGCTCAACCTTAATCAACCTTTTAAGCTCCCTAAGTTCCCTAATCTCATTCTCAATTTGCTCACGTAACAAAGCCACTTCTCTAGGGGAAAGGGGTGGATTCGCGTTTTCCATAATGGTCAACGGAATAGTCAATGAATTTAATTTTACTAACAAAGGCACGAAGAAAAAGATAGACTAGAGAGAACCTAAAAAATAAAAATAAAATCTTACTAGAAAGGAATTTAGCAAGTAGACCTAATAAAAAGAGATTCTAACCTAGACAATAACTATTCCCCGGCAACGGCGCCAAAAACTTGATGCGTAGGGATTGCACCAGGCTTTACCTCTCGAGGGATCTCGAGAAGCATACAACCCCCACCAGGCAGTGTACCTGATCGATGTAGTATAGTATAATGACAAGTACCGGGGGATTGATCGTTCAGCTAGGAATAGTGTCGCTAGGATTAGAAAACCTATAGACTAGGTTTAGAGATGAGGGTTGATTCTTTTTGTATTTTTATATTTTTATGAAAGCAAGTAAAAATCTCGCGTTTTAAGGAGTTGGGCGGAATTAGTTGCTAGTCAACTAACCCAAAACTAAGATGCAATCAAAATAAAATACTAAAAATGAAAATAAAACTAATTATACTAAAGTTGTGAGCAATATGTGGGAGAATTGTGTTTACTTAGATTTCACTACTCCCTAGATATCTTTTACACGTTAATTACTTGTTATAGTTGCGTGGATGACGGATTGTATTCCTTAATACCATTCATGGGGTGGCGTACTTACTTCCCCAATCCTATGAGCGCCTACTTCACTCCTATGTCGAGCCGGCTAAGAAGCTCCTAACATGGGATCACTAGAATTTGCTCATGCATTAAATACAACCAATAAAACCTAGTAAACATCGGTTCATGTTTCCTAAGACGTTCAAGCATGTTACACAATGGAGATCTGCCAGTTTTCTTAAGCCTAACATTGAAAGCATTCATCCATTACAACCATAAACAAGTAATCAACACATAATTAACATCTAGGTTTCATTAGATCTAAGCAAACACAAGATAGATCTAGCCTAGCATGTTGAAATCAAGACAAGTAAAAGATATATTCAAACAACACATAGACATATTGAATGAATTAAGAGAAGACTTATCTCAATTGAACATGAAAGGATTCAAGGGGTAAAAACCCTTGAAAACACTGTAAAATATGACCTAGGGTTTACAAAGTTTGGCCCTAGTTTTCTCCACACAAGTTCCTCCCCAATGAATGAAAACTAGAAAACTATATATAGAGTTTGACAGGTGACGGCATCAAGAACAAATGTCTGACGCCGTCATCTCGCCGCCAAATAGTTTCTCGGACTGCCTAGATCTGGGTCTGACGCCGTCATGTATACACCTTATGCAGGCCGTCACCAAATTAACTCTTGACGCCCTTGTTGTGACGCCTTCAGGTTTGCACTGGGTCATCATGGATTTTACTCTTGACGCCGTCAGGATCTTCCTCTTGACGCCGTCAGGAACTGTTCTCAGCATGGAAAATTAAGTCTTTGCCGTTTTCTTCACTTTTATGCTCCAAAAACGTCCGAATTACTTCCTTTTCCAGAATTCACTCCCAAAGTACCTAAAATCACAAAAGGAACGATTTAGGGCAATATTTGATCAAAGAAATTCAATTCCGGGCTTAAATGATCCCCTAAAAGTGGTTCATTTTTCGCCTCATCATATACCCTTACACTTGAGATTTGCTTGTCCTCAAGCAAATGCGCTTTTATTTTAGTCAAAATACAAGTTAGGGGACATTTAACAATAATATAAAAGTAATTACAACAAATAATCATTCCACTAAAGACCAAAGACTAGCACGGAGGTCATATACTAGCACCTCACAAATAGTGATTAGATACTCTCATCTCTCGGGTGTAATAAAGTAATATCACAATATGGAAATGGAAAACATCTCTCACTACCTGTCATAGCAAAATAGATTACCATAGGCTTGGGAAAGGATCAAACCTCCACCACATGGCGTAAGCACCTAGGATAAACTATCAAAGAGGTCTTTTAAAGGGTTGTAACGTTAGGTGTAGGGATATGGAATACACGGTTTTGTTGGATATAGGCAATCTTTACTGGTGGCGAGTTAACAATTTTGGATAATTACATGTACAATATGGCGTTGCTAAGCCAAGACTAGACTCGACTTAAGCTAATAAATCAAAAATAACAAAAAAAACATAAAACAAACATAGAATGAAACGGGATGGTAGTCCGTATGTTTTTATCTTTTCTTTTTCAAATTTTTTTTATTTTTTATTTTATTTTTATTATTTTTTTTCGCATACACTCTTACCCTACCATCCAAAATAATACATCATAGGGAATGAATATTCCCCTTACACTTGAATTTTTACATACTTTACAATAAACTAATTTAATGACTCGAATTAAGAAAATCAAAACACTTGGAGTACTTTTAAGATTAACGCACATACGGGGGTAATATATGATGTTCTTCCCCATTACTCCATAAAATAAGTACTTTACCCATGAGTCCCAATCGTCCCAAAAGAATATGTACAAGGATATGACTCGACTTACCAACCATGTAATCAATTAGATAATTAACTTAGGGTTTAACAAATAACAATAATGCACTAAAAATGAATGCATACACGTAAGGCTAAGGCGATTTGGGTGTACATTTAAGTGGGGTGTAACAAATCCTTCCTTTAAGTAAAATGCTTAAAGTTAGAAACGAAAAGATAGGCTCGGAGGGGTGTACTAGGGGTTTCGTGTACTAAAAATGAGTACAACGCTAAGGTGTGGGAAAAATTAATTGATTTAACTAGCCAAGTAATATGACTTAAGTGGTCAAGTAATTATAATACAGGTTTAACACAAGGGTGATCCTAATGCCTTTTATCATGTAGTAAATCCTACTACACGAATGTAGTCTCACTAGCAGTCTCGGGATGCATCACTAACGTAAGTTCTAGAATCTAAATGCTACCGGTACACTCATAAGCACTAATAGTAAATGCTTTTCCTATCAAATCTAAAGGCGAACCTCACATATTTGGGTGGAAAATTTTTCTGAATAGTACGGTTTTGTGCTAGTCATACAATCCCCTATCCATGAGACGCTTGCTATGGCTAAAGTTTCACTCCTAAATGTTGTAAAAAATTTTAAATTTGGCGCTAAAATTACACTAATAAGTATTTCTCATAGTTTTATTACACATCTACCATCAAACAAACAAACTCAAGCGAAAGTGTATCTGTACAGTATCATCATTTTACCCCCCCCCCCCCTTTCACTTAGGATGAACATTGTCCCCAATGTTCAAGTAAAGAATGTAAAAGTGAAATAAGTAAAAAGAATGAAATCAAATACTCCCCTGATTCGCTCGGTATGGAACATAAGGTGGCCAGGTTAGATCTTCCTCCAAGAAAATGAACAATCAAAGCTTACCTTCCAGAATAATAATCATCTTCTTGTCATACATAACCTGTAAAACCTGAGAAAACAGACAAGGCAACCTTGCATAAAATCGGCGGCAATCTACATATGCTAATAAATCCTAGAAAACAAAATAAGATATAATGCTTGTGGAATGATGTTTGCAGATTTCCTGGAGATTATAAAACTAATAATTCAACAAAAACTTTTAAGACTCCATTAGAAAAACAAAACTGGTAAAATTTCCAGATTTTTACACGTGACGCCGTCAAGAGTAAATTCGTGACGTCGTCAGAAGTGACCTGTAGAAATTCTTAAGTTAAGTTTCCGGAAAATTTCTGGAAAAACTTAGTCCTACTTCTTAGAAAATCCTGCAAAACATCATTATGACTCGATACAAGCATTTGACTCTAACAAGTACGAATATACATGTTCACTTAATATTGTGGAGAAGCATGATCGGTTTTGTTTCTTAAAAACATATTTGGGGTTTCCCCTTACACTTATGTTTTGCAAAAATACCTTTGGGTGAAGTTAAGACTAGGCCAAACAACAAAGTAAAGTATTTTCACTATTTTAGTTTTGAAACATGATCTACCAACAATAAAAATAAAGCATGCATACGGAAGCAAATAACAAACAAAGAAAATAAAAATCACACAAAACATGGGTTGCCTCCCAAAAAGCGCTTTTCTTTATTTACGAGTCTTGTAGCTAGACTCAAGGTCATGGGTTACTACGTGACCTCGTTGTTGGTTTCACTTTCTGATTGTAAATGTTTTTTGTAGAAACCAATCACCTTATTCTCAATTGCTCCTATAATCCTATGGGCAAATTCTTTATCGACTTTATACCTTGGTCCTAGAGTCAAGCAATCTTTGTAGAAAAGACTCCTCTTTTCCCATACATAATCCATGCCCTTTTTCTTATCCTCTTCATTGATGTCCTCAAAAGCACCAATGTTGTCCATGTCAAATCGGGGTATAAAACGAAATTCTTTCATTCTATTAGGCATCCTATAAGTGATCCTATCGGTGTTACTTGCAAATCGGATTGTCCCTTTTATCTCATCATATTCTAACTTGGACTCCTCAACAAACGGTTTACCAAACACAACATTGGATAATAGACAATCAATAACATTAGCAAGATCTTCCACAATCATAAAGTCGGTGATATAAGTGAAATTCCCAACAAAGACATGTAGACCTTTAATTCTCCCGACAAAGTTACAAACTCCATTAGGGTATTTTGGATCTCTTCTAGGTTCAAGTCTTGTTTTCACTATATCATTATAAACACTTGAGGACATAATGTTGATTGGGGATTTAAAGTCAATGTAAGCATTGTCAACGTGTCTATACCCAATCATACATGGTATCTTAGCATTCTTAGGATCGCCTCTCTTTATCTTAGGTTCGATTCTAGTAAAAGGAGATCGAGGGTTATCAATAAGATTATTATAGTACGGAATCTCCTCCTTAGTGGGGTATAGATTAAAATAATAATCTAACTTTGGATCAATCTCCCCTTCTTCAAGTTCCTCAACAACATTCACAAAATCATTAGGCCCTAGGTCCTCATTTGAATACAAGGCGGTCGCTAGGTCACTAAATGCATGGTCGAGTTCAACCTTAATCAACCTTTTAAGCTCCCTAAGTTCCCTAATCTCATTCTCAATTTGCTCACATAACAAAGCCACTTCTCTAGGGGAAAGGGGTGGATTCGCGTTTTCCATAATGGTCAACAGAATAGTCAATGAATTTAATTTTACTAACAAAGGCACGAAGAAAAAGATAGACTAGAGAGAACTTAAAAAATAAAAATAAAATCTTACTAGAAAGGAATTTATCAAGTAGACCTAATAAAAAGAGATTCTAACCTAGACAATAACTATTCCCCGGCAACGGCGCCAAAAACTTGATGCGTAGGGATTGCACCAGGCTTTACCTCTCGAGGGATCTCGATAAGCTTACAACCCGCACCAGGCAGTGTACCTGATCGATGTAGTATAGTATAATGACAAGTACCGGGGGATTGATCGTTCAGCTAGGAATAGTGTCGCTAGGATTAGAAAACCTATAGACTAGGTTTAGAGATGAGGGATGATTCTTTTTGTATTTTTATATTTTTATGAAAGCAAGTAAAAATCTCGCGTTTTAAGGAGTTGGGCGGAATTAGTTGCTAGTCAACTAACCCAAAACTAAGATGCAATCAAAATAAAATACTAAAAATGAAAATAAAACTAATTATACTAAAGTTGTGAGCAATATGTGGGAGAATTGTGTTTACTTAGATTTCACTACTCCCTAGATATCTTTTACACGTTAATTACTTGTTATAGTTGCGTGGATGACGGATTGTATTCCTTAATACCATTCATGGGGTGGCGTACTTACTTCCCCAATCCTATGAGCGCCTATTTCACTCCTATGTCGAGCCGGCTAAGAAGCTCCTAACATGGGATCACTAGAATTTGCTCATGCATTAAATACAACCAATAAAACCTAGTACACATCGGTTCATGTTTCCTAAGACGTTCAAGCATGTTACACAATGGAGATCTGCCATTTTTCTTAAGCCTAACATTGAAAGCATTCATCAATTACAACCATAAACAAGTAATCAACACATAATTAACATCTAGGTTTCATTAGATCTAAGCAAACACAAGATAGATCTAGCCTAGCATGTTGAAATCAAGACAAGTAAAAGATATATTCAAACAACACATAGACATATTGAATGAATTAAGAGAAGACTTATCTCAATTGAACATGAAAGGATTCAAGGGATAAAAACCCTTGAAAACACTATAAAATATGACCTAGGATTTACAAAGTTCGGCCCTAGTTTTCTCCACACAAGTTCCTCTCCAATGAATGAAAACTAGAAAACTATATATAGAGTTTGACAGGTGACGGCGTCAAGAACAAATGTCTGACGCCGTCATCTCGCCGCCAAATAGTTTCTCGGACTGCCTAGATTTGGGTCTGACGCCGTCATGTATACACCTTATGCAGGCCGTCACCAAATTAACCCTTGACGCCCTTGTTGTGACGCCTTCAGGTTTGCACTGGGTCGTCATGGATTTTACTCTTGACGCCGTCAGGATCTTCCTCTTGACGCCGTCAGGTACTGTTCTCAGTATGGAAAATTAAGTCTTTGCCGTTTTCTTCACTTTTATGCTCCAAAAACGTCCGAATTGCTTCCTTTTCCAGAATTCACTCCCAAAGTACCTAAAATCACAAAAGGAACGATTTAGGGCAATATTTGATCAAAGAAATTCAATTCCGGGCTTAAATGATCCCCTAAAAGTGGTTCATTTTTCGCCTCATCATATACCCTTACACTTGAGATTTGCTTGTCCTCAAGCAAATGCGCTTTTATTCTAGTCAAAATACAAGTTAGGGGTCATTTAACACTAATATAAAAGTAATTACAACAAATAATCGTTCCACTAAAGACCAAAGACAAGCACGGAGGTCATATACTAGCACCTCACAAATAGTGTTTAGATACTCTCATCTCTAGGGTGTAATATAGTAATATCACAATATGGAAATGGAAAACATCTCTCACTACCTGTCATAGCAAAATAGATTACCATAGGCTTGGTAAAGGATCAAACCTCCACCACATGGCGTAAGCACCTAGGATAAACTATCAAAGAGGTCTTTTAAAGGGTTGTAACGTTAGGTGTAGGGATATGGAATACACGGTTTTGTTGGATATAGGCAGTCTTTACTGGTGGCGAGTTAACAATCTTGGTTAATTACATGTACAATATGGCGTTGCTAAGCCAAGACTAGACTCGACTTAAGCTAATAAATCAAAAATAACAAAAAAAAAAACATAAAACAAACATAGAATGAAACGGGATGGTAGTCCGTATGTTTTTATCTTTTCTTTTTCAAATTTTTTTTTATTTTTTTTTTTATTTTTATTATTTTTTTTTGCATACACTCTTACCCTACCATCCTAAATAATACATCATAGGGAATGAATATTCCCCTTACACTTGAATTTTTACATACTTTACAATAAACTAATTTAATGACTCGAATTAAGAAAATCAAAACACTTGGAGTACTTTTAAGATTAACGCACATACGGGGGTAATATATGATGTTCTTCCCCATTACTCCATAAAATAAGTACTTTACCCATAAGTCCCAATCGTCCCAAAAGAATATGTACAAGGATATGACTCGACTTAGCAACCATGTAATCAATTAGATAATTAACTTAGGGTTTAACAAATAACAATAATGCACTAAAAATGAATGCATACACGAAAGGCTAAGGCGATTTGGGTGTACATTTAAGTGGGGTGTAACAAATCCTTCCTTTAAGTAAAATGCTTAAAGTTAGAAACGAAAAGATAGGCTCGGAGGGGTGTACTAGGGGTTTCGTGTACTAAAAATGAGTACAACGCTAAGGTGTGGGAAAAATTAATTGACTTAACTAGCCAAGTAATATGACTTAAGTGGTCAAGTAATTATAATACGGGTTTAACACAAGGGTGATCCTAATGCCTCTTATCATGTAGTAAATCCTACTACACGAATGTAGTCTCACTAGCAGTCTCGGGATGCATCATTAACGCAAGTTCTAGAATCTAAATGCTACCGGTACACTCATAAGCACTAATAGTAAATGCTTTTCCTATCAAATCTAAAGGCGAACCTCACATATTTGGGTGGAAAATTTTTCTGAATAGTACGGTTTTGTGCTAGTCATACAATCCCCTATCCATGAGACGCTTGCTATGGCTAAAGTTTCACTCCTAAATGTTGTAAAAAATTTTAAATTTGGCGCTAAAATTACACTAACAAGTATTTCTCATAGTTTTATTACACATCTACCATCAAACAAACAAACTCAAGCGAAAGTGTATCTGTACAGTATCATCATTTTACCCCCCCCCCCCCTTACACTTAGGATGAACATTGTCCCCAATGTTCAAGTAAAGAATGTAAAAGTGAAATAAGTAAAAAGAATGAAATCAAATACTCCCCTGATTCGCTCGGTATGGAACATAAGGTGGCCAGGTTAGATCTTCCTCCAAGAAAATGAACAATCAAAGCTTCCCTTCCAGAATAATAATCATCTTCTTGTCATACATAACCTGTAAAACCTGAGAAAACAGACAAGGCAACCTTGCATAAAATCGGCGGCAATCTACATATGCTAATAAATTCTAGAAAACAAAATAAGATATAATGCTTGTGGAATGATGTTTGCAGATTTCCTGGAGATTATAAAACTAATAATTCAACAAAAACTTTTAAGACTCCGTTAGAAAAACAAAACTGGTAAAATTTCCAGATTTTTACACGTGACGCCGTCAAGAGTAAACTCGTGACGTCGTCAGAAGTGACCTGCAGAAATTCTTATGTTAAGTTTCCGGAAAATTTCTGGAAAAACTTCGTCCTACTTCTTGGAAAATCCTGCAAAATATCATTATGACTCGATACAAGCATTTGACTCTAACAAGTACGAATATACATGTTCACTTAATATTGTGGAGAATCATGATCGGTTTTTTTTCTTAAAAACATATTTGGGGTTTCCCCTTACACTTATCTTTTGCAAAAATACCTTTGGGTGAAGTTAAGACTAGGCCAAACAACAAAGTAAAGTATTTTCACTATTTTAGTTTTGAAACATGATCTACCAACAATAAAAATAAAGCATGCATACGGAAGCAAATAACAAACAAACAAAATAAAAATCACACAAAACATGGGTTGCCTCCCAAGAAGCGCTTTTCTTTATTTACGAGTCTTGTAGCTAGACTCAAGGTCATGGGTTACTACGTGACCTCGTTGTTGGTTTCACTTTCTGATTGTAAATGTTCTTTGTAGAAACCAATCACCTTATTCTCAATCGCTCCTATAATCTCCTATGGGCAAATTCTTTATCGACTTTATAGCTTGGTCCTAGAGTCAAGCAATCTTTGTAGAAAAGACTCCTCTTTTCCCATACATAATCCATGCCCTTTTTTCTTATCCTCTTCATTGATGTCCTCAAAAGCACCAATGTTGTCCATGTCAAATCGGGGTATAAAACGAAATTCTTTCATTCTATTAGGCATCCTATAAGTGATCCTATCGGTGTTACTTGCAAATCGGATTGTCCCTTCTATCTCATCATATTCTAACTTGGACTCCTCAACAAACGGTTTACCAAACACAACATTGGATAATCGACAATCAATAACATTAGCAAGATCTTCCACAATCATAAAGTCGGTGATATAAGTGAAATTCCCAACAAAGACATGTAGACCTTAAATTCTCCCGACAAAGTTACAAACTCCATCAGGGTATTTGGGATCTCATTTTAAACACTTGAGGACATAATGTTGATTGGGGATTTAAAGTCAATGTAAGCATTGTCAACGTGTCTATACCCAATCATACATGGTATCTTAGCATTATTAGGATCGCCTCTCTTTATCTTAGGTTCGATTCTAGTAAAAGGAGATCGAGGGTTATCAATAAGATTATTATAGTACGCAATCTCCTCCTTAGTGGGGTATAGATTAAAATAATCATCTAACTTTGGATCAATCTCCCCTTCTTCAAGTTCCTCAACAACATTCACAAAATCATTAGGCCCTAGGTCCTCATTTGAATACAAGGCGGTCGCTAGGTCACTAAATGCATGGTCGAGCTCAACCTTAATCAACCTATTAAGCTCCCTAAGTTCCCTAATCTCATTCTCAATTTGCTCACGTAACAAAGCCACTTCTCTAGGGGAAAGGGGTGGATTCGCGTTTTCCATAATGGTCAACGGAATAGTCAATGATTTTAATTTTACTAACAAAGGCACAAAGAAAAATATAGACTAGAGAGAACCTAAAAAATAAAAATAAAATCTTACTAGAAAGGAATTTAGCAAGTAGACCTAATAAAAAGAGATTCTAACCTAGACAATAACCATTCCCCGACAACGGCGCCAAAAACTTGATGCGTAGGGATTGCACCAGGCTTTACCTCTCGAGGGATCTCGAGAAGCTTACAACCCCCACCAGGCAGTGTACCTGATCGATGTAGTATAGTATAATGACAAGTACCGGGGGATTGATCGTTCAGCTAGGAATAGTGTCGCTAGGATTCGAAAACCTAAAGACTAGGTCTAGAGATGAGGGATGATTCTTTTTGTATTTTTATATTTTTATGAAAGCAAGTAAAAATCTCGGGTTTTAAGGAGTTGGGCGGAATTAGTTGCTAGTCAACTAACCCAAAACTAATATGCAATCAAAATAAAATACTAAAAATGAAAATAAAACTAATTATACTAAAGTTGTGAGCAATATGTGGGAGAATTGTGTTTACTTAGATTTCACTACTCCCTAGATATCTTTTACACGTTAATTACTTGTTATAGTTGCGTGGATGACGGATTGTATTCCTTAATACCATTCATGGGGTGGCGTACTTACTTCCCCAATCCTATGAGCGCCTACTTCACTCCTATGTCGAGCCGGCTAAGAAGCTCCTAACATGGGATCACTAGAATTTGCTCATGCATTAAATACAACCAATAAAACCTAGTACACATCGGTTCATGTTTCCTAAGACGTTCAAGCATGTTACATTGAAATCATTCATCCATTACAACCATAAACAAGTAATCAACACATAATTAACATCTAGGTTTCATTAGATCTAAGCAAACACAAGATAGATCTAGCCTAGCATGTTGAAATCAAGACAAGTAAAAGATATATTCAAACAACACATAGACATATTGAATGAATTAAGAGAAGACTTATCTCAATTGAACTTGAAAGGATTCAAGGGGTGAAAACCCTTGAAAACACTGTAAAATATGACCTGGGGTTTACAAAGTTCGGCCCTAGTTTTCTCCACACAAGTTCCTCTCCAATGAATGAAAACTAGAAAACTATATATAGAGTTTGACAGGTGACGGCGTCTAGAACAAATGTCTGAAGCCGTCATCTCACCGCCAAATAGTTTTCGGACTGCCTAGATCTGGATCTGACGCCGTCATGTATATACCTTTTGCAGGCCGTCACCAAATTAACTCTTGACGCCCTGTTGTGACGCCTTCAGGTTTGCACTGGGTCGTCATGGATTTTACTCTTGACGCCGTCAGGATCTTCCTCTTGACGCCGTCAGGTACTGTTCTCAGCATGGAAAATTAAGTCTTTGCCGTTTTCTTTACTTTTATGCTCCAAAAACGTCCGAATTGCTTCCTTTTCCAGAATTCACTCCCAAAGTACCTAAAATCACAAAAGGAACGATTTAGGGCAATATTTTATCAAATAAATTCAATTCCGGGCTTAAATGATCCCCTAAAAGTGGTTCATTTTTCGCCTCATCATTACCCATGATAGTTCTCATATACATCTAGCAACTAAGGGTCTAAGGTAGCTGAACGATGTGCAGGTCTACCGATTGCAATTGTAACAGTTGCACGAGCTCTTAGAGGCAAGAGTAGACATGCTTGGAGTGATGCACTTCGTCAATTGCAAAACCCTCCTCTGAGAAACATTAAAGGCATGCAGAAATATGTATACTCGTCACTTGAATTGAGTTACAGCTATCTAGAAACAGTTGAACTTAAGTCATGCTTCTTGCTTTGTAGTTTATTCAAAGAAGATTTTGAGATTCCTATTGAAAGTTTGGTTCGATATGGGATGGGGTTAAGGTTGTTTCAGAATGTTTGTCATTTGGAAGCTTCAAGAGACAGGACATATGCCTTAGTTGAGGGTCTCAAAGCTTGTTGCTTGCTATTGGATGGTAAAACAGAGGAGTATGTTAGGATGCATGATGTCGTTCGGGATTTTTCTATATTGGTTGCATCTAGTGATCAAAATATGTCTTCGGTAAGACATGATGGAAAATCGTTCTGGAATCCTGAAGGTGTGCCTCTCAACCCTTTTATTGCAATCTCACTTACATCGACTAACATTACCAAACTTCCGAGTGGCTTGGATTGTCCAAAGCTTGAGATTCTTCTGTTACAGTTGCACTCTGATTCAATTCAATTTCCTTTGAATTTCTTTGAACGAATGAAAGAACTTAAAGTTCTAACCTTGAGTGACATGCCCATTCTGTCACTACCTTCATCAATTAGATCCTTATGGAAAATGAGGACATTGTGCCTTGAGCACTGCAAGCTACGAGACATCTCATCAATCGGAGAGCTGAAAAGCCTTGAAATTTTAAGTTTTGTTGGATCTAATGTGAAGCGGTTGCCCGAGGAAATCGGACTACTAACACGGTTGAGACTCCTAGATATGATAGATTGTGAAGAGTTGGCGATAATTCCACCCAAGATGATATCAAGGTTGTCTTCATTGGAAAGCTTGAATATGATGAACAGTTTTGTGAATTGGAGTGAAGATACAGATATGAAAGGAAATAGCCCATCTCTTAATGAGTTGAGAATGTTGTCTAGCTTAAGATCCTTAGAGTTGAACATTATCAACGTCAATTGCATACCCAAAGATTTGCTTCTAGAAAATTTGATCAAATTCAAAATTTATGTTGGAAGTTATCGGTTGGTTAGCCTTGCACATAGATACTCAACCACTTTGAAATTCACAGTGGATGAAGGTATTGGTTTACCTGAGGGTCTCAGGCTGCTGCTGAAACAGGCTCAATACTTGATTTTAGAATATTGTCCCCATGTCCTAAAGAATATGCTATACGACCTGAGAAGGGAAGGATTCCAAAACCTCAGTGGGTTAGAGCTGTATGGTAATTGTGACATTGAATATGTAGTTGACACGATAGGATGTAAACCAGGTACTGTTTTTCCTACATTGGAGAAATTGAAATTAGTTTCCATGGAAAACCTAAAAGAAATATGTCATGGCCATCTCCCTGCCAGAGCGTTCTCGACACTGCATAAATTGGATCTAAAATACTTGCCTGAGTTCGTTCGTTTGTGGAAGGAGGACACTCTGGGTCAGGGACACACCTGCCATGTCAACCTAAGGGATGTCTGTGTACACACTTGTCATAAATTGGAAATTCTTTTCTCACTACACACAGCCACAAATCTAGGGTTGCTTCGTGATATGTATATATTCAACACCGGATCCCTTGCAAAAGAGACTAAAATTAAAAAGTCTAAAAAATGTTGTGGTGATGCCACGTGTCCCCCATACTAAATATTCAAAAAATCACGTCAGGGGAAAAGTCGTAATTTTATTCGTTTTTTACTTTTCCACCTCAATTTTCAAACGCACATATCTCTTAAACGAAAAACTTTTAGAAAAAACCGATTTCACCATAATTTTTAAAATTTAATCCTCTTTAATTTGGTATAAATATTGTTAAATATTTCAAACTTTTTTTTTACATATCAAATAGGTCTTGATTTTCTTGATTTTTTTGTCATTTTCGGCTCTATTTTTTACCCTCATAAATGCCGAATCGTGAAAATTTTAAAACATAAGAGTTTTAGATTTTGATTAACTCTTTACACAGGTTTTTGAATCAATCAAATCCGATATCATATGAGTAAGATATCACACGTTAAAGTTGATGTTTTTGAAACAATGAATGATGAACAAAATGACCTAATACTGAAACAATAATTGATGATCAAAATTTGATGATATAAAAACAAGATGAACAACTGACACAAACTGATGAACCAATAAATAGCTCATGAACAAAACAACCTGATACTGAACAATAACTGATGAACATAATTTGATGATAAAAAACAACATGAACAATTGAAACTAACTGATGAACAAATCAATAACTGATGAAAAATAAGTTAACAATCATAACTTATACTAACTGATGAACAAAATTAGTGATGAAAAATAACTGATGAACATATTTCTCCAACATTCTGTATTTCTTCTCCAACATCCTATATTTCTTCTTATTCAGCATTCTGCTTTTCTTCT
Source organism: Artemisia argyi (assembly GCA_030686995.1). Classification (NCBI taxonomy): domain Eukaryota; kingdom Viridiplantae; phylum Streptophyta; class Magnoliopsida; order Asterales; family Asteraceae; genus Artemisia; species Artemisia argyi. Next base: position 102,184,095 of record CM060700.1, read on the forward strand.
TCTTCAACCTCCTGTTTTTCTTCTTCTCCAACATCTTCTTCTTCTTCTTCTTCAACATCATCTTTCTGTAGCTAAGTTTTAGATAAGCTACAAAAATTGAGCTTATAAAACATAAGCCCAAAACTAAGTAAGCCCCAAGCCAACTAAATACGTTGAAACAAACAACCCCTAACATGTTATCAACTTACTCAAAGCTTAAAAAAAAAGCTCGTTTTTTTATTTCTTTTAAAGACATGATCACATAAGCTCTTAATGATAAGATATAAAGTATGTTAACGAACATCAATCACATATCATAAGTTTATACGTCATCGTATTCCTTCTTCTCAGTTTTTGGTGTCTTTAAAGGCTTAGCTTTTCCGCCTATTAAAAAGACCCAAAAATTAATCACTAATGAACCTACTGAAACCAAAATAAACACCAAACCGAAATAAAACATAAAAGCAAACCAAAACCAAATTGAATCCAATATAAACACAAACGCACTAGCAATAACTAGTGAACCTACTTTCAAAATGACAAATGAACCTATTTCCAATAAACACTAGCAAATAACTGATGATCAAACCCACTAGCAATAACTGATGAACCTACTTTCAATTAACTGATGCCACTAGCAATAACTGATGAACCTACTTTCAAATAACTGATGATCAAACGCACTATCAATAATTGATGAACCTACTTTCAAATAATTGATGATCAACGTACTAGCAATAACTGATGAACCTATTTTCAAATAACTGATGATCAAACGCATTAGCAATAACTGATGAACCTATTTTCAAGTAACTAATGATCAAACACACTAGCAATAACGGATGAACCTATTTTCAAATAACTGATGATCAAACGCACTAGCAATAACTGATGAACCTATTTTCAAATAACTGATGATCAAACCCATTGGCAATAACTGATGAACCTATTTTCAAATAACTGATGATCAAACCCACTAGCAATAACTGATGAACCTATTTTCAAATAACTGATGATCAAACCCATTAGTAATAACTGACGAACCTATTTTCAAATAACTGATGATCAAACCCACTAGCAATAATTGATGAACCTATTTTCAAATAACTGATGATCAAATGCATTAGCAATAACTAATGAACCTAATTTTCAAATAACTGATGATCAAACGCACTAGCAATAACTTATATATAGCCAAAACACTTTGAAAAACAACCGACGCTAACTGATGAACAAAAAAAACCCAAAATTTATAACATCATCCGCATGACAACACGCAAAATAAAATGATCACTTTAAATACCCTTAATTAAATCACAAAAAATATAATTAAATCAAATTCAATCCCAAAAATACAACATACATCAGTAACTCAAAAAACCCATATAAGAAAAAATTTCACAAAATTCTATAAAATAGTAAAATTTGGGTGAAAATTAAATAAGAAAAATTAGATATATTAAAAACCTGGATAATGAAATTGGATGTATGAATTGATAAACTTACGATTAGGATTCATCTTTTCGAGTAGATTATTGGAGATTTTGATCAGAAATATGAGAATCAAAACCCTAATTTTTCCCCTAATTTTTTAGTGAGAGAATTGAGAGAGAATAGAGAGTGAAATGAATGTGAGTGAGAAGATGGACTGATGGAGGAAGATAGATATGACAGGTTTTGTTTGTTAAATGACTATTTTATCCTTTTAAATAGAATGGAGCGTCATTTTTTTCTCTCAATTAAATTGGATGGTGCGATAGAATAATTAGATGATCAGACGGTGGAAAAGTCTTTTTAGACTTTTTAATTTATATCTCCTTTGCAAGGGATCACAACTCTTCAATTGTGACCTCCAGGGAATATTTTCATATAATATTGCAGTCGCAAGTAAGGAAATGGATGAGATTGTGCTCCCGATGTTGAATATCTTGGAACTTTCTCTGTTGCCATAGTTAAAAAGTTTCTGCCACAAAATGAATGTGATATCAACTTCAAATGACATGCTTGATGTACCTCTCTTTGGTAGTAATGTATGTGACACCGAGCTGTGAACATAATAATCTTGTTCGATACTTCTTATGTATTATTATAAACACGAAGGACCAATATTGTTATTTAGATAGATAATAACCAAAAGTTAGTTAATTCAGTTATGGCAGTTAGTTAGTTATTCGGTTATAAACCGAAAAGACACAATGGTTCATCATGTCGATTGGAACCATATATAGTAATAACTTGTATCGATTGAATGGTTAGACAATATACTTACTCATGTTACTTTGCAACTTATACATTCGACTAGAAATTGGGACAACATTTGGCATCAAGAGCAAGTGGTTTACGCGACTTTGTTTCTGGATACAAAGAACATATTTAACGAGAAGGTCATAAGAGGGAATACACTGAAAACATCCTTGGTTTTCAGAAGGAACGCCTTGTTTTTATTTCTTCCGAAGAAGACAACGACTTGAATAAGGATAGACGCAAAAGAAGATAGTGATCAATCTGTTTTGCGTAGGATTTGCAAACGTTTACATCAAACGTCATTGGTGGGAAAAAACTTCGTTGGAGATATCGAAGGGAAGGAAGGAAACTCTTTATCGTATACAAGGAAACGTGGAACAAAGAGTAAGAAGCGCTGAAGTTTTCTTTTGTGTTTTCTTTTAACGCGACACAGGAAAGGAAAACATATACACCTCGTTTGGTCATTGTGGAAAACTAGAAGGGGGGGGGGGGGGGTTGAATAGTTTTACGTCTTTTTAATTTGTTATAAAAGATTGTTTGAAAGTTTTCTTTGTTTTCAAATATATAGATTCGATGCTATATGAAATCAAGTCATGCACAATATGAACAACACTAAATATGTATTATAAAGCAATAATAATGTAAGTAAAGAAATAGATGAGAGTTGGAAAGATCGAACCGCGAGACAAGAGATTTATAGTGGTTCGGCTACAAGGTCACCTTCCTTGCCCTACTCCACTCCCCGAGCACCTAACTCGAGAGTTTTCTTCACTATGTCAACAAGCTCCCTTATGGCGGAGAAAACCTTACACACCAATTTACACACCACAACTACGTCACAACTTATTCACAGCTTCTACACACCTATTTCACACCTATTCACAACTTAATCACACCACTTCTTCACACCTATCTCCTACACACCAATTTTCTTCACACCTATCTTCTACACACCAATCTTCTACACAACAATCTTCTACACACCAATCTTCTTCCTAACTTTTCTTCTTCACAACTAACTACTAACCTATCACACTATATATGTATATATCTAGCTAAACTATCTTCCAACAAATATTCACAACTATTCACACAATGAGATGTATATGATGATGATGCTTTAACAACTTAGATGTGGAGATCATAATAAGTTGTAATACTTCTTGTCTTGAGGGATAGAAGTATTCTTCTCTTGCACTTGAAAGGATGATCTTTGGATCACTTTGAAACAAAGATTTAAGAATGTATGATCAAAGGATTTAGAGATTGGAAATGGAGATCTAGAACAGAAAGTTTAGGAGTGCAAAAGGTGAGAAAAATTCCAGATTTGAAGTGGTATTTATAGGCAACAAATTCTGACAGAGGAGCGTGGCCGGTCCCCTTAAATCAAGGCCGGCCCCCTTAAAATTAAGGGGACCGCCCTTTGTAATTAAGGGGGCCGCCCAGCTGTAACGGCCAGAAATTTTGTTTTCTAGTGGGGAAAGTTTATTTGGTGAAAAACTAACTGATTTTGGTTAAAAATTTGAATTCATATATTTAGCATGAATAAAACATTTTTCTTTATTACCAAAAGTGTTTTTCAAAAATATATAATATGTTTATATAATTAAATAAACTTTGTAATACTTAATTAAATTTCTCTTTGATCATAAATTGCACTAAACACTTTGTTTTTTCATACCTTAAGTGATTTGGATGTAAAGAGAAAATGTTAATCACTAAATACTTGTTTAAGTCACAAGTTTTAGTTCTATGAGTTTATATTTTGTAATAATCAAAACATAGAGGTATTGATAATATATTAATAATGTTTTTAGGCATTATTTATGTCAACAATCTCTCCCTTTTTGATTATTACAAAACCTCAAACTCAATAACTCTAAAATTTGTTTCTAGACAAGTATTAAAAGAGTTTACATTTCTCTTCTCCCCCTTTTTGTAAAATCAAAAAGGTTAAGCCGAGTAAGCTTCGTGAAAGAAGATTAAACGGGTAGAATGCTCCCCCTTGATGTATGCTCCCCCTCATTTGAGAGCACCAAGGGAATGAGCTATGGAAATCTTGGCTACACAAACTATTTGAAGAGAGCAAGACACATATGTAACAATTCACATTTTTCAGGATAATTACTATTCCCGGAAAATTTCACTATTCACTTTTACTATTCATTTTTCCCGAAAATTTTCCCGAAATTTGATTTTTATTTCTTGGGCTCAAGTGATAAATCATTTCCATGGCAAATTAAAAGTTTGACATTCATAAGCTCATTTTCGTGAAAGTTATTAAGGAATTACACGTTTTAGGGTAAAACGTCATTCAGAAATTCTACGCACAACGAAATTCGGTCGCGTTAATTTTCCCCGTATCAGAAAAATGTTTGACACACTCATGATTTATTTGAGAATAAATCATGACTGAGAAAAACATGACCAAAATAAACCTCGGCCGTGAAAAACTGGAATTTTCAGTTTTAAGCGTTTTTACTCAGCCGTAACCTTAGCCTATACCTGCACCGCATTTCTAAGACGATTTAAGTTTTCAACTTTTTAGAAAAAGTCAACATATTTTTCCCTCCTCCATTGACCAAAAATCATCCATTGATTTTATAAGTCATTCCTTGATTTTTAGGCTTACGGTTTGATGTCTAAAAGACATTTAATACCAACCGACACTAGACTGAGCCCAGTCTAGACATTATAAGTCATTTTAAATCATTTTTATCCTATTAGAAAAGTAACATTTTACTTTTCTCAATTTTACGCAATATTCGTACATTTTACGTATTATGCGTTTTAGACCTGTGTTTCCAGTTTTTAGCAGGGTTTTACACCCAAATGGAACCTACCACTCATTTTATATTTTATTATGGAGTATTTTGACAAGTTTAATCATTCTTCCAAGTTTTGTATTTTTACGATACCCGGTTTTACGTTTTGAGACGTAACAACTTACGGTTTGCATTTTACGGAGTCAAAACACACTAGATATCTTGGATAATATCATCCAAAGTCCAACTCTTGCTCCCCAAGACTTGTGAACTGCCTCTAGGGGGGGGGGGTTTCACACTTGTGGCATAATCTCATGCATGTAGCCTTAAGATCCTTACATGTGTTACACTTGTTCACCAAGTTTTGACTAGTCTTCCATGTAACCTCCTCAAACTCATATACATACCCAATCCTCCTCTCCTTTGCCGTCCACTTCCACACACACAAACACTCTTGGTTTAAAAATGCGCGCATCATTGCGCAAATTGCACGCATCATTGCATTGCATTTGAAATTTCGCATTATGAGGCCTAATGCAAGGGCTTCCCAAATTGCATTCGCATTAGACCGCAATTTACCGCATTTGTCTAATGCTAGCAATGGCCGCAATTATCGCAATCTAGAATTTAGGTCATTTTTGTAAAAAAGAAACTATATAAAAGAGATCCAAGTATTTAAATGGGATTTTAAAGATAAAACTTGTTAAAAGATGTACAAATAAAACATAATAACGAAAATATAGTATCTTGCTTTTTCAAATTATTTATTTTACAAATGAATTATTGGCCTAATTTCAATATCCTAGTAACTTATTTCGTAAGTTTATTGCATTTACTTGGTACTTGAAAGAATATACTATGTATAAATAATTTTGTACTTATTTTAGTACTAAACGCAATGCGTCTAAATTGCGCTCGCATTCGCATCACGCATCACGCAATGGCTTTTGGGACGTTTAGCGCATCGGATCGCAAAACGCAATTTTAAACCAAGCAAACACTATCACCTTTGCTTGATTTACTCCAAGTTTTATGCAAGATTCAAGTACCATATCAATACCTAAAACCTAGTTAGGTTTTCATTCATCAAAACACTTCCATAACCTCATATACTTGGTGATTTCTCTTGAGTTTGAATCCACTCAAGTCACCTCAACCTTCATCATCCATCTTTCAAGATTACAAGGGTAGAAAGATTGCATGAAGTGAAGTGGGTTGAAGCAAGTCTATCAAAGTCCTTTTCCTTACATGTTAACTTCCTTTCATCTTTGAAAGCCAAAAGTTGTAAGCCAAACCCTAACATGATTCTTGTTAAATAATCATATTCATGTTATTTACATATTATTTGTGCTATATTATGTCTTGTATTCATGTCCATGATGTATAAAAGTGAGTAAAACAAGTTATTGTACATGATTGATAAGACATGTTACTATAACAAGCAAACTAGTGACTTTCTTGGTAAGACCTGATCAAAATGGTAAAAATATGATATTTGATCATTCCATATTACAGTAGAGGACTTAACAAGGAAACCATAGCAATTTGAACCACCCAAAACGAGTATACGAGTCAAAAGTTACGCCCATTTGAAGTTACCAAAGATTTCCGGCAAAACTGCCTAAATAGCATTCTGATCAAATTTTGATTTTGAAAGTCTCACTTCTGCTCCGATTCATCAAAAAGTTAAAACACGAAAGTTGTCCGGAACGACGTTTTCGTTCAGGAACAAAGAAGCTTGAGCCCTGTAAACGCTTTTTGAGTGATAAAATTCTTCAAATTCTAAACAGCTCATTTTTAGGCCAAAGTCACTATATTATGGTTATACTTTAAAAGGAACAAGAGGTCTTATGACCTATAATCAAGACCACAACCATGGCTAGAGCTAAGGTTGTGTCTCATGACCTTGGAACAAGGACCAAAGGTCATGGTAAGGCCATGACGAGATGACCATGTAAGCTTACTTAGGCGAAAACATGAAACAAGGAATTGGCGAGAACTTGAACAAGCAATTTGGATCTACTTCACTTAAAAAGGAACCATGAGATATTACAAAGAGAAAATGGTCATACAAGACTTATGAAACTTCCCCTAATAACAATCTTCATGTAATAATAAACTTTCCTAAGTTTATTCAAGTATCGGACATGTAACTTTTCGGATCAAAACTTATATCTATATATTTCATCAACTACTACAATAGTAGGGAGCCTCATGTGAGGAGTTCATTATGTAAGCCGTCGAGATGAGTTGTGGATTTACGAGTTAAAGTGTCCTGGCTCCTCGAACGCTTACTAACATGACTTCTGAATTATGTCGGCCCGAACGGTAGTAAACGATATACAAAACATACATGTTCATGAATCTTTTCTTTCAAGGACTTACAATATACATCATACCACATCATGGACTATAATGCAAGATATATATATAGGCACTACTTCATATTCTTTACTCCGATCCTAAGTCACAACATTCTATTATAGGTTGCTCATAGAAACCTTCACGATTCAACCGTTACATTCATTGCTTGCTATCTTACTTAAGGTGAGTTCATAGCCCCACTTTACATTACTTCAATGTTTTACAAACCCTTGGGGGGAATACATGCTATTTTAACCGAGCACAATGTTTTTTTAAATTGTATGCTTGCCTGATTGTTTTATTATCACTAAGTACCAGCCTTGCTAAACCGAGATCCCTTATTATGAACCATTTAATCACTAGCAATAGTGAGCGCAAATATTGTGAATAGGCCTATTGGGATTGACGAATCCCATTTGTATTGACTAAGTTCAAACAAATGCACTAATATTTGAGATTTAGGTATGTTAGCAAAGTACCTACCGGGATAAATCTGCCGATCGATATTGGTACACGTTAACGTTTTGGTGTCATAAGCTTAGTGTATAATACATTTTATGGGCGTATAATAACGTAGCCTGCCTGTTTTGTTTTCCAAACATTGGTGTGAGTCCATAGCTCACACTACCAACATATTGTGTTCAAACATTTAACAAACTCTATGAAATTCACTCAACCTTTGTGTTGACCTCTCAAGCATGTATTTCAGGTTCATGACGATCAAGGATGGCACGGAAGGACACGGATACTCAAGAAAGCTATAAATTTTATTATCATTCAAAACTCATTTAATGTAAATTGTAAACATGGAACCATTTGGGACCTCATTTTGTAATCTCTGATATTTATACAATTTGAATGATAAATCTTTTAAAACGACTCAATTGGAGTTCGTTTTCTATTATTGTGACTATTGTGCCGTCGAGTAACACCCAGTTTGAATTCCGCTGAAACCATGAATTGGGGGTGTTACAACATATACATACAAAGCAATAATTATGCAAAATAAAAATAGATTCATTCAAGCATCATAGAAATGATTAGCATTACAACATTCAATATGCTTAAAGCATATTGATTACAATAAAACAAAAGAAAAGACATAGTCCTATATTGCCTAAGAGAGCACTTGGACTTGCTTGCAACCCATGGTTGATTGTTTTATTTGCTTAAGGAGAACATAAGCATAAAGCTTAGTTGTTAGATGGAGAGGGATATGGAGTGGGGTATGGAGCGGAAGAGGTGGATCTTACGATGTTGTATCGTGTTAAGGGTGGTATGGGATGAGGACGAGTGAGGAGATATTCAATCCAAGAAATATCTTCACTCAAGTATAGGATTTGTTTTTGAAGGAAGATGCAACAAGGGCAATAGTGAGTGTGGTTTGTAACTTGATCCAAGTTGAGAGAGTGAGGTAGGAAATTGTTGTAGGGTGATGATGGAGGTTTCCCTTTGTTGCGTTGTGCAAGATGTATGGCATTGAGATCACTAAGATCATGGATTTGGGATATTTCATCACGGAACTTTGTTTTTCCGTGGCAATGCGGAGAGAGTCATTGTATTGATATGGATGAATTGGGTTTGTGTAGTTGGAGTTGTAGTTGGATGGTTGATCAAACTTGTATGGATCATTATAAATGGTTGGAGGATGAGATGAGTGGTTTGGCATGAAGGAAGATGTTTGGCCAATGTTGTATGGTTTGTAAAGAGGATCAAATGAATGTCCTTGTGAATTTGGTGTAAAGTTTGGGAAGTAAGTGGTTGGAGGTGTTGAGCGATTTCCAACTTCATTGGTTATGATGGATTTGTTTCGAGGACTTTTTCTTCGCCAAACGGGTTTTTCCGTCATTCTTGCAAGCCTTGAGGCTTTTGGTTTTGGTTTGTTTGGAGAAGTCATGAAGGGATGAATGGAGAGTGTGGAAGATTTGGGATATTTATAGTGTAAGATTTGTGTGTTTATGGATGGATAAAGTTTGTTTGGGAGATTAGGACAAAATGTGTTGGTGGAAAATGGGAAATGTAGGTTGAAATGGGCTAAAAAGCAGAAAAGATTCCGTAAATCCATCCAGCAGATGGCCGGTCCCCTTAATTAGGGGGCGGTCCCCTTAAAATTAAGGGGGCCGCCTTACATAATTAAGGGGGCCGCCCATCTGATGGTTCCTAGATTGCCAGAAAAGGGTTTTTGGCAGAAAATTTGCAGAAAGGTTGTGTTTTTGGATTTGGATTCAAGCAAGTTTAATTCCTTTAGGCAATATAGCTCTAATCTAATCAAGATATAGCATGCATGCAAAAACACTTAAGCAAAAGAGCAAATAAGCAACACATATTAAGCTAAAAGAGACAAATGAAGGCAAGAGCACTTAAGCTTCCTAAGGCAACTATCTTAGATCAAAGGCAAAGGCAACAAGTGAGTAAAAAATCTAGTGATGAAATAAGATGACAATGTTATGAGTGATTTTGTCCTAGTGTGTGCCTATATGCAACAAATGTGGAGTTGTGATTGTTTCGACTTCTAAACAACAAAAAAAAATTCTTAAGAAACAATTCAAAATCTCCTTGATTCGATTTTTGCTCGATCATTAATGTCAAAGATATATATTAGATTATACACCTTGACAATTTATGTGAGAATTTATGCATGATTTTGGAAGAAAATGTTTTTAGCATTAGTCAACAATGCAAGGAAAAAGATGTTCATGTGATTCCTAGATGTGAGAATAATTTTAAAGAAAATTGATTGGGTTTTACAAAAGAGTTTATGCAAAGAAAATAAAATTTTCCCAATCTTTAATTTTGTGCGAAATAGATTCCTAGACTCAGAAATGGAGAAGTAAAAAAGAAAATCTTATGCAAGAAAAAAAAAAAAATTGTCTAAATGCAATAAAATTTAGTCAACTTGTTCCATCATTCCTAATCATAAACGCAAGTGGTTGAATAATTCACGCTTAAGAGGTTTAGTGAATATATCCGCTATGTTATCTTCCGATGCAACCTTTTCTATAGATATGTTCCCTTTTTATACATTATCCCTAAGAAAGTGGTGGCGTATTTCTATATGTTTAGTCCTAGAGTGTTGCACCGGATTTTTACTTAAATCTATCGCACCTTTGTTATCGCACATAATGGGAACGTTTTCTAACCTAATGCCATAGTCTATAAGAGCTTGTTTCATCAATAGTGCTTGTTGACATGCCTTTCCAGCGCTTACATATTCGGCTTCGGTGGTAGAAATAGCAAGAGCGGTTTGCTTCTTCGAAAACCAAGATGTTAGACAACATCCCATAAACGTGCAAATACCGCTAGTGCTTTTTCTATCTACGTAGTCTCCCGCATGATCCGAATCCGCATAGACGATGGTTTCTATGCCGGATCCCTTAGGATACCATAATCCTAAGTGTATAGTGCCTTTAATGTATCAGAAGATACGCTTAACCGCTTCTAGGTGAGAGGTTTTGGGATCCTCTTGAAAACGGGCACAAAGGCAGACACTAAACATGATATCGGGTCTACTTGCCGTCAAGTATAGTAAACTACCTATCATTCCTCTATACTTGGTGTTTTCTACGGACTCACCTTTATTATCCTTTGTGAGTTTTACTTCCGTAGACATGGGAGTTTTCATGGGTTTTGAGTCTTCTAGGCCAAATTTCTTAAGCATTTCCTTAATGTACTTAGATTGGTTAAAGAATATTCCATCTTCTAATTGTTTTATTTGTAATCTTAGGAAGAAGTTAAGTTCACCCATCTTCTAGATTGGTTAGGGTTAGGGTTTTGTTTCTGATGCTGACAGAAATTTGTGTCGGATTGATTAGGGTGTATCTTGATGATCTTAACGTGTTGATTCTTGAGTCTAAAATTAAGTACTACTTGTCTACTTTCTGGAAATATATGTTTCATGGTGATTGGAGGTCGGGAGGTAAACTTTTTGATTTTTACAACATAAGTTGTCAAAGCTGAGAAATCGAGTCTGAAATTCAGATGGTGTTTTTGATTTTTCATTTCCAAACATAAGGATTTAGGAGCTCTCCTTTAACAGGGGTTAAATATAGGATATGTGTGACTTCCTATCATTTTCGTAAATTTTTCTGAAGTGTATAAATGGGCTAACTAAAAGCAAACTTTCTGCATGTATGTGCAGTTAATTTTCTGGGCAGGTCTGGAAATACGAATTTTTAAACCATACTTATGCTTGAAATAAAATCTGAAAAAATTTGTGAACTTACCTAACTGATATGGGAACACTTGGAAATTTTCTCAGAATTATCTGAGCTATTTTGATATGCCTTTAAATTAATAAGAAACTGAACCTGAACATGATAAAAATCTGAAATACAACTTAAGTTAAGGTTTTGGTTTAGTGTAACGCTAATAATGTGTTTTGGCTTTAATTACTTTTGAAACATTAGTGTGGATACTTTTAGAAATATGTTAACCTAATACCAATTGTGAACCCTAAGTCGATTATTTAATCATTGTGAATCGAAGTTATAAATTTCTGGTAACCTACTAAATATGGAAACTTACTACTTTTGGAAATATGCTAAAAAAGGAAAGTTACTAAAAAAATGGAAAGCTGGCTAAAATGAGTAATCTGATTTAAAACAAGTATTTGTATAATAAACCGATCATTAATCCGTGTAGATTCGCTGAAGAAGGATGTGACTTCCTATTCGTATGTTATGGTTTCGTTGGCGGGTTAAGGTACAAATATTCTAACCTTTCAGTAAGGTTTCTTATGACTCATGATCCGTTCCATTGCCACTATTATGATTTCTGATCTTTATACGTCTGATATCTTTGGTTCATTTGTTAGAATGATTTCGTATGAAGACCCTTTTAAAAATATAACCTGATGACTTTTGAGAAAAACTATTTTTTAAATGATTTATGTGATTACGATACGATGCCAGTTTTATATGAAGGTTTTATGACTTTTATGAAATGTGTTTTTAAAGAAATACTTTTACGATAAAAAGGTTTTAAATAATTTTCAAAAGTCCTTAATCTGTTTTATTCTCTAAGATTTCTCATGACTTTCTTTAACATCTTATGATTATTTAACTTCAAATTTTGAACCTTTGCTATGAACCCTGTTGCTATTATGAACCTTTGATTTGAACCTCATGATATGAATCTTTGATTTGGACCTTTGACTTGAGCCATTGCTATGTTCCCTTCGTATGATTCCTATTTATTGACCCTTGTGATTTGATATGAGTTGATATTCATTTGCATGCTATAGTTTCTTTCCTTGTAGCATTTCCTATTTATATGCCCATTATATGTTTTGCCTATATGTGTTAGACTTATTAGCCAGTCATGGGGAGTCCATGGCCTTGCCACTGATGCACCAGTGGTATTGACACTATCTGTGGAGGTGGGTTTTAGTCCACAACGTTCCCTTTAAGCTAGCTATTCAGGCCTATATTTATTATTGTATATGTTTACTTAGCCTAGAGCTTTGTGCATATATATTTGTTTTGCAGGGGGCGTATGGATGCATCCTAGGTACTTTGTTTCATTTTTAATTTGGTGAATAGGTATGTGTGTGCGATACACTCCATTTCACATTTGGTACATCGAGCTAGCTACTCTATGTACAATTTGATATATGACTGTTGGGCATTTCTGTTAGTTCTACTTTTATATGATCCTTATTATCTTGTCTTCTCCATTATGATTGAATTATGTTTGCCTTATTTCAATTGCTTACACTTATGATCCATTTCATTTTTTTTATTCGTTTGACATTCCATATTCGTATTTCCTTTGATTATATTCTGTTAGTCCTACTATATGTTCCATATTCCTTGACCTTTGTCTCAGTAGGTTTGCTTGGATTCATTTCGCATTCGGTTGCATTTTCCTTTGTTTATGAGTCTTCATTTGTTTATATCTGTTCACTGGGCTATTTAAGCTCAGCCGCATTTCTTTTCCTGCAGCAGGTTTTAGAAGGAAGCTGAGTTGGGTGAAGAGTGCTTAGGAGCTCTTAGTGTACTACACTGTTGATAGCTTCCCATGGATTAGATAATAAACTTAGAGATTCCCTTTTGGTTCTAATTAGTTTGTAATTTAGTTTGGAAGTTGTAATGTTTAGAATTAGTCCTTTATCTTTTCTTTAGAATTGTTTTGTGAACCTTGTATTACTAATGCTTTCCGCTTGCTTATGTTCTGATTTGACCCCATAATGTTACACTTTAGCCCTTTTCGGGTTGGGGTGTTACAGTGTAGGTTAGGATTTGTTGAGTCATTATGTAAAGACTTGGATCGGGGATGATCAAGTGTGTCAAGTGTGTAAAGACTTGATTCGGGTGAAGAATCAAGTACGTCCTGTGTGTGGACTCGGATTGCATGAAGATTCAAATGTATCTAAGTGTGAAGATTCAAGTGAATGGGAGTGCTCGTTCACGTGAAGGCTTAGATCGTGTGTCGATCTAAGTGGGACAAGAGTGCTTGTTCGTGTGGCCATGTGGGCCTTTGTGTAGATTGGTTCTAGCTAGGATTAGGACTCGACATTCCGCTTAGTGTCGCTAAACTTGGTGTAAGCTTGTGTATGGTTCGTTCCACCATAAAGAAGCGTGTGGATTAGTGAAGTAACTCTCGAGTATGGGACTCGGGGAGTGGAGTAGGATGAAGAGGTGCTTCGTGCCAAACCACTATAAATCATCGTGTCCGGTTTGCGTTTTCTTTTACTTGCTCTTTACTTTCTATGTTTGTATTGCATTTATGCTTGTGTGACTTGGTGTGTATATGCTTGTGATATCAACCAGTTAACTTAGAAACATAAAACATAAGAAAACTTAATCAGATGAAATGGACACGCCCACTGGTGGTGGTCCCTTATACAGGGACGGTCCCCACACATTTAAGGGACCATCGGTGTATTTAAAGGACCGTCGACAGTGAAATCAAAACTGGATAAAAACGTTTAAACCTCACGTTGTGTTCAAGTCTATGTGATTGCTTGCATACTTGTTATTAAGTGACATATATGTTTGTTATGAATGACATAACCACTATTCATATTTAGTCACACTTGATCGGGAATTTGATACGAAACATTTTACGTTTTAAAGAGGAACGTATTCACCCCGCCCCTCTACGTTTCTACAATTGGTATCAGAGCCTCGTCGCACTAGTTTTCAAAACAAATGGTTTTTAAAATAGCCTACGGTCCAAGTATCAAATTTCTCATTGAGAGGGATTAAATATGAAAAGTGTTTAGTTGCTAAACATGTGGTTTGTTGTTTAATTCGTATTAGTTTTGTTGGTTTAATGCACTTCATATACTTTCTTAAAGGAAATAAATTTTTACACTAAAAATGTGTTTTAACTTACTGGCGGCGGTCCCTTATCTCTGGGCGGTCCTTTATCACTAAGGGACCGTCTGATATTTAAGGGACCTCCACCAAAATAGTGTCAAACTTTAAAAATTCATATAAAATCAACCGTAAGTCTGTAGGAGTCGTGCCACCCGCCATTTTAAAGGTAATTGAATGTATTTTCATTTAAAAATAATTAAAAGGATTGATTCCGAACTTAATTAAGTTGATAATGCAAAATACTTCATACTAGTCAAAATCGTATGTCACGTTTTAATATAAAACTACCTTTTTGCTAAAGCTCTCGAGTCGGACATTTTAAGTAAATGAATTTTTGAAAAATGGTTTCATTGACTTGATACTAATTAATTATCGAATTGGGGAGGAAAATTATTTAAAAAAAAAACAAAACAAAAAACAAAATCGAGCAAGTATATGTTGTTGTATCTAACATGCTAAACTACTACGAATAACGTTGTGAGTAATATGCTAAATGATTATTTGTTTTTTATTGTTTGCTTATGTTATAATGTTTTAGTAACTCACTTAGATATGTAGACTAAGTTGATTAATCATGTGTGACGAAAACAATTGCTTTACACAATTATCCTTCCAACGGTTCTAGTGTTAAAATACGCCACCTTAAAATATGTAACACTTCTTCAACATGATTTCTAAAACATTGCATTCACTTATCTTGGTTGGCCATGGGTTGTCTAACCAAGATAAAGGTTTATAACAATACATTAGTATTTAAGTAAAAGAAAATGTATTCTTGAACCTTGCATATATTTGAATACACACTAATTGTTTCAAACATGTAGTCATAAACTACTCTTTTTCATAAGTTATGTATTATATAAAAATCGTTAGGATAATTATTTTTATACTTATGAAATGTCAAAAATTGCGCATATTATATGTAATAATAAATAGTTTTCGCACACAAAAATAAATGACAAACTTAAATCATTAAGTTAACATGTAATTGTTATTAACCTCACACATACAACAAGCATTAAAATTGATGGAGCACATTCCATAAATCTTTACTAATTTTCTTTATTAAAAGGAGTGATTGTGAGGGTCAAGAAAGCTTTCGAACTCATATCGATTCATTATTCAAATTATGATTGATATAATTATCGAATCTAATTGACAAGATTTTGAGTGTGGATATGAAATTGGATTCATTATTTGTTTAGCTTCAAGATATGACAAAATATATCATCTTGAACCTACATACTCAATCACACTCGATTGGTATGAAAATAATGACATCTCGGATCATAACTCACACTTGTGTTAATGATGTCATATTGAGTCTAATTGTCCAATGGTTGTGTTTCAAACATTAAACTAATATGTTTAAAAGATGATTAAAAGACACAACGAAGTAGGGTTGATGACTTGGATGTTTCATCTGAAATATTCAAGCAATTTACATTGCAACAAAATTCGTAAATGTGTCATTTCCGAAAACCCAAACACGAGCAAAAAAACAACATACGTAGACTTTGCTCATGAATGAGTCAAGACTCAAAATCACATGTCAAGTAAAAATATTACATATAATACATCATCAATCTTCAAGAAGATAACATGTGTAACACCCCCAAATTTAAGTTTGTCGCAGCGGAAAAGTAATTTAGGTGTTACGGGGAGGATCGAAGTTTTAATCTCATAAAACGGCTTAAAAGAAGCGTTTTGAAAGTTATTTGTCATTCAAATAATATTTTTGAGAAAAGATGAACCATTTGATTTAAAATCTTATGAAAAGATATAAAGGATTGAAAGAATGACATATTTGATTTTTACACCATTTTAATTTATCAGAGTAATAAATGCCCACTCCGTGTCTTGTCCTGCTCCGTTAAATTACCTGAGATACACATGCTTAAAAGTGTCAACACAAAGGTTGGTGAGTTCATAGAGTTTTATGGAAAACCATTTATTTTGATAGATTTCAGGAAATATTTAGTAATGATAAATACAAACAGTAATGGAACAAGTATTGAGTAATATTGTCTATAATCACAGATAAATCATATAAATAATCAATCAAATTCAAATAAGGGATCAATAATCCTAACATGAGCTGGAAACTCATGATGCTAATTTAATCATATATACAATTCACGTATGGTCAAATTCCTATACAGCTGTATCTAAATATATGTTGAAAACATACATTTCCTTATAGATATTGCCCCAAGCCTCATGACACACAAGCTTAACCAAAAGAGGTGTTTTATCAAGTCAATGATAAATTTTGCCCTCTAATAATAGGTGATTTGCCAATTCCTATTTGTCTACGAATATAGTGTATCACGACTAATACGACTAACCATTTGCAAATGGCATTCCGTCAAGTATTAGTGGGACAGGAGGTCAGTCCTTAACCGGTTTCGAATCTGTTCACTATATTCGCGCTCACTTAACAATGATTAATGGCTCATGATTGAGGGACTTTATGGCGATAAGGTAACTTAGGCAATATCAAGGTAATAATGGGATCATTCAGGATAGCATCATAAAATCAAGTATCATATCACAGTAATCAATTTGGGAACAGTATCATTTGAGTATCAGTAATTCAGTTTAGTACTTCGCCAATAACATATATGTATCACATACCACAATAATCGAATTGGAAACATTATCATCAGAGTATCAGTATTTCGGTCAAGTAATTCATCAGTAAAATATATATATCACATACCACAATAATCAAATTGGAAGCATTATCAAATGAGTATCAGTATTTCAATTAAGTATTTTGTCAAGTATTGTATATATCACATTTTAAATTATAAACCATATCAGATAATTATCAATTAGGAAATTGATTTGAATCATGTATTTTATTCATATACTTATCAATTTATCAAAGTATATGTAAGCATGTATCTCCCCTAGAGGTTGCAATTTGTGCCCAAACTCAAAAAAATGGGCTAAATGGGCAAATTTTTAAAAGATTTGGGTATATTTGGGCCCCCTCTTTTTTTTGAAATGGGCATATATTGCCCATTTAGAAGTTAAATGGGCATAATGGACACACATGTTTTTCTCTAAATTGGAGAACATTAAATTGTTTTTAATGAAAAACTTATTAATATATTACTTAAATATAAATGAGGTGTTACGTTTGAGGAATTTTTGTTGTTGTTTTAAGTCTTTTCTAAAGTGATTCGCGCCCATTTGGCCCGCGCCCGTTTAGCCCACGCCCGTTTTACCCGTAGCCCGTTTAGCCCATAGCCCGTTTAGCCCGTAGCCCGTGCCCGCCCGTTTTGCCACCTCTAATCTCCCCCAATGAGTTAAAAACAAGTATTGGAAATGGCTATGACTCACCTGGATTGATACGGAAATGATGAAAAGTAAAGTAGGATAAGATTTATGGGAACGATTATGGAAACGTCTTTGATACGGAACCTGATAAATAAATTTATCTGAGAATATAACCAAATACTATTTGGTAAATACGAACGAATAACGAATAATATTTATTCGTTATGACGAATAGATGATGTGCAGTGTAATTATTATGCCATGCATGATATGATAAAATACTTTATTTAAAATATCCATCGAAGTTTTACCTTTTTAATCGTAAGTAAAAATATTAACTTTTGAAATATCGTTATATATATTACTAGATTAGAGACCCGTTGACACCGGGTAATATTTTAAAGAAGTAGATAAATGGGATGATAAGGAATTTGATAACGTAAGCATGTTCTATTTGACATATAAAATAAAAAATGTGACAATCAGTCCATTATGCAATAAGCAAATCCTTTTCTTACAAATAAAGTAACAAAAGCTAAAAGCTTGGTGGTCTCCAAAACAGACTGTCTTTAGTACCAAAAGGTGTGCGTGAGTGTCTAACGTTGCTGAAATCCAATGTCCATGGCCTGCACATCTAATAGTCCAAATATGATGTCAGTAAAAACAATAAGTCAACAATTGAGAATATGAGAAAGATAAAGGGAGTTGTGTATTTTACATACCTTTTTATAGTTTCATTCATAGACCTTCAAGTACTTCTTTATACACGACATTTGTTGTCGTTTTGGACACATTACCATCCTGATCACAGACTACAACCTTCAAACCTTGCTTGCTTTTTACTCTTGAAAGAGCAACGTACAGTTGTCCATGCGTGAAAACAGGACGGGGCAAGTACAAACCAACTTTAGATAGCGATTGCCCTTGGCTTTTGTTGATTGTCATTGCAAAAGATACTGATATCGGATATTGTTTCCTGACAATCTTAAGAGACAAACGCTTATCTGACGGAGTAATCCTCAACCTTGGTATAATGACCTTTTTCCCAAAGTTGGTTCCATTAATGATTTGCGCCTGAATAGAAGTTCTTGTTAATTTAAGCACTTGCAATCGTGTCCCATTACATAAACCATTTGATTGGTCTATATTTCTTAACAACATAATCGGTACTCCCACTTTTAAAGCAAGCCTGTGGTTTGGAACACCAGAGAATTTCAGTCCATTTATAAATTCTGGCGAGAAAATGGACTGATCTATGACGATACCACGCTCACTTTTATCCACGTTGTCGCAACTTAAGTATAGCATTTCTTCTCCTGGAAATTTGGCCAACAAATGCTCATTTATAGTGTCGACTAACTCATTTGTGGGAGCAAGAATCGCCTTTTCTTGAAAGTACGCCGGATCATGTATGTTATCCAACATGTTCGGATAAGTATACTGAATAATAGATGCTATTGGATCATCAGCAGAATCTATTAGAATGTCTTCCGGCACATCTATCGAAACCTCTCCTTCGTTTGGTCCTCCAAGCTTACTGTCTCCCACATTCAATATCCATTCTGAAAATTCTCTTATCTCATTAACATCTTCCGGGCGTGAACCGACAGTAAGCCTCATGTTCGCGGTTAGCTTAAGGACTTTGCAGTAATCCCATAGGTATGATTGCTTCAAAGAAGCACCAACAATGTCTTGCCGTGATCCTTTTGGAATGACAGGAAGAACCTGCCTAAAATCTCCTCCAAACACCATCGTCATGTTTCCAAAAGGCTTATCACAAGGGTCATAACGGTTCGCACGAAGAATATCTCTCAAGGACCGATCCAATGCCTCAAAACAAAGCTTATTTGTCATCGGCGCTTCATCCCAAATAATAAGCTTGCACTTTTTTAACATTGCTCCGAGGTCACTTTGAGCACTTATTGAGCAAGTAGATGTCTCATCAACGTTTATTGGAATCTTAAACCTGGAGTGAGCTGTTCGTCCTCCCGACATTAACAAAGATGCAATACCGCTTGATGCAATGTTCAAAACGATATCACCTCTTCTTCTTATGCCGGCTGCAAGTGTTTTCCATAAAAATGTTTTACCGGTACCTCCGTAACCGTAAACGAAATAGATACCCCCTGTTCCATTATCAATGGAGCTCACGATGGTGTCATAAACACCCTTCTGTTCCGTTGTCAATAAGGAGTACAAACGCTGATATTCAGATTCCATTTCGGCCCGGTTATAATCAGTTTCATCATATATAAGTCGGTTTCCAAATTCATTGACGTATCTGTCATCCGGATAAGGCATCTCAGGCCAACGCCTCAAACTACTTCCTCTAGCTCGCAAAAGTTCTTCGATATAGTACAATGCGATATTTTTTTTCGTCGTCAGTAAGTATCAAATCTGCATAAAAAAATGAAATGTTAATAGTTAATTCCTTATAAGCGTAAAAAAACAAAGGATGTGACAAAATTGTTGCATAACAAAACATGTGGTAGTTAAACTACAATAATAAGACTTGTTATTTCAAAGCAAAATATTTTGTTATAATAGGCCATACAAATATGACATGTTAATAGTTAATTTGTTAAGAGAGCATAATAACTATTGCATAACAAAGTATTGTAAGTTTAAAATATAACAAATATTAATAGACCACAATAAGAATTCGTGTTTCAAAGTTTTACCTGGAATCCGTAAAATCTGCCTTCTCTTGTATTGAACATCTTCTGCCAGCAAATGCCATGTTTCCAGCCAAACTTTCAAAGGCGTTGTAAGTTCCTTTTGAGAAAGCAACGTGACAAATAGTTCACGAAGATGTTCAGCGGGCGCCCAATGGGCTGCGTCTTTGATACTTTCAACATACTCCTTATCATCCTCCAAAAGGCCAGCTGCGTAGCAAGCGTCTTTGTAGGTAGGATAAACAACACCGTTAACCTTTCTAATATCGGCGTGCGTCTGACACCCTTTTGCACTGTTGAGCAGCATCCTACAATAGTAAGCATCTCCTGTTCCTATAGGAACACTATGAATTCTTCCGATTGACTTACCTTGTTTTCTATGCGTCCAAATTCTTTTTGGCGCATTCCACACAAACTTTGTAGGAAACTCGGCATAAGTTAACTCCCTCGCTGGCGGATAGACTTCATTCATTTTCATCCAACCATCAAACATAGAAACACCAACAGTTGGCTTTTGAACAACAACTTCAAGGTCTATGTTTTCATCATATATAACTGGCTGCTCGCCTTCAAGATGAAAAGATAGCCTCTCAACGTTCGGTGTTCTATAATGAATCTCAAAACAAAATATTCTCCAAGCCGCCTCGCAGGCAGATAGGTACCTACAATCCAATAACGACTTAATATCAGGCACATGTTACAAAAAATTTATTAATTCCTAAAACCATTGTATATTCATTTTAAATAAACCAACTTGACATCAGATTCGAGTTCAAAATTTTACCTGCAATCGAAGTACGCCTGAATCTCATCAACAGCTTTATCAATTTGTTCACCCTCTGCTGTGGTACCCGGCTTATACAACTGTGCTGAGGCTCTGTCCGGACCTTTGTTTATATACTTAAACAAATATTTGATAGAACCGGTCTGGTTACACCACTCAACATTAATGTGGCATTGATAACGTTTGAGAAGCATAGCATTATACGGAATAACATAACCGTTACGCAACTGATGACCATTTTTTTCCACATACTTTCCGTCGTCTCGTCTTCTATACACGGGATAGCCCTCCGCGTCAACGGAACTGCGTTGTGTGAATTTTTTCGGAAAGTGTTTCATACATCGACCCTCATCCATACAAACCTGTTTTGGTTCATCTTCACCGCAAGGACCATGCATCATAAAATCAGAAACCAACTTGTACAAATGCGGGTCCTCGTCTTTATCTGGTATCTCGGCGGAAATGTATTTATCAATATGATCAGCGCTTGGAATCTTGTCGTCCTTGTGCAAGAACAAACAAACATGCGTGTGAGGAAGCCCTCGCTTTTGGAACTCAACGGTGTACACAACTGCAAAATTTTGTAACATTTAGTTTAAAGAATAGAAATGTATAAAATTTGTGGCATAATAATAAATTCATTATGCTAAACATTTAAATATACAGTAACAGCTTATGTACATTACCTGCTTTAACGCGTCCAAATAACCGCATCTCTTTCAAATCAATCATTAACTGGTCGAGTTTCATCTTAAAAACTCTTGTAAGAACATCAGGGCGATCTGTAGGACCAAGGTTATGCTCTAGCATGTATCTTGCAATCTCCGGCCAGTTAGGATTGCAAGTAACGGTAATAAACAAATCGGGACAGCCATACCATCTACACAACGCCATGGCATCCATATAATTTTGTTTCATGTACCTTGGTCCGCCGGTAAACGAAGAAGGCAATATGACGGGCTTTCCAAGGGTAGTGGGGTCGTTATTACCAGAAGCAATACTCTGACGGATGTTTGAGTACGTATCACATCTAAGTTTAGTCTGTTTTGATCGATGGTAAAACAAACGTTCCGTCTCAACCATAGTGTAACCATCCACAAGAAATTGCAGAAACAAACGACCTCCTCGCGTAAACAAATTTTCTTGATTTGGACGATCCATTATCTGAAAAGCAAATCACTCCCTCATACTAACTATTTTGTCAATCTTATCGCCGGAAGGGTCGGAGTTGTCAGACCGAACAGATCGTGTGCCAGGTTTCTTTCTATACGGTATACCCAAATAATAACCATCTTGCGCCCGTGGCATCAACAAAGGGTATTGTAAAGGAAGGTACATAGGATGGAAAATATTGATACGTTGCAAACCTTCACGATACTTTTCTATCACAATATCTCTATCTTCTATGCATGTATCGAAGTCACCTACAATAAGACCAGCAACCTCGTCTGATGTTGGAAGATTATAATTCCGTCCATCTTTGCCTCGCTTTGCAATGAGCTTTATTTTTATATTCTGTTCGTTGTCTTCGTTGTACCGGTCACGCGCTCTTCTAAATGTTTTTACCAAATCACTGGATGAATCTAAAACACCTCTTAGCTGACCGATAATGTTTCGATCAATACGGTCATCTGAAGGGCTATGAACAGATGACGATGAAGAAGTGCTGCAAATAAAAAGATTACCATGATTAGAGACAACTTAAGAAAATTAAAAAACACTTTTTACTCAATAAGTATAAACAAATTTAAAATTAAAAAATCCGTGGTTACCTTAAAGCTCTTGCTCTATTCTCATTTTCATTAGCCGTGTCATATATATACAATTGTGCAAATTTAGGAGGAGCACCTTCTTCAGGAAGCAAACTACCAACGCGATGGTATGTTTGTCCATGCAGCCTGAAGACGTATGGAGCCCGGCCTTGGTTGTTGATTTTAGTGTCGACCTTTCCACCCATAGAAGTGAATGAGAACATGCTATTGTATGTTCTTATATTCTTTCTGAAATTTTTACTGTTAGCATCGTCATTAAAAAACAAATCATGCAACGGCTGTGGAGCAGGCGGAGGTTGTTCTACAAACACTTTTCCCTTGCCACAACATATACTATAGGGTTTGTTTGTTGGATTGGCATTTCCTTTTCTCGCTTCAGCCTCCCATACCAAAGCATGACATTCTGTGCACTCAAACGTCGAGTCTCCATGATCAAAGTACTCTGCAAATTCAATTATGTTATTACTAACCGTTAATGTGTATTTGCATACTGATTTTTTTGCATAACGTGTTGGTATATGAGTTAAAGGAATTACCTTCAGATACACCAACGTACTTGTCATATTCTTTCCTGACATGCCCACCGTCAACATTAAGATTAAATTGAACAGGCGTCTGAGACCGTAAAGCTGGTCTCTTAGCTGACCTCTTTGTTCTTCTTGATGATTCACCTACTTGATATGTTGATTTTGTAGTTGTTACAGCAGGAATGGTTGTTGTTGCACGACGAATAGATGGTGTTTCTAAACCAACTGAAAACATAATCATGGGCATAATTAAAACCAAATTTAACATGTAACAAAGTTTCACGATTTGCATAGTACACATACAAAAACGCACCGTTTGAAACGTCAGGAGATTGTTATCTAAGTGTTGTGCCAACTGGTGTAACTTGATCAGAACTTGTTTGCAAACCATCACACATGGTTGTACTACGATTAAGAGTGTCACTCGTGCTCGAAGCAAGTGGAGTAGTTGATGCTATAAATATTTTAATTAACAATGTTAGAAAATACAATCATTTTTAGAAAGTTAATACTATAACACACATGTATATGTTGCTTACCAGTTAAGTATCCAGAAGGTTGAGTTAGGATGAACGCGTTAGAGGAACGATTTGTTATAACTGTTTGTGGTTGGTTCGACATAAGTGAAAAAGGACCTACCGAATTTATTTGTGAATGATGTTGTTAGACATATATGGTCGTGCAACAAAATTTTTAAGTAACAAACATATAGAATAAATGTGATGCAAAAATTTAGGTAAAAAAGGAGAGTTTTAAAAATACCATTTGAAAAGGCGTTCAAAGGATATTGTCGTTTTCGTGTTGACGGCAGCGTTGATGCTTGATGATCATTTGTTACAGCATGAGTGGTTGTTGTAACACCAGCCATTGATATTATGTTGTTGCATTGATTAGCACGACGAATAGATGGTGTTTGCAAACATACTGAAAACAGCATCATGCCCATAATTAAAAACAAATTCAACATGTAACAAAGTTTCTTTAAATAAATTATACATACAAAAACTTACCGTTTGAAATGCCAGTCAAAGGAGATTGTTGTCTAAGTGTGTTGCCAACTGGTGTAACTTGATCACAACTTGTTTGCAAACCACCACACATGGTTTTACTACGATTAAGAGTGTAACTCGTGGTCGAAGCAAGTGGAGTAGTTGATGCTATAAATATTTTAGTTAACAATGTTATAAAAAACTATCGTTTTGACAATGCTTATAGTATAACACACAAGTATATGTTGCATACCACTTGAGTTTCCAGAAGGTTGAGTTCGGATGAATGCGTTAGAGGAACGATTTGTTATAACCGTTTGTGGTTGGTTCGACATAAGTGAAAAAGGACCTACTGAATTTATTTGTAAATGATGCCGTTAGACACATATGGTCGTTTAAAAAGTACATGGATAATACTAAAAAGGATAGATATATAACCTAATTGTGATTGAAGATTTGAAGTTGGAGTTCACCTAACATGTGTAGTTGCAACTGGAGTTAACGGTGATAACTGAGTTGCAAGCGGGACATGAGTATTTATGGGCAATGCGTTGTTTCTAAAAAGGACATGAGTATTTATGGTCGTTTAAAAAGTACATGGATAATACTAAAAAGGATAGATATATAACCTAATTGTGATTGAAGATTTGAAGTTGGAGTTCACCTAACATGTGTAGCTGCAACTGGAGTTAACGGTGATAACTGAGTTGCAAGCGGGACATGAGAATTTATGGGCAATGCGTTGTTTCTGGTTTCAAAATTTAATCCTGAAATCATATAAGTTTTATAGGCTAATTAGAATAGGTTGAGTAGGTAACATAAAGTATGCTAAGATGAGCAAAAATTAGTTTTGTATGTACTCAGTGAAGAAGTAACTCACGGTTAGTAACGTCTTGAAGAGGTAGTCTACTATAAGGTCTTCTTTTTTTGTGTGTAAAATGCGTAGATGAGCCTACACTTCGAACCAAAATTATGAATACACAGATACTTGTATTAGAACCTTGTAATATGTAAAAAGCAAAACCTGCGTAAAAAAAATTCATAAAAAAAACTTTTAAAAAATATATGAAATCGTTTGAAACCTGGATTATTTGACGGCTGCGTTGAAGATGTATTTGATAACGACAATGAATGGACGTTTTCCTTTAGTGGATCATCTAATGCAAAAAAAGCATAGTACAACAAAGCTATATTATGTTGTTTTTTATATATACAGAAACTTACATGTCAAAAGCTCGGCCAAAGAAACTCTTTTACTTGAAGGTGGTGTGAGTAGATCTGACAATGGAGCTCGTGGGTTTGAATCTTGAGGCGTCGGTATATGGGTTAAAGGAACGCTTTGCTGTTTCGAAGGTTGATGGTTTTGGTCGGAAAAACTTGCCTTTTTACGTTTCCTTATATCTGGTTGTTTCTTTTCTGCCATTCTTAGGCTGCAAGTTTTATAAGATCATGCAATTTAGAATTGTGTGATTTTCACTTGTGTTAATCGAATTCTCATTACAAACGAAGTTACATGTATTTTATAATTGCAAAAATAAGATACATTGAATAAAAAGATTTGTAATTGATTTTGAAAATGAAATTAGTTATGGCTATTTTTGTAAAGTCAATATGATTACATGGTATTCAATGCATAACAAATTTTAATAACGGAAACAATTTATTTTGTATTAATAACATTAACTCACATTTAATGACATTAAACACGAAAACGTTTCCTTATATCTGGTTGTTTGTTTTATGCCATTCTTAGGCTGCAAGTTTTATAAGAGCATGTAATTTAGAATTGTGTGATTTTCACTTTTCTTAAACGAATTCTCATTACAAACGAAGTTACATGTATTTTATAATTGCAATAATAAGATACATTGAATAAAAAGATTTGTAATTGATTTTGAAAATGAAATTAGTTATGGCTATTTTTGTAAAGTCAATTTGATTTGATGGTATTCAATGCATAACAAATTTTAATAACGGAAACAATTTATTTTGTTTTAATAACATTAACTGACATTTAATGACATTAAACACGAAAAACCTTCCAAAACTTGAATATTGTAACCGAAATCTTATAATCAAAACGGGACATAATCAAGATTTATTAAAATGAAACCTATGAGTAATTCTATTACATAAAACTACTACATAGAGAACTTTTTATGAAAATATATTGATTAACAAAAGCGAGGTGAAACATATGCGTAGATGTTGGACATTCAATCGTCACTAAAGAAGTTTACATCGACCACATAATCATCTGTTAACTCAAGACCCATTGCCCGTAATTCGTTGATCAATGCATCTACCTTTTGAAGTCTCGAGCTTACACCTTTTAAAACCTTTTGACACTCATCATGATCACCGACATTGAGTTTAAGCCAGTCAAGCAGAATGTTAACATCAAGATCATCTATGACATCAAAAAAAATGACAAATATATTGTTAGTATCAAAACACGTATGTATTCAAGTTTAGTAAACCAAATATCAGAAAATGACCTTTTTTATTCGTCGAAGAATCACCGTCTTCAAAAACCGATTTAAGAAACCTCAATGTTGCGTCCACTTTTGAACTTGCTTGATTAACGGGTTCATCTCCATGTTGAGTGTTTGGTTTAGGGTCGTCTTTTGGATCACCGGATTTAGTGTTATTGTCATGCGGATGTGTCATTGTATCTTGAATATTTTGATGGTTTGATGATGCCATGTATAAAACGTGGGGTGTGTTGGTATAAGAAGATATACAAAGATGATGAGTATATATATACTTAGGTGTAGGTGGTTGTTAAAATAATTAGGGTTTATTTTTTGGGTGTTTTGGTTCCAATATTTACACATATGGTCCATGATTATAAGCAATATGTTAAATATGGTTTTATATATAAAATCTATACTATAAAAGTGACTAACATAATATGTATAGAAAGTGAATGACATCCATATATACTTTCATGCAAATATTTTAATTAAATTAAAAAGAATAAAATCCAATAAATGTCTAATAAAAATTAACCAAAAAACAAAAATAAGTATGTTAAAAAGTAGTAAAAGTGAATACCAAAGGATGACATTATTTAGAAAAGGATGACGACATACAATAACGATGTTTTGACTATCAAAAATCGTCGTTGTCGTCGTCCGTATCATCATCGGATGGTGCATCATCATCATTAATGAAGTCGGCTAAGTCATCTCCATCGTCTGTGTCATCCGAAGATTAGTCACTTTCAAGGTCCTCTAAACCAATCCCATCTTCCTCATCAGTACCTTCTTCCACGGTATCGCTAATGTGAATAGCGTTATCTACTTCAATGTCATCATCCATTTCTTCGTCAATCAAACTAAACGGACTTGCATTGGATGATGACGTCCTTAGTTTCTTGTTCGAGCAAAGGCTTATCCTCAACAATATCCTATGTAAAGAAAATAGACAAAATTAACATTAATAATAACAAACTAATAGCTATTCCGTATTGACACTTTAGACAAAATACTTAGAAAAAAAAAATAAAATAAAATAACTATAGCAATGATAAAAACAATACTTTCTCGTACTATATTTTGAATGTCACAATAAAACTTTTTTTTTTTTATTTTTTTAATTTTATTTATTTATTTATTTTTTTTTTGTTATAATGCTTATGGACTTACCTCGTCAGAAGAGCTAATATTAACTACTTTTTCATCTTTCATCAAGCTTCCGCGTTTTTTAGAAACGGGTTCACCCTGTACAATATTTGTTTTTAAATTAAATCTATATTAAAGTGTATATTATTTATCTAAAAAAATATATGATGACAAATTTTCAGTGCAATATAAAAGTGTCAATCTTACCACATCGTCATCTGATATGTCAATCACCGGTATATCTTTCGCGGGCACATCTCCAGAATTTGATGCCATATCGTTCTCTTGATTTTTGCTTGCCTACATTAACATAAAAATAATCACAACAGATATATATATATATATATATATATATATATATATATATATATATATATATATATATATATATATATATATATATATATATATATACATGCAAACGTATGTATATAACAAATTATTGTAAAAAATGCTCTTTAAAAAAAATTAATAATAAAAAAAAAAAAAAAAAAAAAAAAAAACCAACATTTGGTGAATCGTTATTCTTAACCATATTGTGACAAAAAAAACCTAATATTATTGCAAATGTGCAATGAATATTTGTTTGGATTTATAGAAAATGAATGTCAATATATTTGGAATGGATTCATATAATATTGTATTTTATTTGTATATTACACCTAATTTGTTATGTATTATATGAAACAAATGTTTTACATGTATATATAATCATACTATCTAAAACATGTATTTTTTTTATAACTATTTTAGTCAAATATTTTAAAAAAATATATAAAAGGTTTTTTGAACATGTTAAAAGACTAAATAAAAAGATGATCTTATTACATTGCTTGTTATAGTTTCTATAATTATAATGATTACATGCAATACTTTTTTTTTGAACATTGATTACATAATATACACGGTTATAGTTTCCATGTTAATATTAAATCCTCATTATCATCATTCATCACATCCGATCATAACCACCAATAATTCATCTCTCTAAACAAAACCGCCGCCGTTTCTTTTGCTAACTTGGAACGATCATATCAACAGGTTTTTTTTTTTTTTTTTTTTTTTTTTTTTTTCATACATCTTCTTGATCATTTGGTAGCAATATCATAACCGATATTCAGTGAGTAGCAAAGTCTCTAAACCTATTTGCATGTATATAATCGGATATGTTTTACCGAAATTAAGTTTGGTGACTCTGTTCTTGCGGTTTTTTTATGTAGTAGTTTAAAGATGATTGAGTTGAATCAATCTATTTTGGGTTGAATCAATCGAATAGTAGAGATTTATGATGTTGTAGATTATGAGATTATGTTTAGGAAAAAGGTTATGATACGTTAGCAATGATCACGTGATTATTTGTTGTACATGTATTCAAAGCAATTGATGATAACCATAGTTTATTAGTTCAAATTTCAAATGGTCAGTGATTAGGTTATTGTTTGATTTAGGTTGATTTTGTGTAAATTTGAATAGATTGGGAGATAGGAGATGTATATATTTAAGTTGAGATGTTAACAGGAACACCATATACAACTGTAGTTGTTAGAAATGATCATCTCATTTGAGTTCTATAGTTAGTATCCATTACCTATTTGTAATATGGTGTGTTTAATATTTTCAAAAGAAGTTCACATGTGATAATATTACTTGAGTAGTTACGTTCACTTGTTTGGAACCTTTGTGATAATGCTACAACAGAAGACGTGTCATGTTTTAGATTACGTCTCTAACAAATATGATGAACTTACTTGATAATGCTACTTAAAAGGTTTAAGTACTATAAAAGAGATATATGACTATAGATGTATGAATAAGTTTAAATTTAGTTAAAAATTTTGTGGTTAGATTTGTTAAATGCTATGTAGTATTCAGTTTTGAATGTAACACTATAAAGACAATGTCAACGTCGTGTTTCTATTAAACAGGATGACCATGCAGTTTTTAGTTGAGGCAAACAAAAAAAACATCCGAACACTCTAGGTATTTAGTTTTAATAATACGTACATACCTTATAACTTAATTAGTGTAACTTAAAATGTAGATACGAATTAATATTTTCAATTACAGATCCTTCCAAAATTCTTTAAGGAAAGATTGTACCCGAAAAAGAAATGGATATATTTAATACATAATAGAGGAACGAAACATAAGGTTTTCTGGAAAGTGCTTGGTGGTGATATTGTATTGTACTCGCATGAATGGAAAGACTTTTTAACAGACAGCAGATACAACAACGCCGCGACATTACATTTCGTACGTGAGGAAGAAGACTGTTACTACGTAACAGGGTACTACGATGAAGGGCACGAATGTAATGGATACGACCTTGCTTTGGCAGGTTACAGACAACGTCGATGCTTGGTCAGTGTGGAACAACCTCAACAATCACCGGTAAGTCTTTAAGCTATATATATTACATTCTTTGAGTTTATTGAAAATGTTGTTTATTTTTTATTTTGGCTCGTAACTTTCTTTACAATGTCATTCTTATGAAGGTCATTCCTTGTCATTTCCTTAAAGAACCTAAGAATGAAGATTTCACAGTTCTTGTGGCTGGCGTGCCGTTAGCAGCTTTGACTCACCGTGAAATTGAATTAGTTGAAGAAAAGAAACACGTGCACGAATTGGGAGGACAGGGATGGAGTTTCTTGGTTCATGAGTTAGGTTTGATTGGTGGCACAAGAGTGATATTGACAAATCTACTCAACAATACTCTGTCACTGATGCCATTTGATGAGTCCGGGATGAAAATGAGGTCTGAAATTGTACCACGTATGGAGCTGAATTGGAGAAAGCCTTTCAAGAGAAGCCCGATAGATGATGGTATGTTAATGAACGTGTACATGTAAACTGTCGTAATCTTTTAAACATGAAGTATCAGTATAGGGGGAGCTCGGAAGTAGTTGGCGCATCTACATACTTTCTTGCTAGAAACTAACCCTTGATGTAGGTTAAGAAGGATGCAATAAGCTAGGGGGAGCTCGGAAGTAGTTGGGTAAATGGTTCGGAGTTGGTTAAATCATGGCGGTAAGAGCAAGGCTTCACTAGGATGACGCACGCTCAATTCATTTAATGATGGGGTTTGGGATTTTCTAATACATTTGGGGATCATCTTTCAAGTTCATTCCGATCTTCTTCAACCTCAACATTGGTGAAACCTTTTTGCTTCGACAAAAGGGGGAGACATGTAGTGTAAACTAGTAACTTCTACACTTTACTATGAGTTACGGTTTACATATTTGTCATCATCAAAAAGGGGGAGATTGTTAGTGCAAACGTTACGACGTTTAATCTATACAATGTCTTTGTGTTTTAATGATGACAAACACGTAACTTGTAATACATAACGTAAAGTGCACAAGTTCACACATCAACGTCTCTCGACATCACTTCAGGTATGTATAAACACACTTTACCAACTTTGTTAAGTGATCAAAGAAAATATTTTTGTCCTTAAACCTTACAATTTATAAATGTGACAAAACATTTTTTACAAAAATAAACTAGACAAATTATTTTTGTATTTATAAAGAAATGTTTAATTAAAAAAATAAATATGAAATTTGAATTTCAAATTGTCTAAACGTTCTTATTTTCCGCCCAAATCAGATAAAATTTCACCAGGTAACATTTCACCACAAAAGGACAAAAACTGTCGGGAAGGTCCCTTAAATAGGTGACGGTCCCTTATTGATAAGGGAATGTGCAAGGTTTTAGGGATCGTCCCTGGTATCTCGATCTGGCTATAAATACTGACCCATTTTCACCAGAAAAACTGATCCTCTTTGCACAAAAATTTCATGGTCTTTCCTTTTCATTCTTTGATCACTATAATTCTTTGGTATGTGTTCATAAGTGATCCCGTCATCCACTACATCATGTGCAAGAGATGAACACTCGAAGTTGTCAAGAATCCAAGTGTTATTGAGTCCACACATACAATTAGTCTTATGATTTTCTTTTTCCTATTCCGTCAAGTGCAAGAGAAGAACTCTCGACAACTATGAAGATTCGAGATGTTATAGGTGTCCACACACAAACATAACATGTGTTACATGATATGATTTATATCATGTCATTGTTTTCTGACTTGTGTGTGAGTCGAGGATAGGATATAAACTTGGATGGTAATGTAGTTCCAAGTATTGTATTTATGTGAGCTTGGATGGTGATGTGGTTCCAAGAAGTCTTGTAACTAGATTAGTTCATATTTTTTGTGATGAGAGTGATGTCCTAAAGTGTAGGTTAGGATTTGTTAAGTCATTATGTAAATACTTGGATCGGGGATGATTAAGTGTGTCAAGTGTGTAAAGACTTGATTCGGGTGAAGAATCAAGTGTGTCCTGTGTGTGGACTCGGATTACATGAAGACTCAATTGTATCTAAGTGTAAAGATTTAAGCGAACGGGAGTGCTCGTTCATGTGAAAGCTTAGATCGTGTGTCGATCTAAGTGGGACAAGAGTGCTTGTTCATGTGGCCATGTGGGCCTTTTTGTAGATTGGTTCTAGCTAGCATTAGGACTCGACATTCCGCTTAGTGTCGCTAAACTTGGTGTAAGCTTGTGTACGGTTTGTTCCACCATAAAGGAGCGTGTTGATTAGTGAAGTAACTCTCGAGTGTGGGACTCGGGGAGTGGAGTAGGACGAAGAGGTGCTTCGTGCCGAACCACTATAAATCATCGTGTCCAGTTTGTGTTTTCTCTTCCTTGCTCTTTACTTTCTATGATTGCATTACATTTATGCTTGTGTGACTTGGTGTGTATATGCTTGTGATATCAACTAGTTAACTTAGAAACATAAAACATAAGAAAACATAATCAGATGAAATGGACATGCCCACTAGTGGCGGTCCCTTATTGATGAGTGTGTAAATACTCATAATTTTATACCCATTTAGACTGCGAAAACAACCAAAAACACACAGATATGTCATATAATAATGCAAATATCCTTGGATTATGTTTTTATGTGTTACAGGTACAAAAAGATTGAAAACAGATGAGAAACGAGCAAAGTTTGCAGAATTGGCAAAGTCAGTCCCTAAACTTTTAGAATTGTCAGAATTGGTCCCTGGACGATTTATTCTGAAGAAAAGTCAACAACAGTCCCCCAGGAATCAAGGAATGACAATTTCTTCGCTTGGAGTTCAATTTTCATAAAATGGCAAAAACGGTCCCTCTAGTTTGAATCTTGGCAGTTTTGGTCCCTGGATATATAAAATTGGAAAATTATTCAACAAGGGTACTTGGATTATGGAACTTGGCATGTTTAACCCTTGTGATAAATTTTGGAAAGTTACAAAACACACCCTTGAAAAATTAGTCAATTACAAAATTGGTCCTTATGTTTTTGCTAACGAAAATCAAACGGACCCTTTACTTATTATTAACTCAAAATACAATTCCAAATCCAGCCCACAAATATAAATCGAACCAAATCCCCTAAGCCCAAACCACCCGGTCCACTCCCCTTTTGATAATATAAACCGGGTCAAACCCGTTGACCCCCATCTTCCCTTTCCCTCCACCTGCTTCACTGATACTTCACTGCCACACTCGATACACCTTCACCAACTCTTCAAATCTACCCATTCCATGTCCCCCCAGCTCACCAATACATCCAAACTCCATTTAATGCTACGTTCCCTACTACAAGTTAACGAAAATAGTGGGAGCACTTTTGGCACCAAAATGGTTTTCAAAGGTGAGGATCAATAAAAGCCAATCCAATGGTTAGAAATTGCTTGGATATCCTGAGGAACCCCACCAAGTCTATATAAGTTAAGAGAAGAGACAGAAGAAGGAGTTAGTCAGTAGTATTAGTTGTAGCTTAGTTTAGCTCATCATTTTAATGTAATTTCCGAGTTTAGTTAAGTAACTTAGCTTTTAAAGCTTGAATTTAGTTTAGCTCATCATTTTAAAATTCTTAAAATTTTGATGCCCTGTTTGACTTTCCGTTGGGTAGAGTAGGAATAGAATTTTGACTTGACCGGGCACATTGAGCCCTAGCTGTTCCCTTAACTCAGTGAGGCTAAGCGTCTGCGAATCTCATTTCTTGAGGTAGTGACCATCTGAGTAATATATTAATTGACTAATCGCGCCAGCGAGCTAGTGTATGACTTGGTGACAACGTGCCAGCGAGCTAAGAAGTGCACTAGTGACCATCCGTTAGTTGAAGCGTCGAAATATTCGTGCCAGCGAGCTACTAATATTGAGTTTGTTTAGAAGTTAGATGCTAAACGTGGAGTAGTTGGTTCTCTTTAGAGCTCATCGTAGGTACTTGTGGCTTTTTACTCCCACAAAATTGTCTCACCCTATATATCTGTGAAATAATAAATAAAGACATTATGTTCTGACGAAACTTAGTTCTTTAACTTCTTAAGAGAATCCTTGTTTTAAAAGTTGGGTACACATCAAGGTCATTCTATGAGCTTCAATTCTAAAAATGGGACTTTTGAACCTCTTTTCGGAAATATGTGAGGTCTTGATCTAAAACCTTTGGGACCTCATTTCAGGAACGTCTAGAGTGGAAATACCCGATCTTATGTAGGAAAAGTTATGTCAAAAAAATGAATAAGAGTGATTAGTGCTTAAGTGTTAGACAAAAGTTTATGGCGCGTGAGGTGCATGTGCAGGGTCCTAGACTAGATACATGAGGTGCACGTGTATTTCTCCTCAACTAATGTCTATGAGTCTGTACGAACCCAATCCCTTGATGCAGACCTCATTTTTAAAGCAGCGATTCTCGAAAAAAGATAGGAAACTACTTAGCGTCTTAATATGGTATCTTTATTGGAATAAAAATTATCAAAACGAGAAACTATGAAGAAATTCATATCTCAACAAAAATAAAATAAATAGAGGAAAATAGGAAAATGGGAGCCAGAAGTTATTACACAAGTAACTTCCATGAGTAGTGTTAGCATGTTGATGAGGCGAAAAATGAACCACTTTTAGGGGGTCATTTAAGCCCGGAATTGAATTTATTTGATCAAATATTGCCCTAAATCATTCCTTTTGTGATTTTAGGTACTTTGGGAGAGAAATCTGGAAAAGGAAGCAATTCGGACGTTTTTGGAGCATAAAAGTGAAGAAAACGCCAAAGTCTTAATTTTCCTTGCTGGGAACAGTAGGTGACGGCGTCAAGAGGAAAATCCTGACGGCGTCAAGAGTAATTTTCATGACGAACCAGTACATAATTGAAGGCATCACGAGGTAGAGCGTCAAGAGTAAAATACGTGACGGCCTGGAAAATGCTATAACGTGACGGCGTCAAAAGTAGATCAAGGCAGTCCGAGAATTCTTTTGGCGGCAAGATGACGGCGTCACCAATTTGGTCATGATGCTGTCAGCCTCAATTTCCTATATATAGTTTTCTAATTTTCATTCATAAAAGAGAGAAGTTTTGGAGAAACCCTAGGCCGAACTTAGTACGAACTTTACAGGTTTTTCAAGGGTTTTCAGCCCTTGAATCCTTTCATGTGTAATTGAGATAATTATTCTTTTAATTCAATCAATATGTCTATGTGTTGGTTGTCTATATCTTGTTCTTGTCTTAATTCCATCATGCTAGGCTAGATCTATCTTGTGTTTGCTTGGATCTAGTGAAACCTAGATGTTAATTATGTGTTGATTACTTGTTTATGGTTGTATTTGATGAATGATTTCGATGTTAGGCTTAAGAAAACTGGCAGATCTCCAAATGGTAACATGCTTGAACGTCTTAGGAAACATGAACCGACGTGCACTAGGTTTTATTGGTTGTATTTAATGCATGAGTAAATTCTAATGATCCCATGTTAGGAGCTTCTTAATCGGCTCGACATAGGAGTGAAGTAGGCACTCATAGGATTGGGGAATTAAGTGCGCCACCCGATGAATGGTATTAAGGAATACAATCCGTCATCCACTCAACTATAACAAGTAATTAACGTGTAAAAGATATCTAGGGAGTAGTGAAATCTAAGTAAACACAACTTCTCCATTTATTGCCCAACCTTAGTTTAATTTAGTTTATTTTCATTTCTAGTATTTTATTTTGATTGCATCTTTAGTATTGGGTTAGTTGACTAGCAACTAATTCCGCCCAAATCCTTCAAACCCGAGATTTTTACTTGCTTTCTAAAAAAATATAAAAATACAAAAATAATCATCCCTCATCTTTAGAACTAGTATTTAGGTTTTCTAATCCTAGCGACACTATTCCTAGCTGAACGATCAATCCCCCGATACTTGTCACTATACTATACTACAACGATCAGGTACACTGCCTGGTGGGGGTTGTAAGCTTCTCGAGATCCCTCGAGAGGTAAAGCCTGGTGCAATTCCCACGCATCAAGTTTTTGGCGCCGCTGCCGGGGAATAATTATTGTCTAGGTTAGAATCTCTTTTTATTAGTTCTACTTGCTAGATTCCTTTCTAGTAAGATTTTATTTTTATTTTTAGGTTTTCTTTAGTCTATCTTATTTCTTTGTGTTTTTGTTCGTAACTCTTCACCACCTGCCATCTTGGCAACCGACGAATCCTCTAACCTTAGGATCACTAGGAGTCGTAGTTCCACTAGAAACCTTGTCTTGCCTTATGCAGAACCCGAAAGAGAAATGCATAGATTAAGACAATATCACTCAACTTCTGAACCATCTAGCGTTACCATCGATTTTGATGCACCCCTTTCTGAAGAAAATTCAGAAAATCATGTTACAACCCCTGGCTCCCTACCCAACAACGAGATGAGTACTCCCGAAACCCCCATTCCTAAGCGCCTTAAGGACTACTCCTCCCCAACCCCTCGTGGCTTCTCAAACGCCATTGTCTACCCAAACGAACACACCAACGAGGTCTTGCACGCGAACGATATTTGGCTTGTTCAAAGTGTGTGTAAGTTTTGTGGATTAGATGAGGAAGATCCAATTCAACACATTAAAGACTTCTTGAAAATAGTAGATACCCTCCATACGGATGGGGCTACTAGAGACACGTCCCGATTGCGATTCTTTCCTTTCACCCTATATGAAAAAGCCCAAGAATGGTATGATAAACTTCCTTCTGAATCTATTTTCACATGGGAGCAACTCATATCCAAGTTCTATGAGAAGTTCTTTCCACCTGGAAAAACCTCAGCATTTAAAGATAGGATCCTCCGTTTCCGAAAAGGGAAGGACGAACCCTTCCATAAATCGTGGATTAGATTCAAAGATTTAATAAGACAAGTTCCCCACCATGGCATTGAGCTTTGGCTCTTGGTCCAAATCTTCTACGACAATGTCTCCTCTAATGATCGAAACGGAATCAACCAATCTAGAAAAGGGAGATTGGCCAATCTTAGTGCCGAAGAAGGATGGGATAGGATTGAAGAATATGCTCAAGACCAGGATGACACTTGGGATGAACCTGAGTCGACTGTCAGCATTTCTGAAATCACTTCAGATCGGTTGAGAAAAATTCACAAAAGAGTGGAATACCTAGCTGGGTCGCAGTTACCTAAACAACTTTCGAATCCTTACTTAATCTGCGATTACTGTGGGGGCCCGCATGAGGTAGAAGCATGCGGAGGAGCAGCCACAACTGAACATGCATGCTTGTCAGGAGGGGACATTTATGCTGATCCCTCCCTTTTGCCTTTTTACCAAAATGACGATTACACCCTCTGGGGAAATCTGGTAAAGAGAAAAGAAGGGGAGGAAGGCCCTGAATTCGAAATCAGAAGCACTTTTGAAGATGACCTTGGTCACTTCACTCAAGAAAAAGGCTTGCAAATGAAAGGTCTTAATGAACTTTTCGACGAGCAGTAGGATGACATTGGAGAATTTTTCAACAAGCTTAACTCAGCCATAGATAATCTTGAAATGCCATCAGTAAGCAAAAAAGACCCCATGCTCGCGATAACCACTCGAGCTGGAACAACAACAAAGGACCCACCTTACCCAAGCTCGTCCCTCATCGCCCCCGATCCAAACAAACCTGGCGAGGAGGAGGAGGATGTAGGCAGCAAGACCCCCGACCAACCTCCCTTGATGACCCCTTCCTCATCAACCCTACCTAACCAACCTGTGAGAATCCCGTTCCCATCCCGATTAAGGAACCAGAAAACTGAGAATGATAACAAAAGATTCTTGTCATACCTAAAAGACTCAGTTGTCACCATACCCCTCCTTGATGCTTGCTATCACATGCCAAAGTATAGCGCATACTTTAAAAAACTACTTGCTAATCGAAAGAAACTCGAGGGTCTTGTGACCCTGGGGGAAGAATGCTCAGTGGTGACCCATCGAGGGCTACCAAAAAAGGTAGACGATCCAGGCAGCTTCACCCTACCTTGCTCCATAGGATCTCTATCAATCAAGAATGCTCTTGCCGATTTGGGAGCGAGTATCAATCTCATGCCTCACTCTATGTTCCTTAAACTAGGATACTCTGGATTAAAGTCTACCCGTATGAACATCCAACTAGCCGATAGATCAGTCAAGTATCCCGTAGGGATATGCGAGAATGTGCTAGTCAAAGTTGGGAAATTCAAATTTCCGGTCGACTTCGTAATCCTGGATATGGAGGAGGATGACTTGGTACCCATCATCTTAGGGAGACCATTTCTTGCTACCGCTCGTGCAGTCATTGATGTTTATGACGGCAAATTAACCTTGCGAGTGGGAACCGATAGCACAACCTTCGACATTAAGGATAAAATGGACCTCTCCCTCGAAGCAGCTAACCGGCTCTATTTCATTGGGGAGGTCGATGAACTCACAGATGTCATTGATAGTTGTGTCGATGAACAGATCGAGGAAGGCTGGCTACGGGACAAGAGTTTTCTGCCTTTGCTAGAGGTAGAAAAGACGGAGGATGTTGGTGCAGTCTCCTTCTACCCCAGACAAGAGGCAACGGAGTATATTGAGCTCCGAAAGCCCGAAAACAAGCTTAAACCTTCTATCATCGAACCTCCTGAGTTAGATCTTAAAGAGCTTCCTAACCATTTAGAGTATGCCTTCCTTCAGGGAGAGGACCAACTGCCGGTAATCATAAACTCTTCCTTGGAACATGAACAAAAAGGTAAACTCTTAGAGGTCCTAAAGAAATATAAGGGAGTGCTCGCATGGAGTGTAGCCGACATTAAGGGGATTGACTCAACTTTTTGCACACATAAGATTCTCATGGAAGAAGATTATAAACCTACCGTGCAACCCCAGAGGCGGGTGAACCCCAACATTAAAGAAGTAGTAAAGAAAGAAGTCATCAAACTTCTAGATGCAGGATTGATTTACCCAATCTCGGATAGCCCGTGGGTCAGTCCTGTACAGGTTGTACCTAAGAAGGGTGGAATGACTGTAGTTAAGAATGACAAGGGTGAGATGGTGCCCCAGAGAACGGTCACTGGATGGCGGGTATGCATTGACTATCGAAAGCTCAATGATGCCACGAGGAAAGATCACTTTCCCTTACCATTCATTGATCAAATGTTAGAGAGATTGTCTGGACATGAGTACTATTGCTTCTTGGATGGATTCTCTGGGTATTTTCAAATTCCCATAGCACCTGAGGACCAAGAAAAGACCACATTTACTTGCCCTTATGGAACATTTGCCTACAAAAGGATGCCTTTTGGGCTATGTAATGCCCCCACCACTTTCCAGCGATGCATGACCGTAATCTTTCACGAACTCATGGAAGACAGCATGGAAGTGTTCATGGACGACTTTTCGGTCTTCGAGAACTCCTTCGACCGCTGTCTTGCTAATCTAGAAAAGATGCTTAAACGTTGTGAGGAAACCAACTTGGTGTTAAACTGGGAAAAATGTCATTTCATGGTAAAAGAAGGGATTGTGTTAGGGCATAAGATCTCAGGGAACGGAATAGAGGTGGACCAAGCTAAAGTTGAAGCTATATCTAAGTTACCATACCCCACGACTGTTAAAGCAATACGCAGCTTCTTGGGGCACGCCGGGTTTTACCGGAGATTCATCAAAGACTTCTCCAAAATAGCTTGGCCAATGACTCAATTGCTTGTGAAGGATGCTTCGTTCGATTTTTCCCAAGAATGCAAGGATGCATTCGATCTCTTAGAAAAGGAACTCACACAAGCTCCAATCATGATCACACCCAACTGGGAGTTTTCATTTGAAATCATGTGTGACGCTAGCGATTTCGCTGTTGGGGCTGTATTGGGCCAACGGCGTGACAAGCTTTTCTAACCTATTTACTACGCTAGTTAAACCATGAATCCCGCTCAAGAGAATTACTCCACCACCGAAAAAGAATTATTAGCCGTAGTGTTTATATTCGACAAATTCCGACAATATCTTGTCCTTTCAAAGACAGTCGTTTTCACTGATCACTCGGCTCTTCTATATCTTTTTGCGAACCAGGATGCTAAGCCACGACTAATTCGGTGGATCTTGTTGCTACAAGAATTCGATGTTGAGATTTGCGATAAGAGGGGGGCAGAAAATCTGGCTGCAGATCATCTATCTCGTCTTGAAAATCCCTTGGATAAGCACGATAGAAGTGAGATTAGGGATTCATTTCCTGACGAACAACTCATGTTAATGATTGATTCGGAGCCTTGGTACGCCGATTTTGCCAATTATCTCGCAAGCAGACTCGTTCCTGAACACCTGACTAGATACGAAAGAAAAAGGTTCTTTTCTCAGTTAAAATACTACTTCTGGGATGAACCATTCTTATTCCGAAGGTGTCCAGACCAAATTATAAGACGCTGTGTTTCGGAGAGTGAAGCAGTAAAGATTATGAGGGAATGTCATTCTGGTCCCTCTGGCGGGCATCATGGGATAAACACCACCGCCCGAAAGATTTTTGATGCGGGGTTCTATTGGCCCACAATTTTCCGTGATGTCAAAGAGATGGTGCAGGCATGTGATGCATGTCAACGGGCCGGGAACATATCACATAGGGATGAAGCACCTCATAATTTTATACAAGTATGTGAGGTCTTCGATGTTTGGGGAATTGATTTCAAGGGACCCTTTCCATCTTCAGGGGGGAATGAATACATTTTAGTTGCCATTGATTATGTTTCAAAATGGGTTGAGGCACAAGCCCTTAGGACCAATGATGCCAGAGTAGTTATCCACTTCCTGAAGAAGCTTTTCGCTAGATTCGGGATTCCTAAAGCTCTCATCAGTGATAGAGGGACCCACTTTTGCAATGCACAAATGGAAAAGGTCATGAAGAGGTATGGAGTATCCCATCGGTTCTCCACCGCCTATCATCCACAAACCAATGGCCAGGTCGAAAATACCAATAGGGATATTAAAAGAATACTTGAAAAGACGGTTAGTCAAAATAGAAAAGACTGGTCATTTAAACTCGACGAAGCCTTGTGGGCATTCCGAACCGCCTACAAAACACCTATTGGAACGACCCCGTTTCGCATGGTGTATGGTAAGGCATGTCACTTACCAGTGGAATTAGAACATAAGGCTTATTGGGTGCTTAAGACATGTAACTTAGATTACACAATTTCTGGAACTAATAGGTTCTTGCAATTACACGAGCTTGATGAGCTTAGGTTAGAAGCCTACGAATCTTCCATCACATATAAAGAGAGAGCAAAAAGATGGCATGACCAGAGAATTAAAAAACCCAAAGAATTTTCAGAGGGAGACAAAGTCCTATTGTACAATTCTCGATTGAGATTATTTCCGGGAAAACTTAAGTCTAGATGGTATGGACCGTTTACGGTGAAGAATTCCTCTAAAACTGGAGCCGTGGTGTTATTAGACGATGAAGGTAGGGAATTTACTGTTAACATACAACGTGTAAAACATTATCAAGAAAAT
This sequence comes from Artemisia argyi, assembly GCA_030686995.1. Lineage (NCBI taxonomy): Eukaryota > Viridiplantae > Streptophyta > Magnoliopsida > Asterales > Asteraceae > Artemisia > Artemisia argyi. Next base: position 102,226,222 of record CM060700.1, read on the forward strand.
AACAATGAAATGATTAGTGAGGAGGATGTGACGTTTGATGATGAGGTCACATAGTAACCCATGACCTTGAGTCTAGCTACAAGACTCGTAAATAAAGAAAAGTGCTTCTTGGGAGGCAACCCATGTTTTGTGTGATTTTATTTTGTCTGTTTGTTATTTGCTTCCGTATGCATGCTTTATTTTTATTGTTGGTAGATCATGTTTCTCAATTAAATAGTGGAAATACTTTACTTTGTTGTTTTGGCCTAGTCTTAACTCCACCTAAAAGTATTTTTGCAAAAGATAAGTGTAAGGGGAAACCCCAAATATGTTTTTAAGAAACAAACCGATTATGATTCTCTACAATATTAAATGAACATGTATATTCGTATTTGTTAGAGTCAAATGCTTATATCGAGTCGTAATGAAGTTTTGCAGGATTTTCCAGGAAGTGAGACAAAGTTTTTCCAGAAATTTTCCAGAAACTTAACATAAGAATTTCTGCAGGTCACTTCTGACGACGTCACGAGTTAACTCTTGACGGCGTCACGTGTAAAAATCTGGAAATTTTACCGGTTTTGTTTTTCTAACGGAGTCTTATGGTTTTTGTGAATTATTAAGTTTTATAATCTCCAGGAAATCTGCAAACTTCATTCCACAAGCACTATATCTTACTTTGTTTTCTAGGATTTAGTAACTTATGTAGGTTGCCGCTGATTTTATGCGAGGTTATCTTGTCTATTTTCTCAGGATTTACAGGTTATGTATGACAAGAAGATGATTTATATTATGGAAGGGAAGCTTTGATTGTTCATTTTCTTGGAGGAAGATTTGACCTGGCCACCTTATTATCCATACCGAGCGAATCAGGGGAGTATTTGATTTCATTCTTTTTACTTTTACATTCTTTACTTGAACATTGGGGACAATGTTCATCCTAAGTGTAAGGGGAGGGTAAAAAGATGATACCTTACATGTACACTTTCGCTTGAGTTTATTTTGTTTAATGGTAGATGTGTAATAAAACTATGAGAAATACTTGTTAGTGCAATTTTAGCGCGAAATTTAAAATTTTTTACAACATTTAGGAGTGAAACTTTAGCCATAGCAAGCGTCTCATGGATAGGAGATTGTATGACTAGCACAAAACCGTATATTCAGAAAAATTTTCCACCCAAATATGTGAAGTTCGCCTTTAGATTTGATAGGAAAAGCATTTACTATTAGTGCTTATGAGTGTACCGGTAGCATTTAGATTCTAGAACTTGCGTTAGTGATGCATCCCGAGACCGCTAGTGAGACTACATTCGTGTAGTAGGATTTACTACATGATAAGAGGCATTAGGGTCACCCTTGCGTTAAACCCGTATCATAATTACTTGACCATTTATGTCATATTATTTGGCTAGTTAAGTCAACTAATTTTTTCCACACCCTTAGCGTTGTACTCCTTTTTAGTACACGAAACCCCTAGTACACCCCTCCGAGCCTATCTTTTCGTTTCTAACTTTAAGCATTTTACTTAAAGGAAGAATTCGTTACACCCCACTTAAATGTACACCCAAATCGCCTTAGCCTTCTGTGTATGCGCTCATTTTTAGTGCATTATTGTTATTTGTTAAACCCTAAGTTAACTATCTAATTGATTACATGGTTGCTAAGTCGAGTCATATCCTTGTACATATTGTTTTGGGACGATTGGGACTCATGGGTAAAGTACTTATTTTATGGAGTAATAGGGAAGAACATCATTTATTACCCCCATATGTACGTTAATCTTAAAAGTGCTCCAAGTGTTTTGATTTTCTTAATTCGAGTCATTAGATTAGTTTATTGTAAGGTATGTAAAGATTCAAGTGTAAGGGAAATGTTCATTCCCTATGATGTATTATTTTGGATGGTAGGTTAAGAGTGTATGCACAAAAAAAATAAAAAAAATAAAATAAAAATAAAAAATAAATAAAAAACATACGGACTACCATCCCTTTTCATTCTATGTTTATTTTATGTTTTTATTATTTTTCATTTATTAGCTTAAGTCGAGTCTAGTCTTGGCTTAGCAACGCCATATTGTACATGTAATTAACTAAGATTGTTAACTCGCCACCAGTAAAACTTCCTTTATCCAACAAAACCGTGTATTTCATATCCCTACACCTAACATTACAACCCTTTAAAAGACCTCTTTGATAGTTTATCCTAGGTGCTTACGCCATGTGGTGGAGGTTTGATCCTTTCCCAAGCCTATGGTAATCTATTTTGCTATGACAGGTAGTGAGAGATATCTTCCGTTTCCATATTGTAATTTATACTTTATTACACCCGAGAGATGTGAGTATCTAAACACTATTTGTGAGGTGCTAGTGTATGACCTCCGTGCTTGTCTATTGGTCTTTAGTGGAATGATTATTTGTTGTAATTACTTTTATATTAGTGTTAAATGACCACTAACATGTATTTTGATTAGAATAAAAGCGCATTTGCTTGAGGACAAGCAAATCTCAAGTGTAAGGGTATATGATGAGACGAAAAATGAACCACTTTTCGGGGGTCATTTAAGCCCGGAATTGAATTTATTTGATCTAATATTACCCTAAATCGTTCCTTTTGTGATTTTAGGTACTTTGGGAGAGAAATCTGGAAAAAGGAAGCAATTCGGACGTTTTTGGAGCATAAAAGTGAAGAAAACGCCAAAGTCTTAATTTTCCTTTCTGGGAACAGTAGGTGACGGCGTCAAGAAGAAAATCCTGATGGCGTCAAGAGTAATTTTCATGACGACCCAGTACAGAATTGAAGGCGTCACGAGGTAGAGCGTCAAGAGTAAAATACGTGACGGCCTGGAAAATGCTATAACGTGACGGCGTTAAAAGTAGATCAAGGCAGTCCGAGAATTCTTTTGGCGGCGAGATGACGGCGTCACCAATTTGGTCTTGACGTCGTCAGCCTCAATTTCCTATGTATAGTTTTCTAATTTTCATTCATAAAAGAGAGAAGTTTTGGAGAAACCCTAGGCCGAACTTAGTACGAACTTTACAGGTTTTTCAAGGGTTTTCAGCCCTTGAATCCTTTCATGTGTAATTGAGATAAGTATTCTTTTAATTCAATCAATATGTCTATGTGTTGGTTGTCTATATCTTGTTCTTGTCTTAATTCCATCATGCTAGGCTAGATCTATCTTGTGTTTGCTTGGATCTAATGAAACCTAGATGTTAATTATGTGTTGATTACTTGTTTATGGTTGTATTGGATGAATGATTTCGATGTTAGGCTTAAGAAAACTGGCAGATCTCCAAATGGTAACATGCTTGAACGTCTTAGGAAACATGAACTGACGTGCACTAGGTTTTATTGGTTGTATTTAATGCATGAGTAAATTCTAATGATCCCATGTTAGGAGCTGCTTAATCGGCTCGACATAGGAGTGAAGTAGGCACTCATAGGATTGGGGAATTAAGTGCGCCACCCCATGAATGGTATTAAGGAATACAATCCGTCATCCACGCAACTATAACAAGTAATTAACGTGTAAAAGATATCTAGGGAGTAGTGAAATCTAAGTAAACACAACTTCTCCATTTATTGCTCACAACCTTAGTTTAATTTAGTTTATTTTCATTTCTAGTATTTTATTTTGATTGCATCTTTAGTATTGGGTTAGTTGACTAGCAACTAATTCCGCCCAAATCCTTCAAACCCGAGATTTTTACTTGCTTTCTAAAATATATAAAAATACAAAAATAATCATCCCTCATCTTTAGAACTAGTATTTAGGTTTTCTAATCCTAGCGATACTATTCCTAGCTGAACGATCAATCCCCCGGTACTTGTCACTATACTATACTACAATGATCAGGTACACTGCCTGGTGGGGGTTGTAAGCTTCTCGAGATCCCTCGAGAGGTAAAGCCTGGTGCAATTCCCACGCATCACATGTACCTTGTGATCCAGCTATGACTTCGTTTTTACGTTTAGCATGGGAACTGGTGAAAAATCAGGAACAATGAATTCTATCTGTATGGACACTTTTCTCTGAGCTATGTTTCCTGCTCTATGACCCTAAAAGTTATTGAAAAATTATGAAAGTCAAACATCTTGTCACACGAATAAAATGGAAAAATACAAAAACAGCAGTGTAGATAATAAAGCCAAAACGGGATAGTCTTGGTATTTTGGTATCCTTTCATTACTTTATATAATTGGATTGCTAGGGACTAGCAATAGTTTAGTGTGGAGGATTGATGAGTGTGTAAATACTCATCATTTTATACCCATTTAGACAGCGAAAACAACCAAAAACACACAGATATGTCATATAATACTGCAAATATCCTTGGATTGTGTTTTTATGTGTTACAGGTACAAAAGGATTGAAAACAGATGAGAAACGAGCAAAGTTTGCAGAATTGGCAAAGTCAGTCCCTAAACTTTCAAAATTGTTAGAATTGGTCCATGGATGATTTATTCTGAAGAAAACTCAACAAAAGTCCCCCAAGAATCAAGGAATGACAATTTCTACCCTTGGAGTTCAATTTTCATCAAATGGCAAAAACGGTCCCTCTAGTTTGAATCTTGGCAGTTTTGGTCCCTGGATATATAAAATTGGAAATTATTCAACAAGGGTACTTGGATTATGGAACTTGGCATGTTTAACCCTTGTGATAAATTTTGGAATGTTACAAAACACACCCTTGAAAAATCAGTCAATTACAAAATTGGTCCTTGTGTTTTTGCTAACTAAAATCAAACGAACCCTTTACTTATTATTAACCCAAAATACAATTCCAAATCTAACCCACAAATATAAATCCAACCAAATCCCCTAAGCCCAAACCACCCGGCCCACTCCCCTTTTGATAATAAAAACCGGGTCAAACCCGTTGACCCCCCATCTTCCCTTTCCCTCCACCTGCTTCACTGATACTTCACTGCCACACTCCACACACCTTCACCAACTCTTCAAATCTACCCATTCCATGTCCTCCCAGCTCACCAATACATCCAAACTCCATTTAATGCTACTTTCCCTACTACAAGTTAACAAAAACAGTGGGAGCACTTTTGGCACCAAAATGGTTTTCAAAGGTCAGGATCAATAAAAGCCAATCCAATGGTTAGAAATTTCTGGGATATGCTGAGGAACCCCACCAAGTCTATATAAGTCAAGAAAAGAGAGAGAAGAAGGAGTTAGTCAGTAGTATTAGTTGTATCTTAGTTTAGCTAATCATTTTAATGTAATTTCCTAGTTTAGTTAAGTAACTTAGCTTTTAAAGCTTCAATTCAGTATTCTCATTGTACTTTTAGTGTTTTCTAATATATATCTTGAACTTTTCAGTCACAAATCAGAATTTGCACTTTTTACTTTGAAATCTCATTTCATCTCTGATGGTATTAAAAGTTGTGTTTTATTGTTTCAAAAGCTTAAGATAAGCCATTTATGAGTTTCTATAAGCTATTTAAGCATTAAAATCAGTTTTCATTCAAATTTCCAAAAATACTCAAAATTCATAAAAAAGTAAATAGAAAATCAAAAAGCAGTTCATAAGAGAAATTGAAGCAAGGAGTATGATGGAATCTGGATTCTCATGGTATTAGTGCCTCATGGGAGGCTTTAGGTTATGGTTTGATTCCCTGGTTTCATTGTCTTGCCCATTTGAATCATTTGTAAGTCATTTTCCATGTTCTTGGTGGTTTACTGTAGAAATGCTTAATCTTGTGCTTGTTTGATGTTTCTGTGATTGTTTGGTGTAGTCATGATAGGTTATCGCTTAGTTGTTATCATTTGTTCATTACATTCCAAGTCTGCTCACTTTTGTATGTCAACTGTTCAATTTGCATAATTGGGTTTAGTGTGAGGATTGTTGATTGTTCCTGTGTCTTTATGCTTAAATCAGCTTGTCTCAGTTAGTGGTTAGCTTATTTCAAGTTTTTTTGGGTCTAAATCACTCACATGCTTTGAAAACAAAAAACAGTCACTACTAAAGGAGTGTTTGGATCAGGTGTATGCACTGTGGTTCAGGGAGTTTTTGTGGTTACTCAGTGTTCAGTCATGTTTCTCTAAGTCCAAATAGCATAGTCAAAGTCTTAAAACCAGTAGTTATATGGACTAAAGTCAAAACTCACTCAAATCCTCTCATAATAGCACACTGCTAAGGAATTTGGATCCATAATTATTCATATAGATTCACAAGTTGCTAAAATAGCTTTAGATCATCTCATTGTAGCTTATAATTACCTTGTTAGTAAGTAGGAACCATTCAAATTTCAATATAGTCAACTTAGTGTTCTTAATCAAAAGTCAAAATTTGCATGTAGTATAAGTTTTGCATTTTTAGTAGGATTTTCATGATCTCATTTATTGTTCAATTAATCTGTAACTTTGGGAATTTGTAATCTTGTTGCTAAACTTCAACCTAGTATTTTTATTTTATTTTTTAAAATTTTTCTAGATAGCTTAATGATGGCTTGAATATGCCTGTTTGGCCATCTGTTCCCCTACACCAGTCCCAAGGGGTCAAATTCATAAGCTCTTGCAGAGCTTAATAGTGGGGCCCACCATGAGTTCTTGGGTTCTCTGAGAAGCTCATAATTTCAGATAGTTGGTTCCAGGCTTTTATTGGCCTCATTGGCTTATTTGATAAGCCAATATAAGGCCTGCAACTTGCCTAATGGCCTCTTTGGATCTGTGGCATATTGGATTTGCTTATTAGCTAATTTTGGCTTATTCAGTGGTTATTTCTTGTTGTTTTATCTTCATTCTAGTTCCTTAAAGTTGTTTCCAGCTTATTTTCCACCTTGTGTGCACTGTGTAGCTTATTGTGAGCTTAAGACCTCATTTTCAAGTTAAAAGCTCAATTGTTGAGCTTATTAGGTTGCACACTGCTTAAATTTAAGTTCCAACAAAGTTGTTTTCACAAAAGTTGTTCATTTCCAGTAGATAAATAGTTTTGAAAAAGAAAATCCAAGAAAAACCAAAAATAAAAATAGTGATAGCTTCTATTTAAGCCATTTGGCTTATTTTCAGCTTTTTCAAAAAGCAATTTTCATTTTTATAATTTTCATAGGTTCCTGTATTCATAAAATAATTTTAGAAAAAGTTTGGTAATTTTCACTGTTCATTTGCTGTTTTTCGTAATTTAATTTAGTTTAAATTAATTAATAATTAGTTTTTAATTAATAATAATTATTTTAAAAGTAGGAAAAATATATTTTTAGTTTTAAAATTAGTTTTATAATATTTTAGATTTTTCAAAGTTAAAATTTCATTTTTCTAGGTTAATTTCATATTTTCTTATACTTTAGTATATTTTTAAATAGTTAAAAATAGTTATTAATTAATAATAATTAATTAAAAAGTGTAAAAATTATTTTCCTTTTTCCAATAATTTTCTTTTATTATTAGGGTCCCAAAACTATAATTTTTATATCTGTAGGCCTTTTATTTCTCAAAACTCGCGTTTTATTTTGTACGTTTACGTGAATTTAATTTAAACGTGCGCATTTTTTGATTTTAAACGTTTCAGAGTAATTTGATTTCACATTCTTGTTATAGCTTATTTAAGCTATTTCTTTTCATATTTCCTTAGTTTAATCAATCAAAACCCTTTTCCATTCATTTTCACCCGATCACAAATCATCAAAATACAATTGCACGCCTCGCTGGGACATAACGACCCGGGGAAACACTATACTCCTTGGAGATTTGGCCTGAGCAGTTTGACCATATTGACCACATCCGTGGTTGACTTTGGTTGACCGTTTGGAGGCCAATCACTTATACAGGGACGGTCACCAAACATTTAAGTGACCGTTAGTGTATTTAAAGGACCGTCGACAGAGAAATCAAAACTGGCTAAAAATGTTTAAACCTCACGTTATGTTCAAGTCTATGTGATTGCTTGCATACTTGTTATTAAGTGACATATATGTTTGTTAATATGAATGAAATAACCACTATTCATATTTAGTCACACTTGATCGGGAATTTAATACGAAACATTTTAAGTTTTAAAGAGGAACGTATTCACCCCCTCTACGTTTCTACAACCATCAATAGCTAACATGGCCTTTGGTTCTTCCACAGTTGGCTCTTTCTTCTTTTCTTGCCTGCACCAAGTAGATCTGTTATCTGGCTTCCTAGGTTTTCTGCACTCTCTAGCAAAGTGTCTCAACTTATGGCAGTTGAAAGATTCCACCTTCTTCTTATCAAAACCTGCAGTTTCATTACCATTTATGGTAATTTGCCTTCCAGTTCTTTGCCAGAACTCCTTAACTTTCAAGCTTAGAAGTGCAACCTGCCACTTGATATCCATCTCTTCCAAATCACCATTATCCACTTGCTCCAGATCTTCATGAGTTAGAACTGAACCACTAACTCGGCTTGAGAGGAAAGCATAGAAGATAGGGTCTCCAAGTCCAGCAATCTTCTTTTTAGAGCTTGCAGTGGTAACACTTGCACTGACAGTGGAAACAACAACATCAGCAGTAGCATTATCATCATCAGAACAGTCATCAACAGAATATGATAAAAGTGCCAAGTTCCCAGAAATTGTACTTAACTTTCCAGCCTTCTTCAATCTTTGTTCAATAATTTTAAAATAGCTGTAAAGATCATTAAGTTTCATTGTTTCAATTTCTGGTTTCTTTTCCCAGACAATCACATTAGTTTAAAACTCAGAAGGTAAACTCCTTAAAAACTTCAGATTGAGGTCTTCCTTGTTTACCTCAATGCCAAACACAATCCATTGAGTAACAATCTTCTGAAGTCTTGTAAAGATGCTATCAATAGACTCACTGTTGGTTGAAGAGAAGTTTTCATAACTTTGCTTCAATAGTGTTTTCTGAGTCTTTTTGGTAGCATCATTGCCACCAAACACTGAGCAAATTTCTTCAAATAGGGTCTTTGCAGTTGTGTACTTGCTGAATGCAACTATTTGATCCTTGGGAAGAGTCAAGAGTAGCAAGCTTCTTGGCTTTAAATCATTCTTCTTTTGAAGCCTTTCTTCATTGGTTATTAGACAAGAATTCTGCTTTAACACCACTTTGCCATCAATTGTTTTAGAAGAAGTACCAGGCTTGAATGAATCACCAAATATGATGATCTCCCACAGAGCATAGTCTTGTACAAAAAAGTACTGCTCTATCATGATTCTCCATATCTCATACTCTTTGAGTTTGAGCTTTAGAAGCCTTGCTGCAAGATTTGACTGGTTGTTTTCCATCTCCATTGGATTTGTTGTAGTGAGTAAGTTTCTTTGGATCTTCTAATTCAAAGTATCAGAACCTGTCTCTGATACCACTTAATGAGGATCTAACACACGCCTTATGTTAGATAGATACTTTGAGTACATGCTATATAGCACGCGGAATTTACTACAAAGCACTTAGAAGATTATTTGTGTGATGTTTGTGAATGTATATGAACAGTGAGAAGTATAAACACAGATGTTAACCAAACTTGTAGCTTCAATATTATTGAGAACAATATGAGTGATCTTAGTTATCACTAGGGTTACACCTTGAAGCTTTTGCAATTGAGTCATATATGAAACCTAAACCTAGGACCTCCTTTTATAGGACAAGGAGTCCTTTACAAGATAAGTATAATTCTATTAACATAAGATATACACAAGATCTTTTCTATACTTATCATTATACACGATATACTAATAGCTAACATAGACAGTGGAAAATCTATGTACTGGCAGTGGTAATGTGGTTTCCACTGCTAGTGTATTTCTGTCAGCAGTTTCTTCATTCATGCAGAATAGTGGTAACTGTTAGTTTATTCCCAACACATAACATATAATCTTAAGTGTAAAGCTTTGATTCTTTTACGTAAGCTTAAAATCTTATGCGAAATCTAAGTCTTATGCGTAAGAAATAACTCTTATGCGTAAGATTAAGACTTAGGCGTAACATTTGCTCATGCGTAAACAATATCTTATCCAAGATATTGTTTTTCTACTTGATGAATCTTTTGCGTAAGATGGGTAATTTATGCGTAATATGACCATGTTTGCGTAAACCTTCGATTACTTTGATTTTTTGGTTCCTGAAAAGATTTAAGACATTCCACTGATCAAAACATAATCCATATATTATCCTAAACATATTATCTCACAAAATTACGCGCAAAAACACTCAAAACAATCATTTGCATAATGAAGCATGAACAAGAAATCACGATAACAATTTTGATGTTACAAATTCACAAAGAATCATGGGCGAGTGTTCCTGATCATATTCTAAGACTCTTGAGCAAGTTATAACAATTTTTAACCACAAAATCACAAGATCATGACTGCTAGTGACATTAAACCCTTAATCTTTGATTTTTTATCAATACGTGATTCTGGTACAATTAGATGATTCACATATTTTTATAAACTCATAATAACATGAACCCAAGCAATTAGTTGGACCAAAACCATCCTAATCAAAAATACCCAATTCATTCGCACAAACCCTAAATCTAAAGTCGATCATTTAGAGTTTCTGGGTACAATTAGACTTAGGAATCATGTAAAGGACCTTGTTTAGATCATATCCCACCACTAACATTTACCATTAACACTCTAAATCATTCAAACCCATTTTTAACGCAAACCCTAAACGCTAATCGATCATTGTGAACAAATGAACCGTTGGATCATGTTAAAATCAAAAACCATTCATTAGAATCATGTTAAGAAGATATAATAACTTACGGATTTGAAGAATAGCATGTTGATTTGTTAAATTAATATGAGCCATGGATTGAGTGGTTGTTGAGTGTAAATGTTAGTTTCAGAATTTGCAGGTGGAGTAAATGCAGTGGTTAAACATGTATTTGACTAATTTTTACAATTTTAAAGTTGTGAGAACATTGGCCCTCTAACTAGAAACATTGCAAACATTATCCTTTTAACTCACAAACTATTCTATTTAGCCAACAAAACAAGTTTATTGAAAGAACATCTAGTTAAAACTTCCTCTTGACTTGAGACTAAATTAATTTTAATTCTTTGAGAACGATTTAATAGTCAAGGTGGATAAAACCTGAGTAACCTCTTAGCAACACAATTTAATGCAAGTACATTTGAAAAATATTGAAAAAATTTTGAAATTTAAAAAATTTGGCTCCCCGTCAACACTTGTTCGGAAAAATATGAAATTTGATAAAACAAGATGTTCAAAAAGAAGTGTGTACTTGCATTTTTTTTAATGTGAAAGAAAATGAAAAATATTTTTGTGTTTTTAAAAAAATATTTACAAGATATTTTAATGTTTGACTTTTAGTTATATTTCAAAAAGTTTTCCAGATCTTCTGGAGGCAAACATCACATTCTAATTTGATTGACTAGATCAGCAAACCTTGTTGGAGGTAATGCTTTTTGAAGCAAGTCTGTCAACTGGTATTCGGTACCCATAAAGTATAATTTAACTATACCCATTTCGACATCTTCCTTGATGAAATGATAACAGAGATCAATATGCTTTGACTTGGAATGATGAACGGTGTTGCAGGATATTGCAATGGCACTCTTGGAGTCATAATACATCAAAATCTTGTTGAATAAGTAGACATAATCCATCAGTTGTGATCTCATCCAAATGGCTTAAGCACATCATGCGGACATAGCTACATATTCAGACTCGGTTGATGATAATGATATGCATTCCTGCTTCTTTGATTGCTAAGATACAAGCTTGTCTCCAAGAAACTGTAATCCATCAGATGTACTTTTGCGTGTGTCTAAACATCCTGCATGATCAGTATCTGAAAAAGCTATTAGTTCAAAACCAGAATCCTCCGGATACCAGATCCCCAAATTAATGGTTCCTTTTATGTATCGAAGGATTCTTTCAGCCTCATTAAGGTGCCTTTCAGTAGGTTTAGACTGATAATGTGAGCAAATATATGGGGCAAAAACAATATCTGGTCTACTAGCGGTGAGATACATGTGTGACCCAATAATACTTCGGTATTTGGTAGGGTCAACTGGAGTCCCATGTATGTCAGCATCTAGTTTGGTTGAATAAGCCCTTTGTAGAAAACTAGAAGGGGGGGGGGGGTTGAATAGTTTTACGTCTTTTTAATTTGTTAGAAAAGATTGTTTGAGTGTTTTCTTTACTTTTAAAAAATTTAGATTCGATAATATGTGATCTCAAGTCTTGCACAATATAAACAACAATAAAGATGTACGATATAGCAATAATTATGTAAGTAAAGAAATAAATGAGAGATGGAAAGATCGAACCGCGAGACAAAAGATTTATAGTGGTTTGGCTACAAGGACACCTTCCTTGCCCTACTCCACTCCCCGAGAACCTAACTCGAGAGTTTTCTTTACTAAGTCAACAAGCTCCCTTATGGCGGAGAAGACCTTACACACCAATGTACACACCACAACTTCGTCACAACTTAATCACAACTTCTACACAACCTCTTCACACCAATCAATCTTCACACCAATCTACTTCACAACTTTCTACTTCACACCTATCTACTTCACACCAATTTTCTTCACAACTTTCTACTTCACACCTATCTACTTCACACCAATCACGCTATCTATATACCTAGCTAAACTATCTACTATTAAATATTCACAACTAATTACACAAAGAGATAAATATTATTGATGATGCTCTAACAACGTGGATGTAGAGATCACAACAAGTTGTAATACTTCTTGTCTTGAAGGATAGAAGTATTCTTCTCTTGCACTTGAGATGATGATGTTTGGATCACTTTGAAACAAAGATTTATAAATGTATGATCAAAGAATTAAGAGAATAGAAATGGAGATCTAGAACAGAAAGTTTAGGAGTACAAAAGGTGAGAAAAATCTGTGAAATGAACTAGTATTTATAGGGAGCAAAAATACTGTTCTGGAGCGTGGCCGGTCCCCTTAATAATTAAGGGGGCCGCCCCTTCAGAACGTTGGAATTACTTGTCCTTTTCTGGGGAAGGTTTTTCTGGATAAAGTTTTCCATTTTTGATTGAAAATTTGAAATCATATATTTATAGTGATTTAAACATATTCTTTTAATTCCAAAAATGTTTTATAAAAGATATTAAGTGTTTATGACATTTTATAAAAGTTCTAGTGTTTTAGAAAAATTTTCCTTTGATCATAGATTGCAATAAACACTTTGTTTATTCATACCTTAAGTGATTTGGATGTAAAGAGAATATTAATCACTAAATACTTGTTTATGTCATAAATTTTAGTTCAATGGGTTTATGTTTTATAATTATCAAAACATAGAGATATTGATAATATGTTAATAATGTTTTTAGGCATTATTTATGTCAACAATCTCCCCCTTTTTGATTATTACAAAACCTTAAACTCATTTGGTATAAAATTTATTTTTAGACAAGTATTTTGGAGTTTAATATTCTCTTCTCCCCCTTTTTGTAAAATCAAAAAGGTTAAACCGAGTAAGCTTCATAGTAGAAGTTAAGCGGGTAGAAAGCTCCCCCTTGATGTATGCTCCCCCTTATTTGAGAGCACCAAGGAAACGAGCCATGGAAAACTTGGCTACAAAAAATATGTGAGGAGAACAAGACATATATGTGCAAAGCAACAATTATTCGAATAAAAATAGATTCATTCAAGCATATATGAGATCATCATAGAAATGATCATCATTACAACATTTAATAGGCTTGAAGCATATTGATTACAATAAAACAAAAGACACAACATAGTCCTATATTGCCGAAGAGAGCACTTGGACTTGCTTGCAACCCATGGTTGAGTGTTTTATTTGCTTGAGGGGAACATAAGCATAGAGCTTAGTTTTTGGATGGAGAGGGATATGGAGTGGGGTATGGAGCGGAAGAGGTGGATCTTACGATGTTATATCGAGTTAAGGGTGGTATTGGATGAGGACGAGTGGGCAGATATTCAATCCAAGAAATATCTTCACTCAAGTTGAGAGAATTTGTTTTTGAAGGAAAATGCAACAAGGGCAAAAGTGAGTGTGGTTTGTAACTTGATCCAAGTTGAGAGAGTGGGGTAGGCAATTTGCATAGGGTGATGATGGAGGTTGCCCTTTGTTGCGTTGTGCACGATGCATAGCAAGGAGATCACTAAGATCATGGATTTGGTTTATTTCATCACAGAACTTTTGCTTTTCTGTGGTAATGTGGAGAGAATCATTGTGTTGGTATGGATGAATTGGGTTTGTGTAGTTTGAATTGTAGTTTGATGGTTGATCAAACTTGTATGGATCATTATAAGAGGTTGGAGGATGAGATGTGTAGTTTGGCATGAAAGAAGATGTTTGGCCAATGTTGTATGGTTTGTAAAGAGGATCAAATGAATGTCCTTGTGGGTTTTGTGTAAAGTTTGGGAAGTAAGTGGTTGGAGGTTTTGAGTGATTTCCAACTTCATTGGTTATGATGGATTTGTTTCGAGGGCTTTTTCTTCCCTGAACGGGTTTTTTCGTCATCTTTGCTAGCCTTGAGGCTTTTGGTTTTGGTTTTTTTAGAGAAGTCATGATGGGATGAATGGAGAGTTTTGAAGGTCGGGGATATTTATAGTGTAAGATTTGTGTGTTTATGGATGGATAAAGTTTGTTTGGAAGATTAGGACAAAATATGTTGGTGAAAATTGGGAAATATAGGTTGAAATGGGCTAAAAAGCAGAAAAGATTCTGTAAACCCGACCATCAGATGGCCGGTCCCTTTAATTATGGGTCTAGCCTTCCTTGTATGCACTCATCTTTAGTGCATTAATGTTATTTGTTTAAACCCTTAGTTAATTGTCTAATTGATTATGTGGTTGCTAAGTCGAGTAATATCTTGTACATATTGCTTTGGGACGATTGGGACTCATGGGTAAAGTACTATTGTTATGGAGTAATGGGGATGACGTCAATTATTACCCCCATATGTGCGTTAATTTTAAAAGTACTCCAAGTGTTTTGATTATCTTGATTCGAGTCATTAGAATAGTTGATTGTAAAGTATGTAAAAGTTCAAGTGTAAGGGGGACGTAAATCCTCTATGATGTATTATTTTGGATGGTAGGGCAAGAGTGTATGCAAAAAAAAAAAAAATAGAAAAAGTAAAAGAAAAACATACAGACTACCATCCCGTTTCATTTTATGTTTGTTTCATAGTTTGTACTTTTGATTAGCTTAAGTCGAGTCGAGTCTTGGCTTAGCAATGCCATATTATACATGTAATTAATCAAGATGATTAACTCGCCACCAGTAAATATTGCCTTTATCCAACAAAACCATGTTTATCATATCCCTACACCTCACGTTATAACCCTTTAAAAGACCTCTTTGATAGTTTATCCTAGGTGCCTACACCAAGTGGTGGAGGTTTGATCCTTTCCCAAGCCTATGGTAATATATTTGCTATGACAGGTAGTGTGAGATGTTTTCCATTTCCATATTGTGATATATACTTTATTACACCCGAGAGAAGTGAGTATCTAAACACTATTTGTGAGGTGCTAGTGTATAACCTCCGTGCTTATTTTTGGTTTTAAGTGGAACGATTATTTGTTGTAATTACTTTAATATTAGTGTTAAATGACCCCTAGCTTGTATTTTGATTAGAATAAAAGCGCATTTGCTTGAGGCAAACAAATCTCAAGTGTAATGGTATTTGATAAGGCGAAAAGTGTATCGCTTTTAGGGGGTCATTTAAGCCCGAATTCATGATTATTTTATCAATTATTGCCCTAAATCATTCCTTTTGTCATTTTAGGTACTTTTGAGAAGAAATCTGGAAAAGGAAGCATTTTGGACGTTTTTGGAGCGATTAAGTGAAGAAAACGACAAAGTCTCAAAATCCTTTCTGGGAACAGTACCTGACGGCGTCAAGGCCATACAAGTGACGGCGTCAAGCTTGGCAAAAGAGGTGAATATGGAAAATACACATGACGGCCCCAAACAATTTCAAGGCAAAAATGCTTGACGGCGTCACCAAGGCCGTCAGGATCAATTTACAAGTGACGGCCCAGAGCTTATTCTCATCATGACGGCGTCAAGATTGGATCTAGGCAATACGAACTTTAATTTGGCGGCGAGTTGACGGTGTCACAAGCTTTAACGTGACGCCGTCAAGGTGTAAAATCTATATATAGTTTTCTATTTTTCATTCATTGTGGGGTGGAACTTTTGGAGAACATTTATGTGCAAAACTCTAGACGAATTTTTTGTAACAATAAGGGTTTCAACCCTTGTTCCATCCATGTTCAATTGAAGATAAGTTTTCCAATAATCATTCAATATGTGTACGTGTTGTTTGATTTTATCTTATGTTTGTCTTCCTTTTAACATGCTAGGCTAGGTTTTTCTTGTGTTTGCTTAGATGTAATGAAACCTAGATGTTGATTATTGGTTGATGGTTTGTTTATAATTGTTGTGGATGATTGAATTCGATGTTAGGTTTAAGAAAACTGTCAGACTTCCAATTGGTAACTTTCTTGAACGTCTTAAGAAACATGATCGGAGGTGTACTACGATTTATTGGTTGTATTTAATGCGTAGGCAACTGCTAGTGATACTACGTTAGGAGCTAGTAGTCGGCTCGACCTAGAATGTAGTAGAAGCCTATAGAGTTAGGGAATATCGTACATGGCCCTATGACTAGTATTACGGAATATAACCCGTCATCCATGCAATTATAACAAACTAATCAACCGGTAAAAGATATCTAGGGAGTAATGAAATCTAAGTAAACACATTTTCTTTTATTATTGTTTCCACCAAAAATTAGTTTAAGTTTTATTTTATTTTATTTTGAATGCATCTTTAGTTAATTGGGTTAGTTGGCTAGCAACTACGTCCGCCCACTCCTTCAAAACCGAGATTTTAATTGCTTTCTAAAAAATATAAAATTACAAAAAGAATCATCTATCACCTTTAGACCTAGTTTAGTAGAATTTTAATCCTAGCGAACACTATTCCTGAGTTGAACGATCAATCCCCCGGTAATTGTCACTTTACCATATGATGAGTGTGTAAATACTCATCATTTTTGTCTCATCTGAACTGCCAAAACATCAAAAAAACACTCAAATATACATCAAAATACTGAAAATATCCTAGGATTGTGTTTTATATGTTTCAGATGCAAAATGATTGAAAACAGATGAAAAATGAACAAAGTTTGCATATTTTGCAGTTTCAGTCCCTCAACTTTCAAAACTTGTCAAAATTAGTCCTTGAGCATTTATTTTGGAAGAAAAGTCACCAAAGGTCCTTTTGAAATCTCAAGTTATCATAATTAGTCCTATGGTGAAAAATTTAGAAAGTTTACAAGTTTAGTCCCTAAACTTTTCTATGTTGTCAAAAATGGTCCCTATGATTAAAATTTTGGAAAAATATCAATTATGGTCCTTGTGTTATTGAACTATGGCAAATGTGGTCCTTGGATGAAAATTTTGGAGAAATTACAAGAATGGTCCCTGAAGTTTCACAAAATGGCAAGAATGGTCCCTGGGAAATTCAAAAGTGGAAAAAAATCAAAAGGAGTCCTTGTACTATTCAAATATGGCATGAAAGACCCTTGAGGCTACTTTAGGAAAATTACACAGCAGATCCTAAACTTTCAGATAATTACAGAATTGGTCCATGTTACTAGTTACTAAACCAAACGGACCATTGTTATTTATAAAAACCCAAAACCAAACCCAACACTTAATCCAATCCACCCTTATAACTCCCCCTGATCCAACACCCTTACCCAGCCCAAACCACAAGCCAGTCCACCTCACCCTTTGATATCAAAATCCAGGGTCAAACTTTGACCCTGGTCAAACAGTCAAACACACCACTACCTTTCCCACCTTTATCACCCAAAACTACCTTTCTCACCCAAAACCACCTCTGCAAAACCACACGCACTTGCCATCACATCCCACCGCCCAAACCATCCCATCCACCTAACAAAACAACCACCATAAATGCACCACCCCCCCCCCCCCCATTGCATATCTACAGTCCAATTGGGAGTATTATAATTTGGCGCCAAAATGATTTAAATGGCTAGGATCATCCACAGGCCATCTAATGGTTCAAATTGAGGTGGGAAAGCACAAGGAAGCTTAGAGGAACCCTAATTTTGACTATAAAAGGAAGGAGATGCAGAGATGAAAGATATCTAGTTTAATTTTATTTTATTTATGTCGAATAGTAAATTTCTTCTAGTTCAGTGTAAAATTTAGCTTTCAAGTATTGAATTAAGCAATTTCAGTGTAATTGTAACCTTTTTCAATCATCAATTCCAAGTTTCAGCTGATTCTCAGTATTATGCAATTTCTATTTATTTCAAAAAAAATCTCAAAAAGCTTAAATGTTGTTTCTAGTTGTTGTATTGGACTCTTAGGATCACATAAGCTCCCTATTAAGCTTATCAAAGTTCTTAGAAACCATAAAAGTCAGTGTAGTATAAAAAACCAAAAAATACAAAAAAAATAAGAAAAATATAGTAAAAAATCAAAAAAGCATGATGAAGATGATCAAGAATGCTGGAGCAGGGTGAATATTGGATTGCCCTGGGTTAGAGGTTCTGTGGAGAGCCTATAGGTGGTAGTCTGTGGTCCTTGTTATTGGATAATTGGCTTGGATTTGCAAAATTGTAAGCAATTTTAATTAAATCTGAGTTTCTTATCATTAGTGTTTATTTGTGCTTTATTATTGCTTATTCTGCTTAATTATAGCTTATTAGATAATCTTTAATTGTTAGACTGAGCATTGGATCCATTTTAATCTAGTTTCACTTCAAATCTCTTTTTTTAAGGGGTGTTTGGATTTAACTGTCTCACTGTGATAAGAAGTGTTTTTGTGATCACTTGTGCTTGATGCATGTTCATTTAGTGCACATTAGGACATTTAAACTTTTAAAACTAGTACTAGTTCTATTAAAACTCAAAATCAACAAGAATCTCTCATAACTGATTATCTGTTAAGGATTTCTTGTTCTATTTTCATCACAGTGGTTCATAACTTGGTCACCTAGCATAATTTAACTTATAAATAGCTTAATTCAACATAATCAGTAAGTGGGAGTGATCCAAAGTTCATATTAGTAAAAATAACTTGTTCATAGAAAAAGTCAAAATTGCATAATCCATCAGAAACTCACTTTTTGTGAGATTTTTCCTGAATTTTGTGTTGGGAAATGGGACTTGAAATTTTCAGAGGATAAAGTACACCACCTAAGCTACAATAATCCATAATCAGCTTATTTTTGTGATTTTTTATGTGGCTTTTGAACAAGCTTATTTGAGGGTGCTGGGCAAGCAATCTCCCCTGCACCAGGCCATTGGCCATTTTTCTTAGTCCTTGTGTGGCTTATCCAGTGGACCCCACTAGCTGTTCTTTGGCTTTTTGAGGAGCTTATCAGTTCAGCTTCTCAGACCTAAGGTTAATTTGGACTCTAGCTTATTTGCCCTTAGATTATTTGGACCTTCATTGTGACGTGTCCTCAGAAACAATACTGGGCATTCAGTATTTGTGGCCTAGTTCCAAGTCTCACCAAGTGTTCAATAATAAGCTATAAGCCCAGCTTATTGTCTTATTTTCAAGTTGACCTGCTCACCTTTAAGGGTCAAGTTTCATTTTGGACCTCCTTTCACCTCTGTGGACCCCACAAAGGTCCAAAGGTTCTAGTTTAAGACCTGTTTGGTCGTGTGCGTTGTTTTAGTGCTTTTTATTTGGTAATATCAGCTTATCCATTGTGCTTATTCCATCATTTTGTCTCATTTCAAGTTAGTATCTATCTGATTTAGCTTATTTGTCCATGTGGTAGCTTAAGTATAGCTTTTTCAAAAACCACAAGTCCTAATAAGCTTATGTCTTAAAATTTGGATTGCACACAGCTTATTAATAAGCTACAACCAAAGTGATTTTGTAAAAGTTGCTTCATTTTAGTGTATAAATAGTTTTCAAAAAGAAAATCCAGAAAAAACCAAATTTAAAAATAGTGATAGCTTCTATTTAATAGAATTTATCTATTTAAATTTTCTCTCAGCTTATTATTAAGCTCTTTTTCTTTTTTATATTTTTCTTAAATTTCTTTTATATTAAAGTATTTTTAGGAACTTTTCTAGATTTTTCTCTTTTAATTTAGTATTTACTATAATTAATAATAGTTTAATATATAATTAAGTAATATTAGTTATTTAAATAGTTTTATCAATTTTTATTTAACAACAATACGCTTTTATATTTTTACTATCCTTTAGAAATTAAAAAGTATTGGTACAAAAAGTTTTAGAATTATTACTCTTCATTTTCTATTTTTAGTAATTAAATTAGTTTAAATAGTTTTTAATTAATAAATAAGTAAATAATTAGTAAATTAATTTAAAAATAGTTTTTATAAACTTTTTATAATTTTTTAGGAATCCTGAGATGGTTAATTAGTTTTATAAATTTTTTCATAATTTTATAAGTGATTTTGCTATTTTTAGAAATTTAAATTAGTTTAATTAGTTTAATTAATATAATTAGTATTTAATTAATATAAAATCCACAAAAAGACAAAAAAATATATTTTTAGTTTCTAAATTTGTTTTAAGTCATTTTAGAATTTTAGAAATTAGATTTGCAATTTTCTAGCTTAATTTTGTATTATAAGGCTTTTTAGTATAAATTACATAGTTTTAATTAAATAATTAAATAGTTTTTATTTAAATAATTAATAATAAATAATAAAATAATCAAAAAAATAATTTTCTTTTTAATTTAATTTTCTTTTAGTATTAAGTTTGTAAAAGTTTCAATTTCACCCCAGTAGTTGTAAATTGTTTAAATCTCACATTTTTCTCTGTCTATAGACGTATCTGATTTTTAATTTGATTTACGTGTATACATATCTGTTTCCTGTGCTTGTTATATACTGTTCTCCAAATAATTTCAGTAGTGTAAACAAATCCAAATCTTTATCTGATTACTGTCCTCAGTATCACTCATTCCCATAAACGTTTCAAAACACCATTTCAATCTCGTCAATTTAGGTTGACCATTTAGGCTCAATCAATTTTTGGCGCCGCTGCCGGAGAGGTTGTTGCGTGTTTCAAAACATTTTTAGATTTAGTGGTTTTCAAAACCCTCCTTGTACAAATTTCACCACTTTGTAAAAAGTTTTTGTAAAAATCTTAATCATATCAAAAAGTTCATTGACACTTTTCCTAAAGTGTTAACACCAAAAAAAAATCATAAACAACAAAACAATCGTGAAGTTAAATTACTTCGGTTTCTTTAAGATTACAACCTACACAGGTGGAATACGGAAGTTCTGACATTAAATTGCGAACTGAAGAGAGATCCATTCTTCTCTCCCGCCACCCTGCGAGTAATTTTAAAGGAAACGATTTCGGTTAACGAATCGATACCAAAAATATTTTCCAAACGTTTTTCTGCACACACACCCAAAAACCCAAAAACATTCTTCTTTTTCTTGTGAATAATAATTACATAAAATATTACCACCGTAAACTAAGGCAGAACACCTACCAACTGGGGGTGTGAACATAATAAGTTCCCAAACAAAAGATTAAAACTTGCCATTGTATCATTGTGAGTGGTGTACCTCTTTTAAAGAAGCCATTCATTTGAGATTATTGGTTTAAGTTCACTGTGGTTTTGCCTCGATCTTGTTTGAAAAATTATTTTTAGTGCATGTGCACTCGTTCACAAAAAAAGCGTAAAAGTCAGAAAAACATACCCAAGCTACCTACTGTTATTGAAGAACCAAAAACAGAAATGGACGACGGACCACCACCTGACCCTCCCAAGGATGAGGCAGCTCCCGATCTCCGAACGATGGAGGAGCTGTGTCAGCCAACCATGCAAGGGAGAGGTGGACATATTGCCCCTCTCAACATCACAGCTACGGATTTTGGACTCAAACATCACATGATCCAGCGAGTCCAGAATTCGTGCCAATTTCACGGTTTACCTGGTGACGATGCCAACAAGCATCTTGACAAATACCTTACCGTCACCCAAAGCATGAAACAGAACGGTGTCTCCGATGATGCCCTTCGTCTATATATCGTCCCCTATTCTCTCACCCATCATGCCACTGCTTGGTTTGACCAACTCCCCAAGAATTCGATTCATACCTTTGAAGAAATGGTAACCAAGTTTTTAGCCAAATATTTTCCACCTTCCATGGTTACCAAGTTATGTAATGATATCAGCAACTTCTGGCAGCGTCCCGATGAGTCTTTGTTTGAGGCTTGGGAACGTTATAAGCTCGCAATTGATCGGTGCCCTAACCACAACATGTTACAAGTCACCATAATAGATACCTTCTATAATGGTCTAACATTGAGGCACCGAGATATTCTCAATGCTGCTGCTGGTGGGACTTTTATGAAAAGACGTCCCGAAGAGTGCTATGATCTGATTGAGAACATGACTGTCCACCATAACTTTTGGGATTCCTCAACGGAGAGGGATGAGTCATGTAAATCTGTCACTCCGACATCTCCTGACATCGCGATTCTCACTAAAAAGATGGACGATTTCACTACGACAATGTTGAGGATGAACCAAACCCTCCAAAATCAACAAGTGAAAGCCGTTGCCCGAAGTTGTGAAACTTGTGGAGGCCCACATCTTTATTCCAAGTGTCCAGCCATTGCTGGTTACCCTCAAGAGAACGTTTATGCTGCTCAGGGTTCCTACAATATGGGGGTAATTCTTACCAACCACAGGGGGACCGTAATCTCTTAAGCTATCGTTCCAACAATTTTCTCGGGCCACCCGGTTTCAATCAAAATCAAAATCGTAACCCGAATCAAAATCAGAATCGAGGAGATTTTAACCAAGGTCAAAACCCGAATTTCCAAAATCAGAACCAAAATCAAGGTCATTTTAATCAAAACTATTTTCAAAATGGCAATCAAAACCAAGGTTTTCAAGGAAATTTTCAAAGAAATCAAGGTCAAGGGAATTACAATCAGGGTAATTTCAATCAGAGAAATAATTTACAGGGTCATAACAATCAAAATCAAGAGAATTTTCAAAACAACCGTGCTCAAAATGTTCCTAATCAAAATCAAGCCATTGTTCCAACTGGACCATCATCCGATGAGTTGTTGAAACAGTTTATGAAATATCAAGAAGAAATGAATAAATTGTTGGTCAGCCAGATCTCATAACTTAAGAAGTCTTTAAATGATCGACCCTCGGGCTCAGGTACACAACCGAGCAACACGATCGCTAACCCGAGGGGCGATGTTAAGGCGATCACAACCCGAAATGGAGTTTCTTATAAAGGACCCACGGTCTCGTCTACCTCTTCTCCTGTTCAGGTAGAGGAGCGTGAAACTGAGGACACAACGGATACGGTACTTCCTACTAATAATGGAGGTACCACTGACATCCCTCCTCCAGTTATCCCGGTCCCGACCCGCAAAACTAGAGTCGTATTTGAACCTCCCGAGACCTCTGTTGAAAATTCAAAACCAAACACAAAACCTTCAATTCCATATCCATCACGTTTACACGATCAAAAGCTCCGTGAAAAACCAAACCATTAAATGGAAAAAAAATCCAAATCTTTCAAGATCTTCATTTTGATATCAGCTTCGCGGATGCTATCCTCTTAATGCCCAAATTTGCAACCACAATCAAAAATCTGTTAAATAACAAGGAAAAACTGTTCTAAATGGCAAAAACTCCCCTCAATGAAAACTGCTCTGCGATTTTGTTGAAACAACTTCCCAAAAAGCTGGGAGATCCCGGGAAATTTCTCATTCCATGTATATTCCCGGGAATGGTTGAATGCTATGCCTTGGCCGATCTTGGTGCTAGCATCAACCTGATGCCTCAGCCAGTATGGAAGAAACTTTCTCTTCCATAACTCACTCCCACCTGCATGACTCTCGAGCTTGCAGATCGTTTGATATCTCGTCCCCTCGGTATTGCCGTGGATGGATTTGTCAAAGTGGGAAAGTTACATTTTCCGGCAGACTTCATCGTTGTTGATTTCGATGCAGACCCAAGGGTTCCCCTCATTCTTAGACGGCGATTCCTCAGGACGATCGTGCTCTAATCGAGGTTTTCGATGAGGAAATCACGTTACGTTTTGGTTCTGAAGCCATAACCTTCAACCTTGATCAAACCTCGAGATACTCCTCGAATTATGATTCCAAATCTGTTAACCGCATCGATGTCATCGATGTTGCTACATAGGAGTATTCTCAAGAAATTCTTGGTTTCGCTGATGTTTCTTTGAGTGGCAATCCCACTCCCTCCTCTCATCCCATAATTGCTAATTCTACTCCTTCCCTCACTCCGTTTGAGGGAAGTGACTTCGTCTTGGAGGAAATAGAGGCCTTTCTCCGAAGTGACTCAATTCCCGAAGGAATTGATAACCATGAGATTAACCAGGACAGGGATATACTTCTCCTTGAGAAGCTACTCAATCAAGATCCCTCCCACCCTCCCGTTCCTTCACAAACACTTCACAAAGACGAAATAAAAAATGTTGAGAAAATTGAAGATTTCCCTAAGGTTGAGCTTAAGGACTTACCTCCCCCATCTTGAATACGCATTCCTTGAGGGTAATGATAAATTACCCATCATCATTGCAAAAGATTTAAAAGATGAGGAGAAAGTTGCTCTCATAAAGGTTTTGAAATCTCACAAGCAAGCAATTGCCTGGAAACTTTCCGATATCAAGGGTATAACCCCTGAATTCTGTACTCACAAAATCCTAATGGAGGATGATTTCAAACCAGCAGTCCAACAATAGAGACGGGTTAATCCAAAAATTTATGAGGTTATTAAACAAGAAGTTCTCAAACTTCTTGATGCCAGATTGATTTACCCAATTTCTGACAGTCCTTGGGTTAGCCCAATTCTTTGCGTTCCAAAAAAGGGTGGCATAACTGTTGTTACAAATGAAGAAAACAAGTTGATTCCAACTCGGCTAGTTACGGGATGGCAAGTATGCATTGACTATCGTAAGTTAAATGATGCCACCCGAAAAGACCATTTTCCTCTACCCTTTATGGACCAGATGCTCGAGAGATTAGCGGGGAATGAATACTACTATTTCCTCGATGGTTTCTCGGGTTATTTCCAGATCCCCATTGATCCACAGGATCAAGAGAAGACTACCTTCACATGCTCTTATGGGACCTTTGCCTACCGTCGTATGCCATTTGGCTTATGCAACGCTCCTGACACATTCCAAAGGTGCATGATGTCAGTATTTTCCGAAATGATCGGGAAAACCATGGAGTTGTTTATGGATGACTTCTCGGTCATCAGGGATTCCTTCCAGTCTTGTCACTCCCACTTGGAAAATATGCTAAAACGTTGTGAAGACACAAACTTGTGTCTCAACTGGGAGAAAAGCCAGTTTATGGTTAAAGAGGGCATTGTCCTCGGCCATAAAATTTCAAAAAACGGGATTGAGGTTGACAAAGCCAAAATTAATGTTATCGCTAAATTACCTCATCCCACTACCGTCAAGGGTATTAGGAGCTTTTTGGGTCACGCCGGTTTTTATCGTAGGTTTATTCAAGATTTCTCCAAAATGGCCCGGCCTATAACCTATCTCCTCAAAAAGCATGCTCCTTTTATCTTCTCACCTGAGTGCATCGAAGCTTTTGAAACCTTGAAGAAAAATCTTACGGAAGCACCCATCTTAGTTGCCCCCGACTGGGACCTACCTTTTGAGCTTATGTGCGATGCAACTGATTTTGCCATAGGTGCGGTCTTTGGGCAACGAAAAGCAAAATACTTTTAGCCTATACACTATTCAAGCAAAACATTGACCGAAGCTCAGAGTCATTACACCACCACTGAAAAAGAACTATTAGTAGTGGTGTATGCCTTTGAAAAGTTTAGGCCGTATTTGATATTGACCAAATGCATAGTGTATACGGATCACTTGGCATTGAAGTACCTCTTTGCAAAACAAGATGCAAAGCCGAGGTTACTCCGTTGGGTTCTCCTCCTGCAAGAATTTGATATCATAATACGTGATAAAAAAGGAGCCGAGAACTTGGCTGCTGATCATCTCTCCCGATTAGAAAACCCTCACCAGGATGTGTCCGAGAAACAGGAAATAAATGAAACATTTCCACTCGAGACACTCAATGTGGTTTCTATTCGTGGTGACTCTTCTACCCCATGGTTTGCCAAATTTGCAAACTACCATGCGGGTAACTTCTTTGTGAAGGGGATGTCGTCCCAACAGAAAAACAAATTCTTTAAAGACGTTAAACATTACTTCTGGGACGACCCCTATTTGTTCAAAATCTGTGCCGATCAAGTCATCAGACGATGTGTTTACGGACAGGAAGCCAATGATATTCTCAAGGCTTGCCATGCTGGACCCACCAGGGGACATCATAGTCTATACTACACCGCTAAAAAGGTGTTTGACTCCGGTTTCTATTTGCTCACAATCAATAAGGATGCCCACGACTTAGTCAAAACTTGCGATGCTTGTCAGCGTCACGGGAATATTTCAGAAAAGAACGAAATGCCACAAAATGCCATTCAAGTTTGTGAAATCTTTGATGCCTAGGGCATTGATTTTATGGGGCCATTCCCATCTTCTCGTGGAAACAAGTACATACTCGTGGCTGTTGTCTATTTGTCAAAATGGGTTGAGGCAAAAGCCTTACCCACTAACGATGCCCGAGTTGTTGTGAACTTTTTGAAATCCCTCTTTGCTCGTTTTGGAACTCCCTGTGCTATCATTAGTGATCGCGGTACGCACTTTTGCAATGATCAATTCGCAAAAGTCATTCTTAAGTACAGTGTCACTCACCGTCTTTCCACCGTATATCACCCACAAACTAGTGGGCAAGTGGAAGTTTCTAATCGTGGTATAAAACGGATTCTAGAGAGGACCGTAGGTGAAAACCGTGCCTCTTGGTCGGATAAACTAGATGATGCACTTTGGGCCTTCCGTACAGCTTACAAAACTCCCATCGGGTGTACTCCTTACAAGCTTGTATACGGGAAGTCGTGTCATTTACCGATCGAGCTTGAGCACAAAGCCTATTGGGCCTTGAAACATGCAAACTACGACCTTCATAAAGCGGGTGATCACCGTAAAGTTCAACTCAATGAATTAACAAAACTTCGTGATCAGGCCTACGAGAAATCTTTGATCTACAAAGAAAAGAGAAAGAAGATCCATGACTCAAAGATTAAGAACCGCGTTTTCAACGTTGGTGACCGAGTCCTTCTTTTCAATTCAAGGTTAAAGATCTTCTCGGGCAAACTAAAAACCCGATGGACTGGACCATTCACTATTGCAAAAGTATTTCCATATGGGACTGTTGAGTTATCTCAACCTGACGGTCCTAACTTCAAAGTGAATGATCATCGGTTGAAACATTACTTTGGAGAGGACATACCATCCATGGTTGTCCCGGATCTCTAAACTTTCCCCATGGACAAATGAATTCGGGGATCGAGTCAAGCTAGTGACTCGGTGAACAAAAATTAGCAAAACATGGGTTTTCACCCATATCTCTGACTTCTTTCTCTTTTCTAAAAAACTAGTGTGGGGGAATTACCCATGCTGTTGTATATAAAGTAATCTAAAAAAAATGCTATTCCCACACTTGCCCAAATCTAAAATTTTTCAAATCTAAAGCTTTTCAAAATATCGGCATAATAGTCGGTACTTTGAATATTGAGGGCAATATTCAATTCTAGTGTGGGGGGGGGGGGAAATTTTGGCGAATTTGATCACATTTTTACCTTATAAGTGCCATAATACCCCTGTTTTAGCCAAAAAAAATTTAGTGGAAGTGGTTTGCACTAAACACAACAAATGGTAATCAGTCCACCATGTCTAAATCGCATAAGGACTGGCTAATCCAAGAGCAAACGGCTCTTGGTAAAGATATCTCAAAACCGTTGATGGCTGACAATTTGCCAATTGTATGGGATTCAACTCACCATATCTTTAATCGTGAAGAGTTGGCTAGTACAGAAGCAAACGGCTTTTGGTAAAGACAAATCAAATCCGTTGACAGCTGATGGTTTGCTCAAAATCATTTGGTTATCAGTGTACCAAAGTATCACATACTGAAACATTTGGCTACTCCAGAAGTAATGGCTTTTGGTAAAGAGACATCAAATCCATTAAGTTTTCATAAAAGATTGCTAGGGACTAGCAATATTTTAGTATGGGGGATTGATGAGTGTGTTAATACTCGTCATTCTTGTCTCATCTAAACTGCCAAAACATCCAAAAACACTCAAATATGCATCAAAATACTGAAAATATCCCAGGATTGTGGTTTATAAGTTTTCGATGCAAAATGATTGAAAATAGATAAAAAATGAACAAAGTTTGCATAATTGGCAGTTTCAGTCCCTCATCTTTCAAAACTTGTCAAAATTAGTCCATGAGCATTTATTTTGGAAGAAAAGTCACCAAAGGTCCTTTTGAAATCAAAAGTTATCATAATTAGTCCTTTGGTGAAAATTTTCAAAAGTTTACAAGTGTGGTCCCTGGGATTAAAATTTTTGAAAAATATCAATTATGGTCCTTGTGTTATTGAACTATGGCAAATGTGGTCCTTGGATGAAAATATTGGAGAAATTACAAGAATGGTCCCTGAAGTTTCACAAAATGGCAAGAATGGTCCCTAGGAAATTCAAAAGTGGAAAAAAATCAAAAGGAGTCCTTGTACTATTCAAATATGGCATGAAAGACCCTTGAGGCTACTTTAGGAAAATTACACAGCAGGTCCCAAACTTTTTGATAATTACAAAATTGGTCCTTGTTACTAGTTACTAAACCAAATGGACCCTTGTTATTAATAAAAACCCAAAACCAAACCCAATACTTAATCCAATCCACCCTTATAACTCCCCCTGATCCAACACCCTTACCCAGCCCAAACCACAAGCCCAGTCCACCTCACCCTTTGATATCAAAAGCCAGGGTCAAACTTTGACCCTGGTCAAACAGTCAAACACACCACTCCCTTTCCCACATTTCTCACCCAAAACCACCTTGCTCACCCAAAACCGCCTCTGCAAAACCACACCCACTTGCCATCACATCCCACCACCCAAACCATCACATCCACCTAACAAAACAACCACCCTAAATGCAACCCCCCCTTGCATATCTACAGTCCAATTGGGAGTATTATAATTTGGCACCAAAATGATTTAAATGGCTAGGATCATCCACAGGCCATCCAATGGTCCAAATTGAGGTGGGAAAGCACAAGGAAGCTCAGAGGAACCCTAATTTTGACTATAAAAGGAAGGAGATGCAGAGATGAAAGATATCTAGTTTAATTTTATTTTATGTATGTCGAATAGTAAATTTCTTCTAGTTCAGTGTAAAATTTAGCTTTCAAGTATTGAATTAAGAAATTTTAGTGTAATAGTAACCTTTTTCAATCATCAATTCCAAGTTTCAGTTGATTCTCAGTATTATGCAATTTCTATTTATTTCAAAAAAATCTCAAAAAGCTTAAATGTTGTTTCTAGTTGTTGTATTGGACTCTTAGGATCACATAAGCTCCCTATTAAGCTTATCAAAGCTCTTAGAAACCATAAAAGTTAGTTTAGTATAAAAAACAAAAAAATAAGAAAAAAATAAGAAAAAATTGTAAAAAATAAAAAAAGCGTGATGAAGATGATCAAGAATGCTGGAGCAGGGTGAATATTGGATTGCCGTGGGTTAGAGGTTCTGTGGAGAGCCTATAGGTGGTAGTCTGTGGTCCTTGTTCTTGGATAATTGGCTATGAGTTGCAAAATTTTTAGCAACTTTAATTAAGTCTGAGTTTCTTATCATTACTGCTTATTTGTGCTTTATTATTGCTTATTCTGCTTAATTATAGCTTATTAGATAATCTTTAATTGTTAGATTGAGCATTGGATCCATTTTAATCTAGTTTCACTTCAAATCTCTTTTTTTAAGGGGTGTTTAGATTTAAGTGTCTCACTGTCATAAGAAGTGTTTTTGTGATCACTTGTGCTTGAAGCATGTCCATTTAGTGCACATTAGGACATTTAAACTTTAAAAACTAGTACTAGTTCTATTAAAAGTCAAAATCAACAAGAATCTCTCATAACTGATTATCTGTTAAGTATTTCTTGTTCTATTTTCATCACAGTGGTTCATAACTTGGTCACCCAGCATATTTTAACTTATAAATAGCTTAATTCAACATAAACAGTAAGTGGGATTAATCCGAAGTTCATATTAGTCAAAATTCCATGTTCATAGAAAAAGTTAAAATTGCATAATCCATCATAAACTCACTTTTTGTGAGATTTTTCCTGAATTTTGTGTTGGGAATTGGGACTTGAAATTTTCAAAGGATAAAGTACACCACCTAAGCTACAATAATCCATAATCAGCTTATTTTTGTTATTTTTTATGTGGCTTTTGCACAAGCTTATTTGAGGGTGCAGGGCAAGCAACCTCCCCTGCACCAGGCCATTGGCCATTTTTCTTAGTCCTTGTGTGGCTTATCCAGTGGACACCCCTACCTATTCTTTGGATTTTTGAGGAGCCTATCAGTTCAGCTTCTCAGACCTAAGGTTAATTTGGACTCTAGCTTATTTGCCCTTAGCTTATTTGGACCTTCATTGTGACCTGTCCTCAGAAACAATACTGAGCACTCAGTATTTGTGGCCTAGTTCTAAGTCTCACCAAGTGTTCAATAATAAGCCATAAGCCCAGCTTATTGGCTTATTTTGAAGTTGACCTGGTCACCTTTAACGGTCAAGTTTCATTTTGGACCTCCTTTCACCTCTGTGGACCCCACAGAGGTCCAAAGGTTCTAGTTAAAGACCTGTTTGGTCTTGTGGGTTGTTTTAGTACTTATTTGGTAATATCAGCTTATCCATTGTGCTTATTCCATCATTTTGTCTCATTTCAAGTTAGTATCTATCTGATTTAGCTTATTTGTCCATGTGGTAGCTTAAGTATAGCTTTTTCAAAAACCACAAGTCCTAATAAGCTTTTGTCTTAAAATTTGGATTGCACACAGCTTATTAATAAGCTACCACCAAAGTGATTTTGTAAAAGTTTCTTCATTTTAGTGTATAAATAGTTTTCAAAAAGAAAATCCAGAAAAAACCAAATTTAAAAATAGTGATAGCTTCTATTTAATAGAATTTATCTATTTAAGTTTTCTCTCAGCTTATTATTAAGCTCTTTTTCATTTTTATATTTTTCTTAAATTTCTTTTATATTAAAGTATTTTTAGGAATTTTTCTAGATTTTTCTTTTTTAATCTAGTATTTATTATAATTAATATTAGTTTAATTAATAATTAAGTAATATTAGTTAATTAAATAGTTTTATCAATTTTTATTTAACAACAGTACATTTTTATATTTTTCCTAGCCTTTAGAAATTAAAAGGTATTTGTAGAAAAAGTTTTAGAATTATTATTGTTCATTTTCTATTTTTAGTAATTAAATTAGTTTAAATAGTTTTTAATTAATAAATGAGTAAATAATTAGTAAATTAGTTTAAAAATAGTGTTTATAAAATTTTTTATAATTTTTTAGGATTCCTGAGATGGTTAATTAGTTTTATAAATTTTCTCATAATTTTCTAAGTGATTTTGCTATTTTTAATAATTTAAATTAGTTTAATTAATATAATTAGTATTTAATTAATAAAATCCACAAAATGACAAAAAAAATATATTTTTAGTTTCTATATTTGTTTTAAGTCATTTTAGAATTTTAGAAATTAGATTTGCAATTTTCTAGCTTAATTTTGTATTATAAGGCTTTTTAGTATAAATTAAATAGTTTTAATTAAATAATTAAATAGTTTTTATTTAAATAATTAATAATAAATAATAAAATAATCAAAAAAATAATTTTCTTTTTAATTTAATTTTCTTTTAATATTAAATTTGTAAAAGTTTCAATTTCATCCCCTGTAGTTGTAAATTGTTTAAATCTCACATTTTTCTTTGTGTGCAGACGTATCTGATTTTTAATTTGATTTACGTGTATACATATCTGTTTCCTGTGCTTGTTATATACTGTTCTCCAAATAATTTTAGTAGTGTAATCAAATCCAAATCGTTATCTGATTACTCTCCTCAGTATCACTCATTCCCATAAACGTTTCAAAACGCCATTTCAATCTCGTCGGGACTTAACGACCCGGGGAAACTCTATACAATACACGGAGATTGGATCTAAGCTGTTTGACCTTGTTGACCATTGATGAGGCGAAAAATGAACCACTTTTAGGGGGTCATTTAAGCCCGTAATTGAATTTATTTGATCAAATATTGCCCTAAATCGTTCCTTTTGTGATTTTAGGTACTTTGGGAGTGAAATCTGGAAAAGAAGGCATTTTGGACGTTTTTGGAGCATAAAAGTGAAGAAAACGGCAAAGTCTCAATTTTCCAAGCTGGGAACAGTAGGTGACAGCGTCAAGAAGGAATTTCTAACGGCGTCAAGAGTAAATTCCATGACTTTCCATGACAACCCAGTACAGGTTTGACGGCGTCACAAGGTAGGGCGTCAAGAGTAAAATGCATGACGGCCTGGAAAATGCTAACACATGACGGCTTCAGAAGTAGATCAAGGCAGTCCGAGAAGTATTTTGGCGGCGAGATGACGGCGTCACAAGATTTGTCTTGACGCCGTCAGACCCTATTTCTTATATATAGTTTTCTAATTTTCACATTAAAAAGAGAGGAGTTTTTGGAGAAACCCTAAGTACGAACTTGGTACGAATTTTACAGGTTTTTCAAGGGTTCTTTGCCCTTGATCCCTTTCATGTGTAATTAAGATAAGTGTTCTTTTAATTCAATCAATATGTCTATGTGTTGGTTGTCTATATCTTGTTCTTGTCTTAATTCCATCATGCTAGGCTAGATCTATCTTGTGTTTGCTTAGATCTAATGAAACCTAGATGTTAATTATGTGTTGATTACTTGTTTATGGTTGTATTGGATGAATGATTTCGATGTTAGGCTTAAGAAAACTGGCAGATCTCCAATTGGTAACATGCTTGAACGTCTTAAGAAACATGAACCGATGTGCACTAGGTTTTATTGGTTGTATTTACTGCATGAGTAATTTCTAATGATCCCATGTTAGGAGTTTTTAACGGCTCGACATAGGAGTGAAGTAGGCACTCATAGGATTGGGGAAGTAAGTGCGCCACCCCATGAATGGTATTAAGGAATACAATCCGTCATCCACGCAACTATAACAAGTAATTAACGTGTAAAAGATGTCTAGGGAGTAGTGAAATCTAAGTAAACACATTTTCTCCACTTATTGCTCACAACCTTAGTTAATTTAGTTTACTTTCATTTTTAGTATTTTATTTTGATTGCATCTTTAGTATTGGGTTAGTTGACTAGCAACTAATTCCGCCCAAATCCTTCAAACCCGAGATATTTACTTGCTTTCTAAAAAATATAAAAATACAAAAATAATCTTCCATCATCTTTAGCACTAGTAATTAGGTTTTCTAATCCTAGCGACACTATTCCTAGCTGAACGATCAATCCCCCGGTACTTGTCACTATACTATACTACAACGATCAGGTACACTGCCTGGTGGGGGTTGTAAGCTTCTCAAGATCCCTTGAGAGGTAAATCCTGGTGCGATTCCCACGTATCAAGTTTTTGGCGCCGCAGCCCGGGGAATAGTTATTGTCTAGGTTAGAATTTCTTTTTATTAGGTCTACTTGCTAGATTCCTTTCTAGTAAGATTTTATTTTTATTTTTAGGTTTCTTTAGTCTATCTTAATTCTTTGTGTCTTTGTTCGTAACTCTTCACCACCCGACATCATGGACAACGGGAACATCTTTGAACCAGTCATCCAACCACAACAAAACCCACCACTAGAACCCCTTAGGCCCCGAACCTTAGGAGAGTATTCCCGACCTAGCCACCAAGGCTATCGAAACACCATTGAGCTCACTGGAGCCAATGTGACCCCCTTGCGATCCGACACCATCCGGTTGGTGCAAAGTGGATGTGCATTCCATGGACTTCGTTCCGAAGATCCAAATCAACATCTTAAGGACTTCCTTAAAATCGTAGATTCTATAGACCTAAGTGTTGCAACTAGAGAGACCACCCGATTACGCCTATTCCAATTCTCTCTACGGGATCAAGCTAGTCAATGGCTTGAGCGTTTACCCGCGGGATCCATCACCACATGGGATGATCTCACCACTCGTTTCCTTGCTCAATTTTTCCCACTGGGGAGAACTACTAAGCTTAGAAATGAAATCTTGATGTTCCAACAACGTCAAGGTGAAACTCTTTATGAAGCATGGACTCGTTTCAAGGACTTACTCCAAAAAGTCCCTCATCATGGCATAGATCTTTGGCTCCAAGTCCAAATCTTTTATGACCATATCGATCTCTCCACGAGGCGAACCATTGACCAATCGGCCGGTGGTAAGCTACGTGATCTAAGTGCGGAACAATCATGGGAACTCATAGAAGATCTTGCTCTCTATGACAACGAAAGTTGGAATGATCCCCGTGATTTGAACAAAACGGTCAAGGCAATATCTTTGCCTTTGAACAACTCTAGCACTCCCGACCGTAGGATCATGGAACTTGAGGACCAAGTCAAGTTTCTCATGAAATCTTACGAAGCTCCCAAGCCTTCAAGCCAAGTGAATAAAATCACTTCTTCATGCGAATTATGTAGTGGTCCCCACGACACTCGTGATTGTGTGGAACTCCCCGGAACAGCTTTTGCGGACTTAGCATCCTCATGTACCGACGAAGCGGGAGATAAGTGGTACACTTTCAAGCCCGAGCCAAACCCTTACGGTGATTCATACAACCCCTCTTGGAAAAATCACCCAAACCTTAGGTGGAAACAAAATCAACCCAATTCTTCCAATCCGCCTAATCGTTACCAACCAAACGGTCCACCCTCCCACCGTACTTTCAACAACAATCCTTCTAACAACTATGGTAGTACCAACAATCTTGAAGGATTGATGTCGAAATTCATGGCATCTCAAGAAGCCCGCATAGCTAGGTTTGAAACCGAATTCAACCAACAACAAACAGAGATGACCAATAAGATAGACAACTTGTTGAAAGCCCTCAACAACCAAGCGTTAACTACACCTAGGAAGGACACTAGGGACACCAATAACGGAATCCAAGTTAAGGACCCCTCATCATCTAAACATGTCCACTTTGTCAATGTTGTCACCATTAAGCCAATAGATAAGGAGATAGAAGAGAGTGACAAGGATGAAGTTGGAATAGAAACCGAGATTAGGGATGAGAGTAGGGAAGTTGAGGTTAATAGGGGAGAAGAATTAGAGGAAGTAGAACCTAAAGAAAAGTACTTTGATAAGATGCCCACCAAGGAAGAACGGGAATACCATAAGGATTTATTCGATAGTCCCGAGAGACCATATATCCTTGGCACACCCCTTATCAAAATGGGAGACCCCTCTAACATTAACATACCATGCAACATTGGGCATATGCATATATGGAAAGCTTACATCGATCCTAGATCTCCCGTGAACATCATGACTAGGACCTACTACAATTGGGTAATGAAGAAGCAACTTGATTTTAGGATGATGCCCAATAAGAATTTGATAAGTAATTTTGCAGGAAGAGTGAAGGGATTGCATGTGATTATAGGCAATCTCACTTATGAGATAGATTTTATGATAGTAGAGGACACTCGCCCAGTGATAGATGCATGCCTAAGCCAAATAATATTCGGGAAACCATTTGTTGAGGCCACTAGGATTAGTTATGACCCGACTTTAGGTATAGTTAGATTCAAGGAAGAGAATGATGAGGTTGCCTACCAAATGCCTTACAAAATTGAGCAATACCGCCTTCTCTCTAATTTCGAAAAGGAACACAAGCAAGCGGCTTATTATAGGAATGATGAGGATAGACGTAGAGGAGTAAAGTATGTGAAAAATAGGATTCTCGGTTTCTACAAAGAATGCTTGCAACTAGGTCCGGAATACAAAACTGGTTTAGAAGACGCCCTAGAAAGTGAAACCAATGATGAGGTCACGTAGTAACCCATGACCTTGAGTCTAGCTACAAGACTCGTAAATAAAGAAAAGCGCTTCTTGGGAGGCAACCCATGCTTTGTGTGATTTTATTTTGTTTGTTTTGTTATTTGCTGCCGTATGCATGCTTTATTTTTATTGTTGGTAGATCATGTTTCTCAATTAAATAGTTGAAATACTTTACTTTGTTGTTTTGGCTTAGTCTTAACTCCACCTAAAGGTATTTTTGCAAAAGATAAGTGTAAGGGGAAACCCCAAATATGTTTTTAAGAAACAACTCGATCATGATTCTCCACAATATTAAATGAACATGTGTATTCGTATTTGTTAGAGTCAAATGCTTGTATTGAGTCATAATGAAGTTTTGTAGGATTTTCCAGGAAGTAGGACCAAGTTATTCCAGAAATTTTCCGGAAACTTAACATAAGAATTTCTGTAGGTCAATCCTGACGGCGTCACGAGTTTACTCTTGACAGCGTCACGGGCATAAAAATCTGGAAATTTTACCGGTTTTGTTTTTCTAACGGAGTCTTATGGTTTTTGTGAATTATTAAGTTTTATAATCTCCAGGAGATCTGCAAACTTCATTCCACAAGCATTATATCTTATCTTGTTTTCTAGGATTTAGTAACTTATATAGGAAGCCGCCAATTTTATGCGAGGTTGTCTTGTCTATTTTCTCAGGATTTACAGGTTATGTATGACAAGAAGATGATTTATATTCTGGAAGGGAAGCTTTGATTGTTCATTTTCTTGGAGGAAGATTTAACCTGGCCACCTTATTATCCATACCGAGCGAATCAGGGGAGTATTTGATTTCATTCTTTTTACTTTATCACTTTTACATTCTTTACTTGAACATTGGGGACAATGTTCATCTTAAGTGTAAGAGGAGGGTAAAATGATGATACCTTACATGTACACTTTCGCTTGAGTTTGCTTTGTTTAATGGTAGGTGTGTAATAAAACTATGAGAAATACTTGTTAGTGCAATTTTAGCGCCAAATTTAAAATTTTTTACAACATTTATGAGTGAAACTTTAGCCATAGCAAGCATCTCATGGATAGGAGATTGTATGACTAGCACATAACCGTACATTCAGAAAAATTTTCCACCCAAATATGTGAGGTTCGCCTTTAGATTTGATAGGAAAAGCATTTACCATTAGTGCTTATGAGTGTACCGGTAGCATTTAGATTCTAGAACTTGCGTTAGTGATGCATCCCGAGACCGCTAGTAAGACTACATTCGTGTAGTAGGATTTACTACATGATAAGAGTCATTAGGATCACCCTTGTGTTAAACCCGTATCATAATTACTTGACCATTTAAGTCATATTACTTGGCTAGTTAAGTCAACTAATTTTTCCTCAACCTTAGCGTTGTACTCATTTTTAGTACACGAAACCCCTAGTACACCCCTCCGAGCCTATCTTTTCGTTTCTAACTTTAAGCATTTTACTTAAAGGAAGAATTTGTTACACCCCACTTAAATGTACAACCAAATCGCCTTAGCCTTCCGTGTATGCGCTCATTTTTAGTGCATTATTGTTATTTGTTAAACCCTAAGTTAACTATCTAATTTATTACATGGTTGCTAAGTCGAGTCATATCTTTGTACATATTGTTTTGGGACGATTGGGACTCATGGGTAAAGTACTTATTTTATGGAGTAAAGGGGAAGAACATCATATATTACCCCCATATGTGCGTTAATCTTAAAAGTGCTCCAAGTGTTTTGATTTTCTTAATTCGAGTCATTAGATTAGTTTATTGTAAAGTATGTAAAGATTAAAGTGTAAGGGGAATGTTCATCCCCTATGATGTATTATTTTGGATGGTAGGGTAAGAGTGTATGAAAAAAAAAAAAAAAAAAAAAAAAAAAAAAAAAAAAAAATCAAGAAAAAGAAAAGAAAAAAAAATAGAAAATGTGAAAGAGAAAAAACATACGGACTACCATCCCTTTTTATTCTATGTTTGTTTTATGTTTTTGTTATTTTTCATTTATTAGCTTAAGTCAAGTCTAGTCTTGGCTTAGCAACGCCACATTGTACATGTAATTAACCAAGATTGTTAACTCGCCACCAGTAAAGACTGCCTTTATCCAACAAAACCGTGTATTTCATATCCCTACACCTAACGTTACAACCCTTTAAAAGACCTCTTTTATAGTTTATCCTAGGTGCTTATGCCATGTGGTCGAGGTTTGATCCTTTCCCAAGCCTATGGTAATCTATTTTGCTATGACAGGTAGTGAGAGATATCTTCCGTTTCCATATTGTAATTTTTACTTTATTACACCCGAGAGATGTGAGTATCTAAACACTATTTGTGAGGTGCTTGTGTATGACCTCCATGCTTGTCTTTGGTCTTTAGTGGAACGATTATTGTAATTACTTTTATATTAGTGTTAAATGACCCCTAACTTGTATTTTGAGTAGAATAAAAGTGCATTTGCTTGAGGACAAGCAAATCTCAAGTGTAAGGGTATATGATGAGGCGAAAAATGAACCACTTTTAGGGGGTCATTTAAGCCCCGAATTGAATTTATTTGATTAAATATTGCCCTAAATCGTTCCTTTTGTGATTTTAGGTACTTTGGGAGTGAAATCTGGAAAAGAAGGCATTTTGGACATTTTTGGAGCATAAAAGTGAAGAAAACGGCAAAGTCTCAATTTTCCAAGCTGGGAACAGTAGGTGACGGCGTCAAGAAGGAATTTCTGACGGCGTCAAGAGTAAATTCCATGACTTTCCATGATGACCCAGTATAGGTTTGACGGCGTCACAAGGTAGGGCGTCAAGAGTAAAATGCATGACGGCCTGGAAAATGCTAACACATGACGGCGTCAGAAGTAGATCAAGGCAGTCCGAGAAGTATTTTGGCGGCGAGATGACGGCGTCACAAGATTTGTCTTGACGCCGTCAGACCCTATTTCCTATATATAGTTTTCTAATTTTTACATTAAAAAGAGAGGAGTTTTTGGAGAAACCCTAAGTACGAACTTGGTACGAATTTTACAGGTTTTTCAAGGGTTCTTTGCCCTTGATCCCTTTCATGTGTAATTAAGATAAGTGTTCTTTTAATTCAATCAATATGTCTATGTGTTGGTTGTCTATATCTTGTTCTTGTCTTAATTCCATCGTGCTAGGCTAGATCTATCTTGTGTTTGCTTAGATCTAATGAAACCTAGATGTTAATTATGTGTTGATTACATGTTTATGGTTGTATTGGATGAATGATTTCGATGTTAGGCTTAAGAAAACTGGCAGATCTCCAATTGGTAACATGCTTGAACGTCTTAAGAAACATGAACCGATGTGCACTAGGTTTTATTGGTTGTATTTACTGCATGAGTAATTTCTAATGATCCCATGTTAGGAGTTTTTAACGGCTCGACATAGGAGTGAAGTAGGCACTCATAGGATTGGGGAAGTAAGTGCGCCACCCCATGAATGGTATTAAGGAATACAATCCGTCATCCACGCAACTATAACAAGTAATTAACGTGTAAAAGATGTCTAGGGAGTAGTGAAATCTAAGTAAACACATTTTCTCCACTTATTGCTCACAACCTTAGTTAATTTAGTTTACTTTCATTTTTAGTATTTTATTTTGATTGCATCTTTAGTATTGGGTTAGTTGACTAGCAACTAATTCCGCCCAAATCCTTCAAACCCGAGATATTTACTTGCTTTCTAAAAAATATAAAAATACAAAAATAATCTTCCATCATGTTTAGCACTAGTAATTAGGTTTTCTAATCCTAGCGACACTATTCCTAGCTGAACGATCAATCCCCCGGTACTTGTCACTATACTATACTACAACGATCAGGTACACTGCCTGGTGGGGGTTGTAAGCTTCTCAAGATCCCTTGAGAGGTAAAGCCTGGTGCGATTTCCACGTATCAACCATTCACTTGGTCAATTTAGGTTGACCATTTAGGCTCAATCACCATACTACAACGATCAGGTACACTACCTGGTGGGGATTGTAAGCTTCTCAAGATTAATTGAGAGGTAAAACCTTTTGTGAGGGCGCAATCCCGCACATCAACGTTCCAGAGGTGCATGATGGCAATTTTCCATGATAAGATTGAGAAAACATGCAATGGAAGTTTTCATGGATGATTTCTCAGTTTATGGAGATTCCTTCACTTCTTGCCTCTCCCATTTAGAAAGTATGCTAAAATGGTGTGAAGACACCAACTTGGTTCTAAATTGGGAGAAGTGTCACTTCATGGTTAAAGAGGGCATTGTCCTTGGCCAAAAGATTTCGAAATCCGGGATTGAGGTCGATAGAGCTAAAGTTGATGTGATTGCTAAGTTACCTCATCTCACGACCGTAAAAGGAATTAGAAGTTTTCTCGGTCATGCCGGCTTTTACCGACGATTTATTCAAGATTTTTCCAAGATAGCCCGGCCCCTGACCTACTTACTTGAAAAAGATGCACTGTTTATCTTCTCAAATGAATGCATTGAAGCATTTAATATTCTCAAGAAGAAGTTAACGGAAGCTCCTATCTTAGTTGCCCCCGATTGGGACTTGCCTTTTGAGCTAATGTGCGATGCTAGCGATTATGCTATTGGTGCAGTCCTGGGGCAACGCAAGTCAAAATATTTTCAGCTGATATACTATGCTAGTAAAACAATGACCGATGCTCAATACCATTTTACGACTACTGAAAAAGAAATGTTAGCCGTCATTTATGCTTTTGAAAAGTTCTGACCTTATCTTGTCTTGAAGAAATGCATAGTGTATACGGATCATTCTGCTCTTAAGTATATAATGGCAAAGCAAGATGCTAATACAAGATTGATGTGGTGGGTTCTACTCCTTCAAGAATTCGATGTTGAAATTCGAGACAAAAAGGGAGCTGAGAACCTTGCTGCTGATCACCTTTCAAGACTGGAAAATCCCCATCAAAGTGATTTCGAGAAAAAGGAAATTACCAAAACATTTCCTCTCGAGACACTTGGGAGTTTATCACACAGTGATCCTAGTACCCCATGGTTCACCGACTTTTCGAATTTCCATGCGGGGAATTTTATAAGAAAAGGGATGTCGTTCCAACAAAAGAAGAAATTTTTCAAAGATGTTAGACATTATTTCTGGGACGACCCCTATTTGTTCAAAGTTTGTACAGATCAAGTGATCCGACAGTGCGTTCATGGCAAGGAAGCCGCTGAAATTCTTATGGCATGCCACAATGGACCCACGGGGGGACATCATGGTGCCAACTTCACCGCTAAGAAAGTTTTCGATTCTGGCTTCTAATGGCCGACGATACACCGGGATGCTCATGACTTGGTGAAATCATGTGATTCTTGCCAGTGTCAAGGAAAAATCTCTCAAAATGATGAGATGCCTCAAAATGCTATCCAAGTTTGTGAGTTCTTTGACGTCTGGGTATTTATTTCATGGGACCATTTCCGTCGTCTAGAGGAAACAAATATAAACTCGTGGCCGTCGATTACTTGTCAAAATGGGTTGAAGTAAAAGCACTCCCCACCAATGACGCCCAAGTTGTCGTGAAGTTTCTCAAAAGTCTCTTCGCCCGATTTAGTGCACCTCGTGCTATTATAAGTGATCGTGGGACCCATTTCTTTAATGACCAATTTGCTAAAGTTATGCTCAAATATGGTGTCTGATGAGGTGAAAAATGATCCGTTTTCAGGGGGTCATTTAAGCCGGAATTCGAATTTATTTGATCAAATATTGCCCAAAATCGTTCCTTTTGTGATTTTAGGTACTTTGGGAGTGAAATCTGGAAAAGGAAGCAATTCGGATGTTTTTGAAGCATAAAAGTGAAGAAAACGCCAAAGTCTTAATTTTCCAAGCTGGGAACAGTAGGTGACGACGTCAAGAGCAAAACCTTGACGGCGTCAAGAGCAAATTTCATGAATTCCCATTACGATCCAGAGCAGATTTGACGGCGTCACGTAGGAAGGGCGTCAAGAGTAAAAGAGTCATGACGGCCTGGAAGTGTATAAGTCTTGATGGCGTCAGAAGTAGATCTAGGCAGTCCGAGAAGAGTTTTGGCGGCGAGGTGACGGCGTCACAGTGTTTGTCCTGACGCCGTCAGATCTATTTTCCTATATATAGTTTTCTAATTTTTTCATTAAAAGAAGGAGAAGTTTTGGAGAAACCCTAAGTACGATTTTGGTGTAACTTTACAGGTTTTTCAAGGGTTCCAACCCCTTGATACGTTGCATGATTAATCAAGATAAGTGTTCTTCTAATTCAATCAATATGTCTATGTGTTGGTTGTCTATATCATGTTCTTGTCTTAATTCTATCATGCTAGGCTAGATCTATCTTGTGTTAGCTTAGATCTAATGAAACCTAGATATTGATTATGTGTTGATTACTTGTTTATTCTTGTCTTGGATAAATGATTTATATGTTAGGCTTAAGAAAACTGGCAGATCTCCAAATGGTAACATGCTTGAACATCTTAAGAAACATGAACCGAGGCGCACTAGGTCTTTATTGGTTGTATTTAATGCATGAGCCACTGTTTACAATCCCTATAGTTGTGCTGGGCATGGTGTAGGAGGAGATAAGAGCTCATAGAATTGGGGAGTTATGTGTGCCACCCCATGAATGGTATTAAGGAATACGATCCGTCATCCATGCAATTATAACAAGTAATTAACGTGTAAAAGATATCTAGGGAGTAGTGAAATCTAAGTAAACACATTTTCTCCCATTACTGCTCACAACTTTAGTATAATTTAGTTTATTTTCATTTTTAGTATTTTATTTCGATTGCATTGTAGTATTGGGTTAGTTGATTAGCAACTAATTCCGCCCAAATCCTTCAAACCCCGAGATTTTAATTGCTTTCATAAAATATAAAAATACAAAAATAATCTTCCGTCATCTTTAGCACTAGTAATTAGGTTTTCTAATCCTAGCGACACTATTCCTAAGCTGAACGATCAATCCCCCGGTACTTGTCACTATACTATACTACAACGATCAGGTATACTGCCTGGTGGGGATTGTAAGCTTCTCAAGATCCCTTGAGAGGTAAAGCCTGGTGCGATTCCCACGTATCAAGTTTTTGGCGCCGCAGCCTGGGGAATAGTTATTGTCTAGGTTAGGATTTCTTTTTATTAGGTCTACTTGCTAGATTCCTTTCTAGTAAGATTTTTATTTTTATTTATAGGATTCCTTTAGTCTATCTTTTTCTTTGTGCCCTTTGTTTGTAAAACCATTTTCATTTGTCTTCATGGCGGATGAGATTCCATTTAGATCATTAACAGTAGAGGAACAATTAGTTTACTCAGATAGATTTGCTTCCTGTTGTTCCAATGAATTTTTAAGTGATCTTAACTATATACAAGAGGAGATGGGTGTAAAGTTTGATAGGTTTGATGAGTTATGCGCATGTGTGGCCTATATTAAACTATCATTGTTAGGATCAATTCCTTTTAGTAAGGCCCTTTGGAAAAGATTTGAGGAAAGCCTCCTAACCGTGAACCATGAGTTCAATGAATTGATGGGTTTGTATACATCACAACTTGAGGAAACAATTAAGAAGGATTTAGCCGAACATGAACATATTGAGCAAAAAGATGAATCCTTTAGGCAAATTGAACATTGTAATCAAGTTATTGAGGAAGGTTCTTATGAATCAGACTTAGAACTTGAGATGGCTAGAGAAGGATTTAAGATACTTAGGAACATGTTTAGGTTAGATTCTACTAAAACACGTGATGAAGATATAGGTGATGTTGAGAAAAGGAAGGATGAGGTAAATAACACAAACCTACAAAGTACCCCACAACTCCCACCATCACTTGAGGAATACACACCACCCGTGACTTACCTGGAAGAAGTAGAAGAGACTATAGGAGCCCCAATAGAGGTAGAACCCTTGTACCAAACACCACTAGAG
Organism: Artemisia argyi; assembly: GCA_030686995.1. Lineage (NCBI taxonomy): Eukaryota > Viridiplantae > Streptophyta > Magnoliopsida > Asterales > Asteraceae > Artemisia > Artemisia argyi. Next base: position 102,270,103 of record CM060700.1, read on the forward strand.
GATATAGTTTTGAATACTTGTAGTGATAACCTTACTCTTAGTTCTAGGGAATTAACTAGTGTTGATGAACCGGGACCTCAATCTTCACACAACTTTCCATCCTTAGATATACATCTAGGAGACAAAAGAGGAGCCGACCCACCCATCAACCCATGTAGTCCGGGTAGTCTTAGGATAAAGGTAGTGGACTCTAAGCCTTGTAGAGAGGAAGCTGACATAGGAGTGGAACATGACCTTACATGCTTACATCACCCATTTATGATTGATCACAAGAAACATTATGGGTTTAAACCGGGTTTATTAGGTCAAGATGGATCCCCAACTAGGAGTCTCTCGAAGTTGATAGAAAATGATCCCTTTCTAGGAGAAAATCTTAATCCACCCATTAGCCCTATTGAATTAGGTAAGGTTATGATGATAGGTGCACACCTCTTTGAGCATATAATTCATCCACCACTCTTTTCTCACGTGGCATACTTACACCCTAAGGGTTTGTATCGCTACTTCCACCCGCACTTAATCCTAAGTGTAGGGAAAACCTCCCCTATCTTCGTTAAATAAGGGTAGAGTCAGGCTCGTGACTCGAACAAAAACAAGCGCTTCTTGGGAGGCAACCCATGTTTTGTGTGATTTTATTTTGTTTGTTTGTTATTTGCTTCCGTATGCATGCTTAGTTTTTATTGTTGGTAGATCATGTTTCTAAACTAAATGTGGAAATACTTTACTTTGTTGTTTTGGCCTAGTCTTAACTCCACCTAAAAGTATTTTTGCAAAAGATAAGTGTAAGGGGAAACCCCAAATATGTTTTTAAGAAACAAACCGATCATGATTCTCCACAATAATAAATGAACATGTATATTCGTATTTGTTAGAGTCAAATGCTTGTATTGAGTCATAATGAAGTTTTGCAGGATTTTCCAGGAAGTAGAACCAAGTTTTTCCAGAAATTTTCCGGAAACTTAACATAAGGATTTCTGCAGGTCAATTCTGACGGCGTCAGGAGTTTACTCTTGACGGCGTCAGGTGTAAAAATCTGGAAATTTTACCGGTTTTGTTTTTCTAACGGAGTCTTATGGTTTTTGTGAATTATTAAGTTTTATAATCTCCAGGAAATCTGCAAACTTCATTCCACAAGCATTATATCTTATTTTGTTTTCTAGGATTTAGTTAACTTATATAGGATGCCACCGATTTTACGCGAGGTTGTCTTGTCTATTTTCTCAGGTTTTACAGGTTATGTATGACAAGAAGATGATTTATATTCTGGAAGGGAAGCTTTGATTGTTCATTTTCTTGGAGGAAGATTTAACCTGGCCACCTATTATCCATACCGAGCGAATCAGGGGAGTATTTGATTTCATTCTCTTTACTTTTTCACTTTTACATTCTTTACTTGAACATTGGGGACAATGTTCATCTTATGTGTAAGGGGAGGGTAAAAAGATGATACCTTACATATGCACTTTCACTTGAGTTTGTTTTGTTTAATGGTAGATGTGTAATAAAACTATGAGAAATACTTGTTAGTGTAATTTTAGCGCCAAATTTAAAAATTTTTACAACATTTAGGAGTGAAACTTTAGCCATAGCAAGCGTCTCATGGATAGGAGATTGTATGACTAGCACATAACCGTATATTCAGAAAAATTTTCCACCCAAATATGTGAGGTTCGCCTTTAGATTTGATAGGAAAAGCATTTATTATTAGTGCTTATGAGTGTACCGGTAGCATTTAGATTCTAGAACTTGCGTTAGTGATGCATCCCGAGACCGCTAGTGAGACTACATTCGTGTGGTAGGATTTACTACATGATAAGAGGCATTAGGATTACCCTTGTGTTAAACCCGTATTATAATTACTTGACCATTTAAGTCATATTACTTGGCTAGTTAAGTCAACTAATTTTTCCCACACCCTTAGCGTTGTACTCATTTTTAGTACACGAAACCCCTAGTACACCCCTCCGAGCCTATCTTTTCATTTCTAACTTTAAGCAATTTACTTAAAGGAAGAATTTGTTACACCCCACTTAAATGTACAACCAAATCGCCTTAGCCTTCCGTGTATGCGCTCATTTTTAGTGCATTATTGTTATTTATTAAACCCTAAGTTAACTTTCTAATTGATTACATGGTTGCTAAGTCGAGTCATATCCTTGTACATATTGTTTTGGGACGATTGGGACTCATGGGTAAGTACTTATTTTATGGAGTAATGGGGAAGAACATCATTTATTACCCCCATATGTACGTTAATCTTAAAAGTGCTCCAAGTGTTTTAATTTTCTTAATTCGAGTCATTAGTTTAGTTGATTGTAAAGTATGTAAAGATTCAAGTGTAAGGGGAATTCCCATTCCCTATGATGTATTATTTTAGATGGTAGGGTAAGAGTGTATGCAAAAAAAAAAAAAAAAAAAAAAAAAAAATCGAAAATTCAAGAAAAGAAAAAAAAAATAGAAAAAGAAAAAAAAAAGAGAAAAACATACGGACTACCATCCCTTTTCAATCTATGTTCATTTTTATGTTTTTGTTATTTTTCATTTATTAGCTTAAGTCGAGTCTAGTCTTGGCTTAGCAACGCCATATTGTACATGTAATTGACCAAGATTGTTAACTCGCCACCAGTAAAACTTCCTTTATCCAACAAAACCGTGTATTTCATATCCCTATTCCTAACGTTACAACCCTTTAAAAGACCTCTTTGATAGTTTATCCTAGGTGCTTACGCCATGTGGTGGAGGTTTGATCCTTTCCCAAGCCTATGGTAATCTATTTTGCTATGACAGGTAGTGGGAGATATCTTCCGTTTCCATATTGTAATTTGTACTTTATTACACCCGAGAGATGTGAGTATCTAAACACTATTTGTGAGGTGCTTGTGTATGACCTCCGTGCTTGTCTATTGGTCTTTAGTGGAACGATTATTTGTTGTAATTACTTTTATGTTAGTGTTAAATGACCCCTAACTTGTATTTTGAGTAGAATAAAAGCGCATTTGCTTGAGGACAAGCAAATCTCAAGTGTAAGGGTATATGATGAGGCGAAAAATGATCCGTTTTTAGGGGGTCATTTCAGCCGGAATTCGAATTTATTTGATCAAATATTGCCCTAAATCGTTCCTTTTGTGATTTTAGATACTTTGGGAGTGAAATCTGGAAAAGGAAGCAATTCGGACGTTTTTGGAGCATAAAAGTGAAGAAAACGCCAAAGTCTTAATTTTCCAAGTTGGGAACAGTAGGTGACGGCGTCAAGAGCAAAACCTTGACGGCGTCAAGAGCAAATTTCATGAATTCCCATGACGATCCAGAGCAGATTTGACGGCGTCACGTAGGAAGGGCGTCAAGAGTAAAAGAGTCATGACGGCCTAGAAGTGTATAAGTCTTGACGGCGTCAGAAGTAGATCTAGGCAGTCCGAGAAGATTTTTGGCGGCGAGGTGACGGCGTCACAGTGTTTGTCCTGACGCCGTCAGATCTATTTTCCTATATATAGTTTTCTAATTTTTTCATTAAAAGAAGGAGAAGTTTTGGAGAAACCCTAAGTACGATTTTGGTGTAACTTTACAGGTTTTTCAAGGGTTCCAACCCCTTGATACCTTGCATGATTAATCAAGATAAGTGTTCTTCTAATTCAATCAATATGTCCATGTGTTGGTTGTCTATATCATGTTCTTGTCTTAATTCTATCATGCTAGGCTAGATATATCTTGTGTTTGCTTAGATCTAATGAAACCTAGATATTGATTATGTGTTGATTACTTGTTTATTCTTGTCTTGGATGAATGATTTATATGTTAGGCTTAAGAAAACTGGCAGATCTCCAAATGGTAACATGCTTGAACGTCTTAAGAAACATGAACCGAGGCGCACTAGGTCTTTATTGGTTGTATTTAATGCATGAGCCACTGTTTACAATCCCTATAGTTGTGCTGGGCATGGTGTAGGAGGAGATAAGAGCTCATAAAATTGGGGAGTTATGTGTGCCACCCCATGAATGGTATTAAGGAATACGATCCGTCATCCATGCAATTATAACAAGTAATTAACGTGTAAAAGATATCTAGGGAGTAGTGAAATCTAAGTAAACACATTTTCTCCCATTACTGCTCACAACTTTAGTATAATTTAGTTTATTTTCATTTTTAGTATTTTATTTCGATTGCATTGTAGTATTGGGTTAGTTGATTAGCAACTAATTCCGCCCAAATCCTTCAAACCCCGAGATTTTAATTGCTTTCATAAAATATAAAAATACAAAAATAATCTTCCGTCATCTTTAGCACTAGTAATTAGGTTTTCTAATCCTAGCGACACTATTCCTAAGCTGAACGATCAATCCCCCGGTACTTGTCACTATACTATACTACAACGATCAGGTACACTGCCTGGTGGGGGTTGTAAGCTTCTCAAGATCCCTTGAGAGGTAAAGCCTGTTGCGATTCCCACGTATCAGTGTCACACATCGGCTTTCTACTGCATATCATCCACAAACTAGTGGTCAAGTTGAGGTGTCCAATCATGGCTTGAAACGAATCTTAGAAAGGACCATAGGAGAACATCGTGCTTCATGGGCTGATAAGTTAGATGATGCATTATGGGCTTTTCGGACCGCTTACAAAACACCCATTAGGTGCACTCCTTTCAAGCTGGTTTACAGGAAGGCCTGTCATTTGCCCTTTGAACTTGAGCACAAGGCCTACTGGGCCTTGAAACACGCTAATTTTGATCTCAAAACCGCGGGTGATCATCGTAAAGTTCAATTGAATGAATTGACTGAGCTTCGTGATCAGGCCTATGAGAATTCTTTGATCTACAAAGAGAAAACGAAGAGGATTCATGATGCTAAGATTAAAGATCGTGTTCTCAACGTTTGTGATCGAGTCCTTCTTTTCAATTCTCGATTGAAGATATTCTCAGGCAAGTTAAAAACCTGTTGGTCTGGACCATTCACCATCGCCCAAGTTTTTCCTTATGGCACCGTCGAGTTAGCTCAACCCCGATGGTCCCAACTTTAAGGTGAATGGTCATCGTCTCAAACACTATTTTGGAGGGGACATACCACCCATGGTTGTCCCGGATCTCCAAACTTTCTCCAAGGACAATTAAATTCGGGGATCGAGTCAAGCTCATGTGACTCGGTGAACAAAAACAATCGCTTCGTGGGGGGCACCCCATGCTTATCCATTTCATCTTCTTAAATTTCTATTTTCTTTCTAATGTGACGAGAGGAGGGCGACCCTTTCTAAACTCGTGTTTCGTGGTCGTTTGTGAATGTCCAAGAATTTCCCCAAAGATTTAGGACTCTCGTGCTCATTTTTTGTCGCTCTCTCCACTCGAGTCTCATTCTTCGCTGCTCTTTTGGAAATTCACCATATCCAAAATCTTATCGACTAACGTTTATCTCTTGGCATACTTAATAAACGACCTTAGATATTACGTAGGATTACCCGTACCCTTAAAACATTGAGGACAATGTTTTACATTAGTCTGGGGGGGGCGGGGGGGGGGGGGGGGGGGGGAGGCTGAATCTTTGATTCAATTTGACCTGACACCTTCATCTGAGCTGTTTACTTACGCAACTCCATTTTTCCACCAAAATTTAAAAAAAAATTGTCACCTTTTTTCTATTAAAAAAAATAATAATAAAATGATGATGATATAATATATAATAATAATAAGATTTGACACCTTGTTTGACTTTCCCGCTGGTGAGAGTAGAAATAAATGTTCCGACTTGACCGGGCGTGTTGAGCTCTAGCTTGTCTCCCTTAACCAATGATAATAACATAAGCTTGTGCTAGTCTTGTACACCAGGAGCTATAAAATGTGAATTCTTTCTTAAGAATCTGCAAGTTCCCGTACTTGACTTTATACATGCGCAGCTTAAAAGCTTTCGCTAGTCTTTTAAATAAGGAGCTATAAAACACGAATTTTTTTTTCTAGAATTTGTAAGTTTCAGTAACTGACTTATATATGCGTGGCTGATTATCGGCTAAGCATTCACGGGTTTCATTACTTGAGATCTTAAATTGCAAAGAGCGAGAAATGATAGAGTTTATTTAGAAGTTTGATGCTAAACGTGGAGTAGTTGGTTCTCTTTAGAGCTCATGAAAGGTACTTGTGACTTTTTGCTCTCACAAAATTGTTTCACCGATATATAATAGATGTACTAGGTTAATTAGTGGTATTTAGGTTTGGGCAATATTTAGTTTCTTATTTTCTTAAAAGAATCTTTGCTTTAGAAGTTAGGTACATATAACGGACACATCAAAAGCAAAAATGAAAAGTCAAAAGTTGATATGTATGTGGTTTTGGAGCTACCCCATAAGCTGCCATTGTTGAAAAAGAAAAAGAATGAAAAAATGAAAAAAGAAAAGAAAAGAAAAATGATGGAATAAAAAAAATGAATGAAAGAAAGAAAAAAATGAAAAGTGGAAGTTGTATCGAATAAGAGCTCAAGTGTATAAAAGTTGTTGGCGCATGAGGTGCATGTGGATGATTCTAAATTAGTCACATGAGGTGCACGTGGAGTACTCCGCAACTTATATATGAGATTGTATGTACCAAAAATCCTTGATGTGGACCGAATTTCTAAAGCAGTGGTTCTTGAGAGAAAATGAAAAACTAATTAGCGTTTTAAACTTGGTATCTCTATCGGACTAAAAAGTTATTGAAACGAGAAAATATGAAGCAATTCATTTCTCCACAAAAGTAAAAAAATCTAGATACATTAAGAAAATGGGAGTAAGAAGTTTTCACAAGTAACTTTTATAGGTAGTGTTAGCATCTAACTTATAGATAAGCTGTGATCTCGTTTTTACGCATAGTTTAGGGGCTTGTGAAAAATCAAGGATGACGATTTTTATCTGTATGGTCGCTTCTCCATGAGAAGTGTTTCTACTCTTTGACCCTAATAATTATTGAAAGATAATGAAATTCAAGTAAACCGTCAGACCAAACACACCAAATACTAACCAAATATGCCAAGAAAATGCGTGTTTTTGTATTTGTGTATGTGCAGGTACGAATATGTGAAAAATGGACAAAAACAAAGCAAAACCAACAAAAACGAGCACGAGAATGGAAAAAGATCAAAAGCCGGAGCCGGTGAAGCTTAATGATCAAAGAAAGCTCAAAATGTCAAAACAAGTCCTCAGAGATTCATAAAGTTTCATGAATAGTCCTTGGTCAAAGTTTGAAGAAATTACAACTTCAGTCCCTCAGCTTTCAGATATTGACAATTTTGGTCCCTTGAAGAAATATTTGAAGAAAAATCAGTATTGGTCCTCCATAATTCAGAGATTGACAACAAAGGCCCTTGGATTGTATTTTGGAAGATTTACAGATTTAGTCTTTCTTAATTGCAGATTTACAACAATAGTCCTTATGATTTTAATCCTAACAATCCTAAAACCTTACAAGCCTTATAACCGGATCCACAATATATCTTCAAACCCAAAATATTCCTAAACCCTTTAATCCAAAATTCCCAAAAGCCCAAAACATAAAAAAACCCAACTCCCTTACCCGATCCACCACATTCGCTTTTACCCAAGTCAAACCATACCCGGTCAAAACTTAATATTTATTACTTAAAAAAAAAAAAAAAAAAAAAAAAAAAAAAAAAAAAACATGCCACCCCTTTTCCCCAATATTTACCCAAACCCAGAACTTGTACTGTACGCATGAACCCTAAAAATCACCACATACCTAAATTACCTGAGTTATAATAATTAACCAATCATGAGAGGTTCTAGAAGCTGACAGCCTGACAAGGGAATGACACGTGGATCAATCCCAGCAGACACGAAGGATTCACAATCATTTGCACATGATCCAAGGGATGTTGTTGATGGGAAGTATCTAGAAAATGATCAAACGGCTTAGAGGGGACTCAAACAAACACAACCTCACACGGATTGGTGAGCTGGATAACCTAGAAAGATCCAAGAGCTCTTCACTCATCGGCTATAAATACCCACTCATTTCTCATGTATTGGTGTGTAGGTTTTATGTAATAGTAGCTTATAATTCTGCTTTTTAAAATTCCTTTTAATCATTTGTACTCAATTTTCAGTTTAATGAAATTTTAGTTTTATTGCAAATTTAGCTTATTGTCTTAAAATCCTATTTAGATCTTGTTTATGCTTATTACTGTTTATTTAGCCATTATTAATCATAACTAGTTGTTAAAAGTTTGATTCTAATTGTTGTTTATCTTATATTAAAAAACCAAAAAAAAATCAGAAAATCCTTAAAAATCCAAAAACAGTTTTCATTTCATTCATAAGCTTCAATAAGCTTTGTATTTCAATTTCCTTAAGCTCATATAAAATCACTATAGCTTATTGTGAGTGGGTATTAGGTTAATACTATTCCATTGTTCATATCTTATAAAAGTCAACTAAAGTCAAAACTCAGCTTATTCAATAAGCTGAGCTTATTCAGAAAGGGTGAATTGATAAGCTAAGCAAGCCAGGGAAGTGCTCAGCCTATCATAAAGATAGGCTTTGATCAAAAGAAGCCATTGTTTAGCTGAGGCTATTCTAGTAAGTTTTCCATCTATAATTTTCTGCATTTGCCTTATTATAGCTTAGATATTATAGCTTATAGCTTATTAGAGTTTGTTACTGCTTATTATAGTTGTCTCACAGCTTTTGTTTAGCTCTTAAGTATTGTAGCTCATATTTGCATACTAACTGTATTAGTTTAGTACTAATTGCATACTTGTGTTCTGGTGTTAACTTGCTGCATTTTAGTGTTCATATAGGGCTTTAATTAGTTAAGGATTAAGTGTTGATCAGTAGTTTGTTGTTTAGAAGCCTTAAGCTCAAAAAACTTAGTATAACTGCCATATTAAGGGGTGTTTGGTTTATTCTGTTTCTCAGTGTTCTAGCTGCACCATCTGTGTTTCTTTAGCATAGTCAATCTACATTAGGTTTATAAAAGTCATTTCAAGCTTAAAATCAGTAGGCTATTAATAAAAAGTCAAACCTAGCTCTAAATCCAAAAATCAGTGTGCATATAGGATTTTTAGTAGCTGCACTTGTAGATTTAGGATAAAAATAGTTGCATCTAGGATAATTAAACTTAAAAATAGCTTAATGTCACTTGTAGGGTAAGTTTTGATCACTAAAAATCCACTTTAGTCAACTTAGCGTGCATTCAAGAAAGTCAAAGTTTGGGTAGAACCTGTCCAAATAAGATCTGATCTTGGCTCAATTTAGGTAAGTAATTGGCTTTAAGAATTGGGGCTTTTAATGTTGTTAGGTTCTCTGTAGTATAGGCTTTTAGGATTTATCTTTGGTTTCACTTAATTAGCTTTTTAGGTGGCTTAAAAATCAGTTGCAAGTAGGGGTGTTCAGGACCATTTTCTGTCTCAAACTTGGTGCCTGCTAACATATTTAGCTTTCATTTTGTAAATTTTTGGTCATTATAAGTTGAACTGAGCTTGTATAAGTGTGTGTCTCTGTCCCTGAGCTTATCGAGACCTTTTGGTAGAAACTGCTTATCCTTTGTGCTTAGTTAACTGCTTATTGGACCATTTACTGTGTTTCTGTGCTTCTTTTGGGTTTTAGCTCAGTACATTTGAGCTTATTTAAGTACAATACACCTTTGGTTTAAGTTTCATCAAATTTGGGTGCAAGTGCTTATCAATAAGCACTTGCAATAAGCTGTTTTTAAGCCATTAAGCACAGCTTATTTTTCACTTTTCAAATTTTTCCTAAGTTTTAAATAATATTTTAGAATTTCCATAAAATTTTCAGATTTTTCTGAGCTGTTTTGGTATTTTTCTTATTTTATTTTAGTTTTTAATCAATTTTTATATACTTTTATTGAAGAAAAATCAAATAAAAATCAGAAAAAGCTTGAAAAATTCCAAAAATATTTTATAAAATAGTTTTTAGTTATTTTAGATTTTTCAAAATTAATTTTGCATTTTTCTCATTTAATTTCACTTTTATTTGAATTTTAATTACTTTTTAATTAGTTAAAATAGTTTTTAATTCATAATAATTAAATAAAAAGTCAAAAAAATATTTTTCTTTTTCCCAAAATTTTCTTTTATCATTTTTAGCTTAGGAAAATTATTTTCATACCCGTAGGATTAGCCTAGCTTTAAATTCACTTTTTAATTCGCGCGTTTACGTTTATTTTACGTTTAAGTTTACGGTTTTAACTCTACGTTACGTTTTAGGTTTGGTAATTTGATTTTCTTGCTTAATTGATTATTTGTGGTTCATTTTCATATTCATTAGTGTAAATCTTATTGAAATCACTTTTTCTCACTTTCACGACACTTTTCACGAACCGGGAATTTCAAATTCCATTCACACCTTCACACAGACTACGATCTCGGGATTTGTATTTCCTTAAAATCCTTTGGAGAAATATAAATACTATACTATAAATATATTTGAGCAATCATGGATAAAAAGATATAACGAGACGCGCCAGAATGTTATTTGGACTTTAACACGTGATGGCGTCACCAAGGCCGTCACGTGTAATTTACTCTTAACGGCCATGAGAAGAATAATACATGACGGCGTCAAATCTAGATCTAAGCAATATGAGAGTTTCTTTGGCGGCGAGTTGACGGCGTCAGGATTTACACGTGACGCCATCAGACCCAAAAATCTATATATAGTTTTCTATTTTTCATATGTAAAGGAGGAGAACTTTGGGATAGTTTTGGAGAAACCCTAGCACGAATTTTACCTTACTTTTAAGGGTGTCAAACCCTTGTTTCATCCATGTTTGATTGAAGATAAGTTTTCCAATAATCATTCAATATGTCTATGTGTTGTTTGATTCTATCTTATGCTTGTCTTTACTTTAACATGCTAGGCTAGGTTTTCTTTGTGTTTGCTTAGATGTAATGAAACCTAGTTATTGATTATTGGTTGGTTGTTTGTTTATAATTGTTGTGGATGAATGATATCGATGTTAGGCTTAAGAAAACTGGCAGACTTCTAATTGGTAACATGCTTGAACGTCTTAAGAAACATGAATCGGATGTGTACTACGATTAATTGGTTATATTTAATACATAAGTAACTACTAAGGAGGCCATGTTAGGAGCTAGTTGTCGGCTCAACATAGGAAGAGGTAGGAGCTTATAGAATTAGGGAAGATCGTACACGGCCCTACGAATGGTATTAAGGAATATAACCCGTCATCCATGCAATTGTAACAAACTAATCAACTAGTTAAAGATAGCTAGGGAGTAGTGAAATCTAAGTAAACACGTTTTTCTTATTATTGTTTTTCTCCACATTTACTTTCGTGTCATTTTATTTTATTTTTATTGCATTCGTAGTTATTTGGGTTAGTTGACTAGCAACTTATTCAGCCCATTCTTCCAAAACCCGAGATTTTTATTTGCTTTCCATAAAATATAAAAATACAAAAAGAATCATCCCTTATCTCTAGACCTAGTTTAATTAAGTTTTAACCCTAGCGAACATTATTCTTTGAGTTGAACGATCAAACCCCCGGTACTTGCCACTACACTATACTGCATCGGTCAGGTACACTGCCTGGTGGGGATTGCAAGCTTCTAAAGATCCCTTGAGAGGTAAAACCTTTTGCAAGGTTGCAAAACGACGCATCAAGTTTTTGGCGCCGCAGCCCGGGGAATAGTTATTGTCTAGGTTGAGATTTCTTTTTATTAGGTCTACTTGCTAGATTCCTTTCTAGTAAGATTTTTATTTTTATTTTTATAGGTCTTCTTTAGTCTATCTTTTTCTTCGTTCCTTTGTTCGTAACCATTACCATCCGCCATCATGGAAGGTGGTAATCTCTTTGACCCTATCAACCTACCACAACAAAACCACCCACAAAACTCACCACAACCAAATCAACCTCCTAGACCCCGAACTTTAGGAGAGTACTCCCGTCCTAGCCACCAAGGCTATCGAAACACCATTGAGCTCACTCAAGGAGCCAATGTGTCTCCCTTGCGATCCGACACCATCCGGTTGGTGCAAAGCGGATGTGCATTCCATGGACTTCGTTCCGAAGATCCTAATCAACATCTCAAAGATTTCCTAAAAATCGTAGAATCCATAGACCTTGATGTTGAAACTCGAGAGACGACCCGATTGCGTCTCTTCCAATTCTCTCTACGTGACCAAGCTAGTCAATGGCTTGAGCGTTTACCCGCGGGATCGATCACCTCTTAGGATGATCTCACCACTCATTTCCTTGATCAATTTTTTCCACCGGGGAGAACCACCAAGCTAAGAAATGACATCTTGATGTTCTAACAACGTCAAGGTGAAACTCTCTATGAAGCATGGACTCGTTTCAAGGACTAACTCCAAAAAGTCCCTCATCACGGCATTGATCTTTGTCTCCAAATCCAAATCTTTTATGATGGTGTCAATCATCAAACTAGAAGAGCCATAGGTTATGCTGCCAATGGCAGACTGAGCAAGCTCGGTATTGATAAGTGTTGGGAGGTCATCGAGGATTTAGCACAATACGAAGACGAAGAGTGGGAGGATCCAATGTTTTTGGAGGAAGGGAGTTTGAATTACGTAAATGCAACCCAAGAACAATTATTTGAGAGCATCGGAAAGCAGGTTAAGAAATTAATGAAGGTTGAGATGCCTGCAGCTGAAACCGAAGTAAGTCCCGATAGACATGTGAGTACAATTAGTAAACATACTTTTCCTGAACATTCACGACAAGAGGGTTCGAAGGGATAATGATAACTTTTGTTAACAATCAGGAGAGGCAAATTCAACCATTAGAAACTCGCATGGAAAATACTAGGAATGCTTTCATGGACTTGGCTGATAAGTTTATATCAAGGATTAAGGAAAAGATTAAGGACAAAGTTACACCAAAGAAAATCAAAAAAAAATCTTTGAACTCCCGACCCCTAAGGTGATAAGTGAAGAAGGGGATAATGGAACACCCTCCCCAGGAGATTCATCTATAAATCCCCCTTACTCCTATGGGCCCCCTCGAGAAGAAAAGAAGTCTCAAATTCATAGCATCGTCGTTGGAAGCTTGCAAATCACGCTCCATAACTTTCACGAAGCTAAAAAACGTTCCTTTGGCATTAATCCTGTCAAGCAAAAAACGCAACTCAAGCGCACTCTCATTCCAAGATCTTTGATGGAACAACTCCTTCCCCTTCCTATTGCCTACCAAGATGGAAATTGGGGCCTGAACAGGACGATAACCGCCCCCATCCAAAATCATACCACACCTCATGACAGTAATGAAACATTTGACCCTGGTGGAATCTACTAACGAGAATGGCTATCATGGTTGATGACCCTGATTGGCTATTAACGGAAGTACAAGGGGCTCATGTGAAAATTGTCACAAAGTATTGAAATTTCGGGTATCTGTCGGCGTTGAAAGTTACACGTGATGCCGTCACCTCGTCTGGTCAGCAATAATATCCTCTTATCTATCACTTTCACCACAAACCCCACAAACCATATCCACCCAAAACTCGCCCACCGAATCTCCAAGGTCAATTTCATCATCATCCGTCAACAATCTCCACATGGTAAGCAATTCCATTAATCCTTTGTCATTCAATTATCCTCAGAACTCATCAATTTTATAAATCCCCATTCTTTCAAAACCCTAGAATCGATTTGCATTTAGAACTTTTAATGCCCTCTAATTAGTGTTATGTTACAATGATTAAGGCATTGGGTAGTTTGAAATAGATAGGGCTTGTAACTCATTAATGAGAAATTGGTTTTGATCCACGAATCATTGGTCCGATACCCATTGTTGCTGTAAAAAGGGGTGTTTGGATCGAGTATTTAAAGTTGAAAAATCAATTTTTCGCTTGTAACTTTGGATTCAAATTTCTGGCAAACCTGACGGCGTCAGCCTTTGGGTTTGACGGCATCAGAAGGGTCTGACAGCTCAGAATTTTTGAGTTTCCATGCAAACTCCCGTTCCACCCCATTTTGTTTCAGGAAATGAACAAGCGTCAATGGGGAAGCTCTTCAACATCTTCAAGGGCCCAATGTGAAAGCTACGGGGACATGGTCCTAAGCTTTGGGGTCATTGATGATGACGCCTCCACCTCCAAGTACAACCAATTGCTCCTTCACCAAGTTGACAGTGGGGCTGTGATCGATTGGAACTTTTTGAGGGACCAGGGCCTCGAGCAAGCCTTTCTTCAAAGCTTCAAAATTGATGACTTCACTGGTCCTTAATAGGAAAGATTATTCAGAATTTAGGAGCTTGTCTATGAGGAGTTAGTACGTGAACTTTTGGCTACCTTTCATTTTAATCTGGCTGAGGCAAGGAATGATGTGGGTGGTACTACAATCTACTTTAGGATAGGGGGTGAGCTTAGGAGTTGCTCGGTTGCGGAATTTGGTTAGAGATTGGGGTTGTATAGTCAGTATGAGACCACTCAGGGTGGGTTTATGGGTAAGCTGTTGAATGGTGAAACTGTGAGAAATGACATGAGGTGTGCTTTGTTTTGGCCGAATATAGGGGATGGTGCATATAGCTCGACCACTAGGGCTACTTTCATCAGGGAACCTAGGGTTAGGTTGACTCACAGGTGTATCATCTATAGCCTGTCAGGACGCCATGGCTCCACCAACCGCATCACTGCTTCAGACCTTTTCTTCATGTACACTATTTACTCACAAGATGTGTACTGCAACATCCCATTCTGGGTGGCTAGCTATTTGAAGGGAGGAATTGGGGAGAAAGAGGGTGATAAGATTTATCGGGGGATGTTTGTTACCCGGCTGGCACGATCTTATGGAGTCCTTAGGCCGGATATCATGAGGTATTTGAGTGTTGGTAGCACATGCAGGGTGGTGAAGGCTAAGTCCCTTAAGCAGATGAATGTTGTCATGGAATTGGGAGATGGGTCTTATATTTGGTATGTTGTAGGAGGAGCGGCGGGGGTCGGTGGTGATGATGATGAGGAGGATGAGCCACAGCAGCACCCTTACGGAGGCTACGAGGCCGGTTCTGCAGATTACTACCGGCACATGAGTCAGGGAGACTGGCAAGCCCACCAAGGGACATGGATGGGTCAGGTGGATGCATGGAGAACCACCACTAACCAGAGGTTCGACTGGATGTATGATCACACCTTGCGTCAGATGCAGCACCTATCGACTCGTGATCAAATCGAGCCCCCTTTGCAGATTGGCCCGTTCCCTGGACGAGAGCAGGACTACCCACCCTATGGATACTATGGGCACCTCTCTCCTGGCTATGACTACCGCTATGGTCCCCCTCCCCAGTGATGTGTTCATGATATGTTGTGGTCTTTGAACAATTTCTTTATGGTTGTATGTTTCAAAAAAAAAAAAAAAAAAAAAAAAAAAAGAAAAAAAAAAAAAAAACAATTTGGTCTGTAATAGTCTAGGATTTGGCCTCTGTTGGCCCTTGGATGCTTTGAACTCTTTATTTTTATGCATGTGGGATTTTTAATTTCATGGTTGTTTATTACCCAAGTTTTATTTGTTTGATTTTATTTGTTTCCGTATGCATGCTTTATTTTTATTGTTTGTGGCTCAGGTTTCAAAATAAATTGTGAAAATACTTTACCTTGTTGTTTAACTTCGTCTTAACTTCATATAAAGGTATTTCACAGAAGATAAATGTAAGGGAAATCTAAATTTGTTTCTAAGAACGGAATTGGACATGGACCACAACAATATTAAATGAACATGCATATTAGTATTTGTATGAGTCAAATGCTTGTATCGATTCATAATGATGTTTTGCAGGAATTCCAGGAATTAAGGCGTGAGTTTTTCCAGAAATTTTCCGGAAACTTAACATAAGATTTTTTTCAGAACACTCTGACGGCGTCAGGGTTATAACCTGACGGCGTCAGGTGTAAAAATTCAAAAATTTTTGCAAGTTTTGTTTTTCTAATGGAATCTTAAAGTTTTTGTTAATTCTTTAGTTTTATAAACACCGGGAAATATGCAAACATTCATTCCACAAGCATTATATCTTTATATATATATATAGATTGCCGCCGATTTTATGCGAGGTTTGCCTTGATTGTTTTCTCAGGTTTAACAGATTATATTGGACAAGAAGATGATTTATATTTTTGGAGGGAAGCTTTCAACGTTCATTTTCTCAGGTTTAACAGGTTATATCCACACTAAACGAATCAGGGGAGTATTTGTTTCATTCTTTTACCTTCATTACTTTTACATCCTTTTTATTGAACATTGGGGACATTGTTCAGCCTAAGTGTAAGGGGAGGGTAAATGATGATACCTTAGAGAATACAATTGCACTTGAGTTTGTTTGTTCAAAAGTAGGTGTGTAATAAAACTAAGAGAAATATTTGTTAGGGCAATTTTAGCGCCAAATTTAAATTTTTTTACAATATTTAGGAGTGAAGCTTTAGCCTTAATGAGCAACACATGGATAGGAGTTGTATGACTAGCACGAAAAAACCGTACCACTCAAAATTTTCCACCCCAAATATGTGAGGTTCGCCCCTAGATTTGTTAGGAAAAGATGCTTATGAGTGTACCGGTAGTACTTAGATTCTAGAACTTGCGTTAGTGATGCATCCCGAGACAGCTAGTAAGACTACATTCGTGTAGTAGGATTTACTACATGATAAGAGGCATTAGGATAACCCTTGTGTTTAAACCTGTATCATAATTACTTGACCAATGAAGTCAAAATTACTTGACTAGTAAAGTCAATTAACTTTTCCCACACCTTTGCGATGTACTCATTTTTAGCACACAATACCCCTAGTACACCCCTCCGAGCCTATCTTTTCGTTTCTAACTTTAAGCATTTTACTTAAAGGAAGAATTTGTTTACAATCCACCCCAAATGTGCAACCAAATCGCCTTAGCCTTCCTTGTATGCACTCATCTTTAGTGCATTATTGTTATAAGTTTAAACCCTTAGTTAATTGTCTAATTAATTACATGGTTGCTAAGTCGAGTCATATCTTGTACATACTGTTTTGGGACCATTGGGACTCATAGGTAAAGTACTATTGTTATGGAGTAATGGGGAAGAACATCATTTATCACCCCCATATGTGAGTTAATCTTAAAAAGTACTCTAAGTGTTTTGATTATCTTAATTCGAGTCATTAGAATAGTTGATTGTAAAGTACTCTAAGTGTAAGGGGAATGTAAATCCCCTATGATGTATTATTTTGGATGGTAGGGCAAGAGTGTATAAAAAAAAAATCGAAAAATCAAGAAAAAGAAAAAAAAATAGAAAAAGAAAAAGAAAAAAAAAACATACGGACTACCATCCCGTTTCCTTTTATGTTTATTTTATGTTTTTTTTAGGTTATGATTAGCTTAAGTCGAGTCGAGTCTTGGCTTAGCAACGCCACATTGTACATGTAATTGACCAAGATGATTAACTCGCCACCAGTAAAGATTGCTTTTATCCAACAAAACTGTGTTTATCATATCCCTACACCTCACGTTATTACCCTTTTAAAAAACCTCTTTGATAGTTTATCCTAGGTGCTTACGCCAAGTGGTGGAGGTTTGATCCTTTCCCAAGCCTATGGTAATCTATTTGCTATGACAGGTAGTGAGAGATATTTTCCATTTTCATATTCTGATATATACTTTTATTACACCCGAGAGATGTGAGTATCTAAAAACTATTTGTGAGGTGCTAGTGTATAATTTCCGTGCTTGTTTTGGTTGAAGTGGAATGATTATTTGTTGTAATTACTTTTATATTAGTGTTAAATGACCCCTACCTTTTATTTTGATTAGAATAAAAGCGCATTTGCTTGAGGACAAGCAAATCTCAAGTGTAAGGGTATTTGATAAGGCGAAAAGTGTACCGCTTTTAGGGGGTCATTTAAGCCCAAATTCGAGATTATTTGATCAATTATTACCCTAAATCGTTCCTTTTGTCATTTTAGGTACTTTGGAGAAGAAATTTGGAAAAGGAAGCATTTTGGACGTTTTTGGAGCGAAAAAGTGAAGAAAACGGCAAAGTCTCCAAATCAAGCTGGAAACAGTGCTTGACGGCGTCACGCTTTGAAGGTGACGGCGTCACTTTATGGTAAAGAGGTGGATAAAAAGAAATAACGAGACGCGCCAGAATATTTTTTGGACTTTAACACGTGACGCCGTCACCAAGGCCGTCACGTGTAATTTACTCTTGAAGGCCATGAGAAGAATAATACATGACGGCGTCAAATATGGATCTAGGCAATATGGCGGTCACAAGCCCATCATCCTAATGGATTAAAGTGGACAATTATAATAAAACAAAACTACTTAATAGAATTAAAACACAAGTAGAACCTCCTTATCTATATGAAATATTCAATGTGGTATGTCTTGTGTTGCCTTTTCATCTGTATTCTTCTCCTTAGGGTTTCTCTTTTTCATCTTAGGGTTTATGGCACACGAAATTCGGCTGTATATTGGGGTATTTATAGTTTCTGTCTGAGGGGTCGATGCGGCACATTTACTTAACTTCACGTGGGGTCCAAGATTAATATATTCTGGACTATTCGTACACCGTTTTCTGATGCGGTGTATCTTAATATCAATGCGGCGCATGTCCTTCAGTATCTTGGATTGTATTTGGTGAAGTCTGGACAATGATGCGCCGTATGTCAGAATTGGAATGCAGCGTATCTGGGCTAGAAGAAGTTGGTTCTTCGTCATTGACCAAAGTTTCATATGCGACGCATGTGATAATATACATGCGGCGCATTCTTCAAAGTCAGGCAATGGTCTTCGAATTCATGTAAATATAGAAATACAGTGTATCTGTCAAGAATGATACGGCGTATCTCCTTCAGCTCAGTAGACTTTTCCAAACTTGATCATTTAGCTTCATATTTTGTCCAAAATTACTAACTTTGACCAATTGTTTGTTTTTTACAAGAGAATTACTAAAGCAAATGATTAAGTATCAATTCTCATATATAATGATATAAAAAAGTCAAATAAATAGGATAAATGATGACAATAATATGTACTTATTTGATCTCATCAATCATTCATGTCAGAAGGGGAGTAATTGTTGAATCATCTCAGTCCAATGAATCCTCTTCTGCATCACGATGTAAAACATGTGGAAGTACGGTATACTCAACCACAAACCATGAAACAATTGAATAGTTCAAAAGAGGAGAAATATTTCATACTAATAAAACCAAGAATCCCACCAATAAGTGGGTTCACAAGAGAAACTAACTCAATTTATTATTTGTGCAAAGACACGCCAGGGAGCCAATCTAGCATATGGATAGTGAATGCTCAAGGAGTATGACTAGTGTGAAGACTTATATGCATAAATATGTGGAGAAACCAGGACCTAAGGTAGTATTTGGTGATAACTCATCCTGCATTACTAAAGGTTATGGTTCAATAAACTATGGTGGTATAGTTTTCTCTAGAATTGCTTACGTAAATGGTCTGAAGTACAATCTGATCAGTGTCAGGGAACTGTGTGATGCTAATTATATTGTTTAGTTTGATGATAACCAAGGTACTATTTTTAATGTAAACAAACAAGTTGTGTTGATAGCACCCTAGATGAGATGATGTATATATACTTGACATGTCCTTAGTCTCTCCAAATGGGGCATGCTTTGTTGCTAAGGCCTCTGAAACAATCAATTGGCTTTGGCATTAAAGGCTATCATACTTGAATTTAAAAAACATAAACAACCTTGGAAAACAAAAAAAAGTTTTTGGCTTGACCTCAATTGTATTTTAAAAAGGCAAACCATGTTCGGCATGTGAAAAAGGCAAGCATCATAAGGCTTCCTTCAAAACAACACAAAACATTTCAATTAAAAAATGTCTTCACTAGCTTCATATGGATCTTTTTGGTCCAGTTAGTCCTATGTCTATCCATCATGAAAAATACACCCTTATCATTGTGGATGAATACTCAAGACACACTTAGGTATAGTTTCTCACAAAGAAGAGTTAGACAGCTGAGACCAAAATGTCCTTTATTAGGAAGATTGAAAACCAAAATGACATCAAAGTCAAACAAATTAAAATGGATAATGAAACTGTGTTCAAAAAGCAAGAACTCGAGTGTTTTGTGATACGTAATTTCTCGGAACTTCTCTTCTTCCTACACACCTGAACAAATTGGTATCGCTGAATGGAAGAAAGAACACTCATTGAGGCTGCCAGAACAATGTTGAATGGTTCAGTTATCTCAAAACACTTCTGGACTGAAGTAGTGAGCACAACTTGCACACTCAAAACAGATCAATCATTGTCAGAAGACATGATAAAACCCCTTATGAGGTATTTAGAGGAAGAATCCCTGACATTAGCTACTTTTATGTGTTTTGATGTCCTGTGTTTATTCATAACCACAAGAATAATTTTTATTAAAAGATTCTTGTACATTAAATAAGTAATATCTTTGTCTCTGATAAGTTACGGCTTGAATAGTGAAATGACTTCTACATAGTACAACTGGACTGTTGCTACTGTGGGACGTTACTTTATTTAAATATCAATTCAAAGACATTATTAAAGTAACCTTGCATTAAATGTGGGATGTCAATTTTTTTTATGTTTTAATTTTGATAACTTGTGTCTACACTCGTTTATAAATTAAATATGACAAAAATTATTATATATTACATATATAAACTAAAATCTTAAACTAATTTTTATTTTATTATAAACCTCGTGCCTGCACGAGTCTTATAACTGGTTGATGTTGTAAAGTTTTATTATGTCCTCCGTTCTGTATCATGTGAATTTGTCCCACTATTAGATATGTCGATATGGATATGACGTGTTGAGGTCTTTCCCATCATGGTGTTCATTCAGTAGAGGTTTTAAACAAGGTTGTCAGGATCGGGATCCTACCTATGATCGTTTTTGGCTTCACAAGATCGGGATCGTAGGATCGGATCGGGATCGTAAGATCCTATGAAAATGTATATATTATTGTATAAGAGTTGTAGTTTTATACTTTTATAGAATATTTTATATGATAAATGAAATTAAATGAATGATAAACGAAAAAACAATAAGAAACATGAGCTTCTAGTAGGATCGGATCGTTCACGATCCTACGATCCTGTGTGCGATCCTACGATCCTACAACGATCTTGCTCCCCTCGAGATAAAAACATGGTCTTGTAGTAGGATCGGATCGTTTACGATCCTACGATCCTGCGTGCGATCCTACGATCCTATACCGATCCTGATAGAATTAAGATCCTACTACGATCCTGCTCGTTTTTTATATGTAGGATCGTAGGATCGTACGATCCTACGATCAGGATCGCGATCCTGACAACCTTGGTTTTAAATGTTGTTCTAAATTTCCACATAATTAATATTTCATAACCCTAAAAATTTGATTTGAGGAAAAGTTATTTAAGGAAAACTTGTTTTTTTAAGTCGATTACTTTTCTTTAGTAGTTTACTTTTATAGATTTGGTTAGAATTCAATCATAACCGGATCTTTACGGATGGATAAAATATTTTTAGTTATTGCGTATTTACCATTAAGTATCAAACCTTGTATAACACCCCCATTTTAGAAACACAGCGGAATACACATGGAGTGCTATTTATCAGTCACATAGTACAAGTATAGTAAACAACTTTAAAACAAGTCGTTTTTAAAAAAAGTTCATACTTCACATTCGATAATTTATCAAAGTTAACAAGGTCCCAAAGTCTTTAACATAGTTAAAATAGTACATAAGTTTTGGAAGTTCAAAACATTATCGAACGAAAATTTTAGTTAAACATGGGCCATCATATTGATATCCATTTCTTGCGCCGCCCATCCAAGCTGAAAGTCATTACGGACCTGAGATAAAACATGCTAAAAAGTCAACATAAAGTTGAGTGAATTCATAGAGTTTAATAAGTAATAAGTGGAATACAAGCATTATTCATCGGGCGAGAAGCATGATCAATACTTGTCGGGTTATCAGATTATAGTATAGAGCTCATGACACCGAACCTTAACCTA
Source organism: Artemisia argyi (assembly GCA_030686995.1). Lineage (NCBI taxonomy): Eukaryota > Viridiplantae > Streptophyta > Magnoliopsida > Asterales > Asteraceae > Artemisia > Artemisia argyi. Next base: position 102,292,064 of record CM060700.1, read on the forward strand.
GATTTAATAATTGCCCCGGTAGGGTAATATTTGCCATTTACCATATATCTCTCAATATTATGTAACCGTTTAAAGATGAGCGCTACTCATTCGGCCAGGCTGGTCAATGCCCAATATGCATATTCATAATACTAGCGTTCACACATAATTAACGGTTCATGATGGGGACTTAATTGGCAAGAATACTCAATGTCTATAATTATGTAATCGGGTCCAGCATACCAAAAACTACTTGTATTCAGTTTGTAAAACTAGCATGTATCCCCCTCGCGAGGTTTATAAAACATTTAAATGAGTAAAGGCGAGGCGATAAACTCACCGTGAATAAAGGAAGTAGTATGAAACAAGCAAGTGAGGAAAATAGCCGCGAAGCTCTACGATGAACCTAAATAGATATACGCTTGTCTTAGATTTTTGAAAGTAAATATGCAATTTAGTTATACATAAATTCAATGTTGCAAAAATCATGAATCGGTACTGAGGCGGTCCAGGGCCGATTAGCGATTTTTAACCGATTAATCGGCCGATTTCCTTGTATCGGACAATTAATCGGCCGATTACCTTGTAAATCTCTCCAAGTTCCAGGGCCGATTAGCAATTAATCGCCGATTAATCGGCCGAGTTGGCCGATTTTTGCAACACTGCATAAATTATTATCTTATGCTTGGTACATAATTCCTAGGTATATCACAAGTTTTAGTTTGGTATTTTAAAAGTTATCTATATGTATGAAATTTATATCTTACGAAATTTTAAGAAAATTTTCCTATGTTTGTCTCTAAGTCCCACTAAATATATAAAGGTTCTAAATATATATAGTGTTCAAAAATAAAGTTTCAAAGATATAATTACATGAGTTTTTAAATCCTTTTTATATTTTTAACGTCAAAGCTGTCAAAAATTTTATAACTTGTACATCTTAGAAAATCCGTTACTCTTAAACCGTATGTCAAAAAATTAAGTTCCTTATATCCCCGGAAAGGTATTCATCTGTACTAACTAGTTTTGTGGGTCCCACTAAGTCAAAAGTTACCTAACAGTACTAGAGTTATTAACTTACCACTACTGCTCAGTTCTGGAATTCTCAATATCACAACAGTCCCACAAAAGGTGCAATATCTAGAGTTCTACAAGTCCAATCAGTCCCATTCTTGCGGCTACGTTTAAGTTAAGATGTTACTTTTATTTCATAAAACTGGGCAAAGTAGTGAAAATGAATATATCAATGAGAGTTTTACATTTTAAATATGTTACTCAGAATCTGGCATGTTTCACGAAAACATTTTTAGTTTAATCATCGGGTGTCGTCACGGGATACGCCACCCGGGAAAATGACCACAAGACATAGACCTACGAGTAAATATGTTTAGTTTAGGTCCAATGTTTACTGATTAGATCAGTTTATTCCATCTTTGCCCCTGATTCAGAATCACAGTTGCAAGTCTAGTCCTCTAGTGTTTTTATTGTTTTCTAAGCTATGTACCAAGCCTAACTAAGCATAATAACTTATATAATGTTCAAATACATCAAGATACATAAAATTTACAGAAGTGAAAATATAAAAAAAAATGAAAAATTAGTGGAGAGTTTCTTACAAAAGTGATGAACAAGCTAAATTTTCAAGAACAGGAATCAAGGAGCTATCAAATGTCACCACCAAGAAAAACTCTTGTGAGCTTGAAGGAAGAACTTTTATTTGACCATGGAAAGCTTGAATTTACAGCAACAAAATCATCTTGTAAGGTCACCAATAATGAGATGAAGGAAAATCTTGAAGAAGAAATAGAAACAAGGATTAAGGCTACAATACTTGCACCTTTTATCTAATCCATGTCAACCAAATCTTGTCACCAACACTTCTTGAAAAGACTTAGGAATCACCACTTCTTTAACACCTTGAAATCTTTAGGAAGATCACCAATAAATTCTTGAAAATGAAGACCTTGAAGAAGGAAAAGATCAAGGAACAAGTTAACACCAAGAAGATTTCACTTCGTACTAATTATTTTAGCTAGAAAAATCAAAACACATGGGTGTTTTGTGCTTACCTAGCCACGAAAACAAGGAGGGGGGGGGGGGCTGAGAGAGCAAGAGAATCTTTGCATGTGATGATAATAACTATGTGAAGATTTTTAGTTAGATGAAGGGTTAAGCAAGAATGAGACAAGTGTCCATGTTATATCACTAAGACACACAAGTGTCTTAGTGATTTCTCCACAACCGGCCACCTCAAGGGGGGGGGGGGGGGGGGGGGAGTGAGTGGGATAATTTTGATTTAATTTTAGTTATTGAGTGTATTATGTAGTGTATATTCCTACCGGTATCTTAAAACGTGGAGTTTTAAGACGCGTAATGTAATACTGAGTAGAAATAAAATGTAAAACTTGTAAAAATATTAAAACTTGTTTTCACAATATATTTTTGAAGTGTAGATGAGTGATGAGTTCATCGGAGGATTTATTTGAGGTTAAAACGTGAAAACATGAATTTGAACCGCGCAATACGTAAAAAGTGCAAAGTTGATGTAAAAATAGAAAAAGTGAATTGTGACTTTAAAAATAGGATTGTAAGGAAACAACGGTGCATAGAAAATGTAGACTGAGCATAGTCTAGTCACGATTGACAGAATTGAATGTACACGGATAACTTCCGATAAAGTTATTTATAAAAAAAATAAAATAGTTGAATAATAACTATTAAAATAAGTGACATTAAATTTTAGAAATGTCACGCCTTGATAGTTTTGGAGATTAAAGCAGTTAAAGCCATCATGAATCAAACAATTCAATAGAGTTTGATTTCCATTTAGTCATTTCTATGTGTTATTATTTGATTTATTTATTTGCTTATCTTTTCTTTTCCTTTAATAGAAACTCCTTAGAATGATGAATTGTAAGGGGGCATAATACAACAATGAAATCCCCTCCTTAGCTTTGCCTAGATCATGGTAGTTTGATATTGCATTAGCTAAATTGATTAAAGATTAACTACTTTTCATTTGTTTGATGATGATTCACATTTACCAAATTTAAAAATCTTGCCACAAATTAACCAATGCTAATTTCTTGGTCTATTAAGAATGAGTCGTTTCATAACATCCTGAAGGTTTACACCTTTTGAGGTATATATTAGCTTCATATGCTCACCGAGGTAGCATATTTCAAATGAGCGACGAATTACAAGTTCATATCATTCAACATAACCAAACAGGGAACAAAATAGTTGATTTATTTATTTCTATCACTACTACAAAGTGAGTTTTCTGACAGATTTTCTCAGGGGAAACCAAACATATTCTAGTAATGTATTATTTAAGGGGGGGGGGGGGGGGGGGACAAAACACACACATGCATTATTTCTATCTGGTTTCATTATTCTGCAATGTTTGGATGTTCTACCTTACTAGTATTCATATGGCCATTCTCGAGGCAAAGAAAAATCAGATGCATATTGATCACTTGACTTGGTTGGATTTTCAATAATGTCTTCCTTGATATAGATCGTTGTCTTCTTAGCCCTATCTGAAACTGTTTAAAACTCCATCGCATCAGAGTGATTAATATTTGGCAATCATTAAGCATTTTGAATTTCATATATTACTATTAGCCAAATTAAAGACTATCAATAAGAAATTGACTAAGGTCTTGGTTTAGAATCAAGAGAATAATGACAAACCTTTCGTATTTTGATAATCATATGCACGAGTAGACTCAGAACTAATGGGGGCGCGGATATGATATGCCGGTATTCTCCCATGCGTCGCATTTGGGATAAATACCCCCGTTCCTCTACGACCACTAAAACCATCCTCAATGACAATCCCTTTTGTAGAGTCCTTCTGAAGAGTATTCTCCTTCCCTATACCGGTATCCTCCTCTTCATCTTCCAAGATTTGATTCTGCATTTGACACATAAGAACTAAAAGTTACGAAATCTGGATAACAATGAGAAAACTTTACCAACAGTCTGTTTCTTTTATAAATTGTTTTTAACCCAAATACTAACATAACTAAGTTTCTTAAGTGGTCACAAGTACAAAACTTGCCGCTAACAATGTTTACGTCAATCGTATGTAGAAATAATTCAATTTTTTATGGAAACTAGGTTTGGAATTTTCAGAATGAAGTTTAACCCTAGTTAATTTTTCTAGAGTAATACCATGGTTTAAAGGGCTAAGTGCTACCAAAAATCTCCTTAGGCTGGTACGGGGCAAATGTCTACTGTTCTGTAAAAAATAGTATACAAACTCTGAGTTCTAAAATGAACTAGATCAAAGTATTAGCATTGCTAGTAGATGAGTTCCGTCTAAATTGTCAAGTTATAAATTGATATGGCATCAACATGACGCTAAGAATTTACGGAATGCAAACGAATACTATATCAAAAGAACTTAATCTCCATCCAAAATACATAGATAATCAATAAAATGAAATCTTAAATAAACTTAGAGCATCCGCAATGCATCACTTTACATATGACTTTTACTATTTGGATAAGCTTTAAAACAACTTAAAGCATTGTGAGAAAAGCTTTGTGAATGACTTTTAGTAGTATGACTTGGAACATACCAAGCGGTTGACAAAAAAACCTCAAGAGATTCTCATTAATTACATACCTGTTAAAGCATAGATTTGTACCTTTATATTATATAAAATAAGTAAAAAGCTTTTGATAATAAAGTTTTGCATTTGAGCAATGACTTTTTTATTTGTACAAAATAGTTTAACATTAATTGCATTTAATGCATCAAGTCTTTTATGACTTGATGCGTTGCTGATGCTCTTAAAGATCTCCTAAAAATCAAATATACCTTTGTATCATAAACTGCCAAAGTTGTATGGGGAAACATACGACCGTTGTTGGCGGTATTAGAGCACTGGGTGTGGCAACAAACCACAAGCTCCCCATTCGGGCCCCACCATGCTACATCACCAAAACACCCCAACTTCAACAAACCACAACAAACCCCCCCTCACCAAACAACAAACCTCCACTTCCCCATTCGGGCCCCACCTCTTACACACTTATTTTTTTATTCATTTCTTTAAAACATTATTATTATTATTATTATTATTATTATTATTATTATTATTATTATTATTATTATTTAAAAAGAAAGAAAGAAAAAATAAAAATAAAAAAAGAGTATACTACAAAAATCATCTCCTTCCCCAACACAAACCACCACAACCTCCGCAGCCACCACCGCCTCCTTCCCCAACACAACCGCCGCCCCTAAACCGGCCACCACAACCACCACCGCCTCCTTCCCCAACACAACTTGTAAACCACCACAACCTCCCATCATATACATTCTTACATAAAAGAAAGAAAAAAACCCAAGATATAAAACCCAAAAAAAAAAAAGAAAAAAAAATGAACCTGCAGATTGTCAAAAAGTTTGCTTCGCCGTAGCCACGACGAACTCACCAACGGCGAAGAACGGCGAGCCCTCTACGGTGTGGCGGCGAGCAACGGCTCGCCGTTGGAGGTGCCAGCTCGGACGGCGAACCCCCTTTCGTTGTCCGCACCCAGTGCTCTTATTGACTCCATCTCCTTGGCGGCTAGATTCGATTTGTTTTGGACCAAAAAACCCCTAAAACTTTAGCAATTAATTATAATCCTCATTTGAGTGTAATGTATAAAAAAACCCGCAAAAAAAATCATAATTGATATGAGCAAAATCTATTAAGAAGTAAGAACGAAAAGATCGATTTACATTTGCTTCTGTAGTAAAATATGATATTGGTTCCTCCAAGACTAGAGCTGCGCACTGTTTAGAGAGCTCATCAGCAATAGCATCAAGCTCCATGTCGCTATGGAGAACTTCATTATACACTTCGAAAGGTGGAAAAACAATTTTGTCCATTGATTAACACCTTCAAACACAAAACCACGGATGAAAGCAACAAGTGAATGCCATGAACTTATAATGCCTCAAGAGGCATAAATATTATATTAACATGATAGGATTACAATTATAATATGTGTGCATTAATATGCAATAATATCAACAGCTAATATATGTGAACACGGTGAAAAAGTAGAAAATTGTTATCTAGTGTAAAACAAATCAACCAATGATGTGTTGCCAAATGCGTCTTTTGGAATATAGGAACGAATTCAATATATTAGTACCTCCTTCCCAAAATATAAGTCCATTTCTGATTTTTCAAAGTCTATTAATTTCAACTTTGATCTTAATTATTTTTTTTTTCATGTTATATAATACTTGATAAAAAGTATACCGATTCAAATGCATTTAAAACACAAGTCCATTTATATATTTTGCATCAAGTATTATATAACACGACAAAAAATAATTAAGGTAAAAGTTGGAAAAGAAAGACTTTGAAAATGTCAAAATGAACTTATATTTTGGGACGGATGGAGTAGATATCAACACACTAGCTAGGTATATATTGAAATGTTTGACTTCCAACTTTTATATTTACAATTAAGAGAATAATATTAAAAATAAGCATTGATTACTAAGAAGTTTAAGGGTGCGTTTGGTATCTTCCTATGGGAATAAGGGAATCATAGTGGTAATGATTCTAAGTGTTTGGTTAAGATTAAGGGCCCACATTACATGGGAATGAAACATGGATATTATCCATACTCCATAGGAGTCCAAGAGGTGAGGAATGACTATCATAGGCGAGAGGCCCACCACTACTATCAAACTCATACCCATTGTGATTCACGAGAGCATACCAAACGCACCCTAAATCAACAAAGAAGCACTCGTCTATCGGTGACAGTTGACATTTACTTAAAGAGGAGTAAATGTTTAGATGTGGTAGTGACTTTTTATCAGAAGTTAAGATTATACTCATACTAGTCAATAATACCCGTGCGATGCGATGCACACGGGCTGTATATAAGTTTTCATAGCGTAATATTCGACATTTGTTTTTGTTATTTAATATTTAAGTTGTCATGGTGTCACACATTTGCTAAGCTTTATACGTATTTAAAATACTTTATTGAGTTGCACATGGGTGTATATAAGTTTTATAGCGTAATATTCGGTACTTATTTTCGTCATTATATATCTAAGTTGTGATGGTATCATATTTCTAAGCATGACACATATCTAAAATAGTTTATTAATATTAAAAGAGTATATGTGGAAAGACTTTTTTCAAGATGTTACATTGAAAATAGTCTCTTCACATGTAATTTTTTAATATATATAAGTTGCATAAATTATTTAAATATGAAGCGATTACATTAATGTTGGAGACCTTTTATATTCATCCTCGTGCGATGCACACAGGTTTGGACTACCTCAGGACCCATGCTATGCACACATGTTGGATCTAATTGTTTTTTTTGTAATGTTCTGGATTAATTTTTGGTTCATGTTTGAAACTCTCAATTTTTATGAAAGACGGACTTCGTTGTTCAAGTAAATTACATTATTAAAAGCAAACTATAAAAACATAAAATATTAAAGTAATTAGTATATTTAAGAGTATAAATTATAATTCGTATAATAAAAAATCGGATCCAATGACCCAAGTCCGAATCATAAACCCGCTCCAATCAATTTTTTGCAAAATGTTATATTTAAATGAGGGTTTTTATATGTAATATTTTAATATAAGTAAGTTACATAAATTATTATTTTTTAATTAATGCCTTATTACTACATTTTTTCATAAATTAAAATATCGAATTTGGAACATTCATTATTAACTCACTCTAAGTTTTGATATCATACATGCAATTCCGTAACTACATTAAGAGCAAAAATATTAAAATGCACCAACAAAGTGTAGTAATAATTACTGACTAAAAACTGAATGCTTGTTGCATTATTTTCAATAAACTTACTTGCTAACCAATCAATAGTATTAGCCCATTTATCGGTATTACATGAAGTAAAATATTGCATGCTTAATTTGTAACGTACTATTAATATGAATGCTAAGTATTCATCTATATTGACACCGGGAGCCGTGGCGTTGTTGTTCATTAGCATTTTGCATGTTTTGTTCTTGTTACAATTTTCGTGACTTCTCGATCTCTTTCTTTAATGTAGAGAGGTTTGCTGTTTTAATTTTTTTTTTTTTTTTTTTTTTTTTTTTTTTTTTTTTTTTTTTTTGCAAAATGTTAAATGAGGCTTTTCATATGTAATCTTTTAATATGAGTAAGTTACTGACTTGGTCCAAATAGTCAACTAAGTCAACCAAGGGTTCTTAGTCAACAAAGTCAAGCTATGAGAGTGAAAGTGCAAGATATATAATCCGGTGTAAGCACAGTGTATTCCCGGGTCGTTATGTCCCAGCGAGATTGGAATTGTGTTTTGGGAAACGTTTGAATGATTTAGTGATCGGGAAAGTAACATTATAAAGATTTGGATTGATTTACACTACTGATTGCTTGGAATTAAGATAATGAAACAGTATTAACAATTACAGAATCACAGATATAATCAAACGTAAACAAATTAAAAATCAGAAATGTTTACAGACAGAGAAAATGGTGAGTTTTGCACAAATTAAAACTACAGGGGGTGAAAATGAAACTTTTACAAACTTAATATTAAAAGAAAATTTAATTAAAAAGAAAATTATTTTTTTGATTATTTTATTATTTAAATATGAGTAAACTGCAAAATACATCTCTGTGGTTTACAGGTTTTGCCATCTTACATCCCTGTCAGAAACTTTTGGCAAGATACATCCCTCGTTAGGCAAACGTTTGCCACTATACATCCCTCGTTTACAATGAGGACTAACAGTGCAATTTTTTTCTCCGTTATCTCTTAACGAGACAGAAAATATTACACCGTTAGTCTTCGTTAGCCAAACGTTTGCACCGTTAGTCCTCATTTTGATTTTTTTTTCGTTTTTCACGTTTTATCTTGTTTTTTATACATTTTATCAGTTTTTTTTACGTTTTTATCCATTTTTTGTATGTTTTATCCATTTTTTTCAGTTTTTTCCCCTTTTTTGTACGTTTTATGAGTTTTTTTTTACGTTTTTATCCGTTTTTTGTACGTTTTATCTGTTTTTTGTCAATTTTTCCCCTTTTTGTACATTTTATCAGTTTTTTTTACGTTTTTATCCGTTTTTGTACATTTAATCCATTTTTTGTCAGTTTTTTTCCGTTTTTTTTGTATATTTTATCAGTTTTTATCCGTTTTTTGTACGTTTTATCCATTTTTTGTACGTTTTATACATTTTTTGTCAGTTTTAGCCCTTTTTTTTACGTTTTTATCCGGTTTTTTTTTTACGTTTTATCCATTTTTTGTCAGTTTTTTTCCCTTTTTTGTACGTTTTATTAGTTTTTTTTACGTTTTTATCCGTTTTTTGTACATTTTATCCATTTTTTGTCAGTTTTTTTTCCCTTTTTTATACGTTTTATCAGTTTTTTTTTTTTACTTTTTTATCCATTTTTTGTACGTTTTATCCGTTTCTTGTTAGTTTTTTTCCCTTTTTGTACGTTTTATCAGTTTTTTACGTTTTTATCCGTTTTTTGTACGTTTTATCCGTTTTTTTTTTCAGTTTTCTTCCCTTTTTTGTACGTTTTATTAGTTTCTTTTTACGTTTTTATCCGTTTTTTGTCAGTTTTCTTCCCTTTTTTGTACGTTTTATCAATTTTTTTATGTTTTATCCATTTTTTGTACTGATGCGTGGGAATCGCACCTTGCTTTACCTCTCGAGGGATCTCGAGAAGCTTACAACCCCCACCAGGCAGTGTACCTGATCGTTGTAGTATAGTATAGTGACAAGTACCGGGGGATTGATCGTTCAGCTTAGGAATAGTGTCGCTAGGATTAGAAAACCTAATTACTAGTTCTAGAGGTGAGGGATGATTATTTTTGTATTTTTTTAGAAAGCAAGTAAAATCTCGGGTTTTGAAAGAGTTGGCGGAATTAGTTGCTATTCAACTAACCCAAAACTAAGATGCAATCAAAATAAAATACTAAAAATGAAATTAAACTAATTATTACAAAGGTTGTGAGCAGTAATTGGAGAAATTGTGTTTACTTAGACTTCACTACTCCCTAGATATCTTTTACACGTTAATTACTTGTTATAATTGTATGGATGACGGATTGTATTCCTTAATACCATTCGTGGGGTGGCATACATAACTCCCCAACTCTATGAGCTCTTATCTCCTCCTACACCATGACCCAGCATAACTATAGGGATTGTAAACAGTGGCTCATACATTAAATACAGCCAATAAAGACCTAGTACGCCTCGGTTCATGTTTCTTAAGACGTTCAAGCATGTTACCATTTGGAGATCTGCCAGTTTTCTTAAGCCTAACATATAAAATCATTCATCCAAGACAAGAATAAACAAGTAATCAACACATAATCAATATCTAGGTTTCATTAGATCTAAGCAAACACAAAAGAGATCTAGCCTAGCATAATGGAATTGAGACAAGAACAAGATATAGACAACCAACACATACACATATTGATTGAATTAGAAGAACACTTATCTTAATTACAATGCAAGGTATCAAGGGTTTGGAACCCTTGAAAAACCTGTAAAAGTACCACCAAATTCGTCTTTAGGGTTTCACCAAAATTTCTCTCCCTTTTAATGAAAAAACTAGAAAACTATATATAGGAAAACCGAGGTGACGGCGTCAAGAGCAATGGTGTGACGCCGTCATCTCGCCGCCAAATACTTCCTCGGACGGCCTTGATCTACTTATGACGGCCTATGTGACGCCGTCATCAACCACGGTATTTTATTCTTGGGACTTTGACGCCGTCAAGAGCAACTCTTGACGCCTTCATGCACTGTTCCCAACATATAAATTTGAGACTTTGCCGTTTTCTTCACTTTTATGCTCCAAAAACGTCCGAAATGGCTTCTTTTCCAGAATTCACTCTCCAAGTACCTAAAATCACAAAAGGAACGATTTAGGGCAATATTTGATCAAATAAAGTTGGATTCGGGCTTAAATGACCCCCTAAAAACGGATCATTTTTCGCCTCATCATATACCCTTACACTTGAGATTTGCTTGTCCTCAAGCAAATGAGCTTTTATTCTACTCAAAAGACAAGTTAGGGGTCATTTAACACTAATATAAAAGTAATTACAACAAATAATTGTTCCACTAAAGACCAATATACAAGCACGGAGGTCATGTACAAGTACCTCGCAAATAGTGTTTAGATACTCACATCTCTCGGGTGTAATAAAGTAATATAACATTATGGAAATGGAAGATATCTCTCACTACCTGTCATAGCAAAATAGATTACCATAGGCTTGGGAAAGGATCAAACCTCCACCACATGGCGTAAGCACCTAGGATAAACTATCAAAGAGGTCTTTTAAGGGGTTGTAACGTTAGGTATAGGGATATGAATTACACGGTTTTGTTGGATAAAGGAAGTTTTACTGGTGGCGAGTTAACAATCTTAGTTAATTACATGTACAAGATGGCGTTGCTAAGCCAAGACTAAACTCGACTTAAGCTAATAAATGAAAAACAAAAACATAAAATGAATATAGAATGAAACGGGATGGTAGTCCATATGTTTTTCTCTCTTTTTTTTTCTTTTTCTATTTTTTTTTTTTTTTTTGCATACACTCTTACCCTACCATCCAAAATAATACATCATAGGGAATGGGAATTCCCCTTACACTTGAATCTTTACATACTTTATATTAAACCAATCTAATGACTCGAATTAAGAAAATCAAAACACTTGGAGCACTTTTAAGATTAACGTACATATGGGGGTAATAATATGATGTTCTTCCCCATTACTTCATAAAATAAGTACTTACCCATGAGTCCCAATCGTCCCAAAACAATATGTACACGGATATGACTCGACTTAGCAACCATGTAATCAATTAGAAAGTTAACTTAGGGTTTAACAAATAACAATAATGCACTAAAAATGAGCGCATACACGGAAGGCTAAGGCGATTTGGTTGTACATTTAAGTGGGGTGTAACAAATTCTTCCTTTAAGTAAGATGCTTAAAGTTAGAAACGAAAAGATAGGCTCGGAGGGGTGTACTAGGGGTATCGTGTACTAAAAATGAGTACAACGCTAAGGGTGTGGGAAAAATTAGTTGACTTAACTAGCCAAGTAATATGACTTAAATGGTCAAGTAATTATAATACTGGTTTAACACAAGGGTAATCCTAATGCCTCTTATCATGTAGTAAATCTTACCACACGAATGTAGTCTCACTAGCGGTCTCGGGATGCATCACTAACGCAAGTTCTAGAATCTAAATGCTACCGGTACACTCATAAGCACTAATAATGAATGCTTTTCCTATCAAATCTAAAGGCGAACCTCACATTTTTGGGTGGAAAATTTTTCTGAATATACGGTTATGTGCTAGTCATACAACCTCCTATCCATGAGACGCTTTCTATGGCTAAAGTTTCACTCCTAAATGTTGTAAAAAATTTTAAATTTGGCGCTAAAATTGCACTAACAAGTATTTCTCATAGTTTTATTACACATCTACTATCAAACAAAACAAACTCAAGCGAAAGTGCATATGTAAGGTATCATCTTTTTACCCTCCCCTTACACTTAAGATGAACATTGTCCCCAATGTTCAAGTAAAGAATGTAAAAGTGAAAAAGTAAAGAGAATGAAATCAAATACTCCCCTAATTCGCTCGGTATGGATTATAGGTTGGCCAGGTTAAATATTCCTCCAAGAAAACGAACAGTCAAAGCTTCCCATCCAGAATATAAATCATCTTCGTATCAAAAATAACCTGTAAATCTTGACAACAATAGACAAGACAACCTCGCGTAAAATCGGCGGCATCCTATATAAGTTACTAAATCCTAGAAAACAAAGTAAGATATAATGCTTGTGGAATGAAGTTTGCAGATTTCCTGGAGATTATAAAACTTAATAATTCACAAAAACCATAAGACTCCATTAGAAAAACAAAACCGGTAAAATTTCCAGATTTTTAACTTCTGACGCCGTCAAGAGTAATACTCTGACGCCGTCAGAATGGACCTGCAGAAATTCTTATGTTAAGTTTCTGGAAAATTTCTGGAAAAACTTGGTCCTACTTCCTGGAAAATCCTGCAAAACTTCATTATGACTCGATACAAGCATTTGACTCTAACAAATACGAATATACATGTTCATTTAATATTGTGGCGAATCACGATCGGTTTGTTTCTTAAAAACATATTTAGGGTTTCCCCTTACACTTATCTTTTGCAAAAATACTTTTAGGTTGAAGTTAAGACTAGGCCAAACAACATAGTAAAGTATTTCCACATTTTAATTGAGAAACATGATTATCCAACAATAAAAATAAAACATGCATACGGAAGCAAATAACAATCAAACAAATAAAATCACACAAAACATGGGTTGCCTCCCAAGAAGCGCTTTTCTTTATTTATGAGTCTTGTAGCTAGACTCAAGGTCATGGGTTACTACGTAATTTCATCATTGGTTCCACTCTCTAGGTCGTCTTCTAACCCAGTTTTGTATTCCGGACCTAGTTGCAAGCATTCTTTGTAGAAACCAAGCATCCTATTTCTAACATACTCTACTCCTCTACGTCTATCCTCCTCATTCCTATAATAAGCCGCTTGCTTGTGTTCTTTTTCGAAATTAGAGAGAAGGCGGTATTGTTCGATCTTGTAGGGCATTTGATAAGCAACCTCATCATTCTATTTCTTGAATCTAACTATCCCTAAAGTTGGATCATAACTCATCCTAGTAGCCTCAACGAACGGTTTTCCAAACACTACTTGACTTAGGCAAGCATCTATCACCGGATGAATGTCTTCTACTATCATAAAATCGATCTCATAGGTGAGATTCCCAATAATTACATGTAATCCCTTCACTCTTCCTGCAAAATTACTTATCAGATTCTTACCGGGCATCAACCTAAAATTGAGTTGCTTCTTCATCACCCAATTGTAATACGTCCTAGTCATGATGTTCACGGGGGATCTAAGGTCGATGTAAGCTTTCCATATATGCATGTGCCCGATATTGCATGGGATGTTAATGTTAGAGGGGTCTCCCATTTTGATCAGGGGGTCGCCAAAGATATATGTTCTCTCGGGACTATCGAATAAATTCTTGTGGTATTCCCGTTCTTCCTTGGTTGGCAACTTATCAAAATATTCCTCTATAGGTTCTACCTCCTCTAATTCCTCATCCTTATTAACCTCAACTTCCCTACTCTCATCCTTACTATCGGCTTCTATTCTAACTTCATCCTTGTCACTCTCCTCTATCTCCTTATCTATCGGCTTAATGGTGACAACATTGACAAAGTGGACATGTTTGGATGATGAGGGATCCTTAAATTGGATTCCACTATTGGTGTCCTTAGTGTCCTTCCTAGGTGTGATTAATCTTTGGTTGTTGAGGGCTTTCAACAAGTTGTCAATCTTGTTGGTCATCTCCGTTTGTTGTTGGTTGAATTCGGTTTCGAACCTAGCTATGCAGGCTTCTTGAGATGCCATAAACTTTGACATCAATCCTTCAAGATTGTTGGTACTACCATAGTTGTTAGAAGGATTGTTGTTGAAAGTACGGTTGGATGGTGGACCGTTTGGTTGGTAACGATTAGGCGGATTGGAAGAATTGGGTTGGTTTTGTCTCCACCTAAGGTTTGGGTGATTTTTCCATGAGGGGTTGTATGAATCACCATAAGTGTTTGGCTCGGGCTTGAAAGTGTACCACTTATCTCCCGCTTCGTCGGTACGCGTGGATGCGTAGTCCGCAAAAGCTGTTCCAGGGAGTTCCACACAATCACGAGTGTCATGGGGACCACTACATAATTCGCATGAAGAAGTGATTTTGTTCACTTGGCTTGAATGCTTCGGAGCTTCGTAAGATTTCATGAGAAACTTGACTTGGTCCTCAAGTTCCATGATCCTACGGTCGGGAGTGCTAGAATTGTTCGAAGGCAAAGATATTGCCTTGACCGTTTTGTTCAAATCACGGGGGTCGTTCCAACTTTCGTTGTCATAGAGAGCAAGATCTTCTATGAGTTCCCATGATTGTTCCGCACTAAGATCACGTAGCTTACCACCGGCCGATTGGTCAATGGTTCGCCTCGGGGAGATGTCGATATGGTCATAGAAGATTTGGACTTAGAGCCAAAGATCTATGCCATGATGAGGGACTTTTTGGAGTAAGTCCTTGAAACGAGTCCATGCTTCATAAAGAGATTCATTTTGACGTTGTTGAAACATCAAGATGTCATTCCTAAGCTTAGTAGTTCTCCCCGGTGGGAAAAATTGAGCAAGGAAACGAGTGGTGAGATCATCCCATGTGGTGATGGATCCCGCGGGTAAACGCTCAAGCCATTGACTAGCTTGATCCCGTAGAGAGAATTGGAATAGGCGTAAACGGGTGGTCTCTCTAGTTTCAACACCTAGGTCTATGGAATCTACGATTTTGAGGAAGTCCTTAAGGTGTTGGTTTGGATCTTCGGAACGAAGTCCATGGAATGCACATCCGCTTTGCACCAACCGGATGGTGTCGGATCGCAAGGGGGTCACATTGGCTCCGGTGAGCTCAATGGTGTTTCGATAGCCTTGGTGGCTAGGTCGGGAATACTCTCCTAAGGTTCGGGGCCTAAGGGGTTCTAGTGGTGGGTTTTGTTGTGGTGGGATGACAGGTTCAAAGATGTTACCACCTTCCATGATGTCGGATGGTAAAGAGTTACGAACAAAGGCACGAAGAAATAAGATAGACTAAAGAAAACCTAAAAATAAAAATAAAATCTTACTAGAAAGGAATCTCGCAAGTAGACCAAATAAAAAGAAGTTCTAACCTAGACAATAACTATTCCCCGGGCTGCGGCGCCAAAAACTTGATGCGTGGGAATCGCACCTTGCTTTACCTCTCGAGGGATCTCGAGAAGCTTACAACCCCCACCAGGCAGTGTACCTGATCGTTGTAGTATAGTATAGTGACAAGTACCGGGGGATTGATCGTTCAGCTTAGGAATAGTGTCGCTAGGATTAGAAAACCTAATTACTAGTTCTAGAGGTGAGGGATGATTATTTTTGTATTTTTTTAGAAAGCAAGTAAAATCTCGGGTTTTGAAAGAGTGGGCGGAATTAGTTGCTATTCAACTAACCCAAAACTTAGATGCAATCAAAATAAAATACTAAAAATGAAATTAAACTAATTATTACAAAGGTTGTGAGCAGCAATTGGAGAAATTGTGTTTACTTAGACTTCACTACTCCCTAGATATCTTTTACACGTTAATTACTTGTTATAATTGTATGGATGACGGATTGTATTCCTTAATACCATTCGTGGGGTGGCATACATAACTCCCCAACTCTATGAGCTCTTATCTCCTCCTACACCATGACCCAGCACAACTATAGGGATTGTAAACAGTGGCTCATGCATTAAATACAACCAATAAAGACCTAGTACGCCTCGGTTCATGTTTCTTAAGACGTTCAAGCATGTTACCATTTGGAGATCTGCCAGTTTTCTTAAGCCTAACATATAAAATCATTCATCCAAGACAAGAATAAACAAGTAATCAACACATAATCAATATCTAGATTTCATTAGATCTAAGCAAACACAAAAGAGATCTAGCCTAGCATAATGGAATTGAGACAAGAACAAGATATAGACAACCAACACATAGACATATTGATTGAATTAGAAGAACACTTATCTCAATTACAATGCAAGGTATCAAGGTTTTGGAACCCTTGAAAAACCTGTAAAAGTACCACCAAATTCGTCTTTAGGGTTTCACCAAAACTTCTCTCCCTTTTAATGAAAAAACTAGAAAACTATATATAGGAAAACCGAGGTGACGGCGTCAAGAGCAATGGTGTGACGCCGTCATCTCGCCGCCAAATACTTCCTCGGACGGCCTTGATCTACTTATGACGGCCTATGTGACGCCGTCATCAACCACGGTATTTTATTCTTGGGACTTTGACGCCGTCAAGAGCAACTCTTGACGCCTTCATGCACTGTTCCCAGCATATAAATTTGAGACTTTGCCGTTTTCTTCACTTTTATGCTCCAAAAACGTCCGAAATGGCTTCTTTTCCAGAATTCACTCTCCAAGTACCTAAAATCACAAAAGGAACGATTTAGGGCAATATTTGATCAAATAAAGTCGGATTCGGGCTTAAATGACCCCCTAAAAACGGATCATTTTTCGCCTCATCATGTACCTTTAATCCGTAAAAAAAACAGATAAAACTTACAAAAAATGGATAAAACGTAAAAAAAATGGCAAAAACGGATAAAATGTACAAAAACGGATAAAAACGTACAAAAAACGGACAAAAAGGTTAAAAAACTGACAAAAACGGATAAAACGAACAAAAACAGATCAAAACGTAAAAAAAACCGACATAACGTTCAAAAAACGGATAAAAGCGTAAAAAAAGTAACAAAAACGGATGAAACGTATAAAAAATGGATAAAAACGTAAAAAAATAAGGATAAAACGTACAAAAAACAAATAAAATGTATAAAAAACTGATAAAACATAAAAAACGGATTAAACGTACAAAGAATGGATAAAAACGTAAAAAAAACTGATAAAACGTAAAAAAAAAAATAAAAAGAGGGAAAAACTCACAAAAACGGATAAAACGTACAAAAAATGGAGAAAAAGGTAAAAAAACTTATAAAACGTACAAAAAATGGAAAAAAAAAACTGACAAAAAACGGATAAAAACGTAAAAAACTGATAAAACGTATAAAAAACGGATTAAATGTACAAAAAACGGATAAAAACATTAAAAAAAAACTGATAAAACATACAAAAAAGGAAAAAAAAACTAACAAAAAATGGATAAAACGTAAAAAAAACTGATAAAAACGTAAAAAAAACTGATAAAACGTATAAAAAAGGAAAAAAATTTGACAAAATACGGATAAAACGTAAAAAATGGAAAAAAAAAACTGAAAATGAGGACTAACGGTGCAAACGTTAGGCTAACGAAGGCTAACGGTGTAATATTTTCTGTCACGTTAAGAGATAACGGAGAAAAAATTTCACCGTTAGTCCTCATTGTAAACGAGGAATGTATAGTGGCAAATGTTTGCCTAACTTATAATAAAAAGCTTTATAATACAAAATTAAGCTAGAAAATTGCAAATTTAATTTTTAAAATTCGAAAATGATTTAAAACAAATTTAGAAACCAAAAATATATATTTTTGTCCTTTTGTGGATTTAAAATTAATTAAATATTAATTATATTAATTAAACTAATTAAACTAATTTAAATTACTAAAAATAGCAAATTGACTTGGAAAATTATGAGAAAATTTATAAAACTAATTAACATCTCAGGAATCCTATAAAATTATAAAAAGTTTATAAAAATTATTTTTAAACTAATTTACTAATTATTTACTTATTTATTAATTAAAAACTATTTAAACTAAATTAATTATGAAAAATAGAAAATGAATAGTGAAAATTATGAAAAATTTCCTAAAATTATTTTATGATATATAAAACCTAGCAAAAATATAAAAAAGTACTGTTGTTAAATAAAAATTAATGAAACTATTTATTATACTAATATTACTTAATTATTATTTAAAATAATATTAATTATAGAAAATACTAAATGAAAAGAGAAAAATCTGGAAAAATTACTAAAAATAATACAAGTGAACAGGAACTTAAGAAAAATTTAAAATTAGAATTTGCTTATAAATAAGCCGAAAAATAAGCCAAAAGAGCTTAAATAGAAGCTATCACTTTATTATTTTTGTTTTTTCTTGATTTTCTTTAACAAAACTATTTTACTACTTAAAATAAGCAACTTTAATTAAAACACTTTTTTTGGAAATAAAAAATAAGCACTATGCGAAGCTAAGTGCTTAACAGGTTTGGCATGTTTAGTTTATTAGGACTTGTGATTATTGAAAAAGCTATTATATGGTGTCACAAGGACAAATAAGCTACTGATGAGGCAAAAAATGATCCGTTTTTAGGGGGTCATTTAAGCCGGAATTCGAATTTATTTGATCAAATATTGCCCTAAATCGTTCCTTTTGGGATTTTAGGTACTTTGGGAGTGAAATCTGGAAAAGGAAGCAATTCGGACGTTTTTGGAGCATAAAAGTGAAAAAAACGCCAAAGACTTAATTTTCCATGCTGGGAACAGTAGGTGACGGCGTCAAGAGCAAATTTCATGAATTTCCATGACGATCCAGAGCAGATTTGACGGCGTCAGGAAGAAGGGCGTCAAGAGTAAAAGTCATGACGGCCTGGAAATGCAATACACATGACGGCGTCAGAAGTAGATCTAGGCAGTCCGAGAAGAGTTTTGGCGGCGAGGTGACGGCGTCACATGTTTGGTCTTGACGCCATCAGACCCCTTTTCCTATATATAGTTTTCTAATTTTTTCATTAAAAAAAAGGAGAAGTTTTGGAGAAACCCTAAGTACGATTTTGGTGTAACTTTTACAGGTTTTTCAAGGGT
This sequence comes from Artemisia argyi, assembly GCA_030686995.1. Classification (NCBI taxonomy): domain Eukaryota; kingdom Viridiplantae; phylum Streptophyta; class Magnoliopsida; order Asterales; family Asteraceae; genus Artemisia; species Artemisia argyi. The sequence goes on from CM060700.1 coordinate 102,311,523, forward strand.
TCCAACCCTTGATACCTTGCATGTGTAATCAAGATAAGTGTTCTTCCAATTCAATCAATATGTCTATGTGTTGGTTGTCTATATCTTGTTCTTGTCTTAATTCCATCATGCTAGGCTAGATCTATCTTGTGTTTGCTTAGATCTAATGAAACCTAGATATTGATTATGTGTTGATTACTTGTTTATTCTTGTCTTGGATGAGTGATTTACATGTTAGGCCTAAGAAAACTGGCAGATCTCCAATTGGTAACATGCTTGAACGTCTTAAGAAACATGAACCAACGCGCACTAGGTCTTTAATGGTTGTATTTAATGCATGAGCCACTGTTTACAATCCTTATAGTTGTGCTGGGCATGGTGTAGGAGGAGATAAGAGCTCATAGAATTGGGGAGTTATGTGTGCCACCCCATGAATGGTATTAAGGAATACGATCCGTCATCCATGCAATTATAACTAGTAATTAACGTGTAAAAGATGTCTAGGGAGTAGTGAAATCTTAGTAAACACATTTTCTCCAATTACTGATCACAACTTTAGTATAATTTAGTTTAATTTCATTTTTAGTATTTTATTTTGATTGCATTGTAGTATTGGGTTAGTTGACTAGCAACTAATTCCGCCCAAATCATTCAAACCCCGAGATTTTAATTGCTTTCTTAAAACATAAAAATACAAAAATAATCTTCCGTCATCTTTAGCACTAGTAATTAGGTTTTCTAATCCTAGCGACACTATTCCTAAGCTGAACGATCAATCCCCTGGTACTTGTCACTATACTATACTACAACGATCAAGTACACTGCCTGGTGGAGGTTGTAAGCTTCTCAAGATCCCTTGAGAGGTAAAGCCTGGTGCGATTCCCACGTATCAAGTTTTTGGCGCCGCAGCCCGGGGAATAGTTATTGTCTAGGTTAGAATTTCTTTTTATTAGGTCTACTTGCTAGATTCCTTTCTAGTAATATTTTATTTTTATTTTTAGGTTCTCTTTAGTCTATCTTTTTCTTTGTGCCCTTTGTTTGTAAAACCATTTTCATTTGTCTTCATGGCGGATGAGATTCCATTTAGATCATTAACAGTAGAGGAACAATTAGTTTACTCAGATAGATTTTCTTCCTGTTGTTCCAATGAATTTTTAAGTGATCTTAACTATATACAAGAGGAGATGGGTGTAAAGTTTGATGGGTTTGATGATTTATGCGCATGTGTGGCCTATATTAAACTATCATTGTTAGGATCAATTCCTTTTAGTAAGACCCTTTGGAAAAAATTTGAGGAAAGCCTCCTAACCGTGAACCATGAGTTCAATGAATTGATGGGTTTGTATACATCACAACTTGAGGAAACAATTAAGGAGGATTTAGCCGAACATGAACATATTGAGCAAAAAGATGAATCCTTTAGGCAAATTAAACATTGTAATCAAGTTATTGAGGAAGGTTCTTATGAATCAGACTTAGAACTTGAAATGGCTAGAGAAGGATTTGAGATACTTAGTAACATGTTTAGGTTAGATTCTACTAAAACACGTGATGAGGTTATAGGTAATGTTGAGAAAAGGAAAGATGATGTAAATAACACAAACCTACAAAGTACCCCACAACTCCTACCATCACTTGAGGAATACACACCACCCGTGACTTATTCGGATGAAGTAGAAGAGACTATAGGAACCCCAATAGAGGTAGAACCTTTGAACCAAACACAACTAGAGGATATAGGTTTGAATACTTATAATGATAACCTTACTCTTAGTTTTAGGGAAGTTCCTAGTTTTGATGAATCGGAGTCTCAACCAAAACCGTTACCTAATCTTCCATCTTTGGATGAAAATTTAGGAATTGAAATAGGTTCCCATCCACCCATCAAACCATATAGTCCGGGTAGTCTTAGGATAAAGGTAGTGGACTCTAAGACTTGTTGAGAGGAAACCAATATAGGAGTGGAAAATGACCTTACATGCTTACATCACCCATTTATGATTGATCACAAGAAACATTATGGGTTTAAACCGGGTTTATTAGGTCAAGATGGATCCCCAACGAGGAGTCTTTTGAAGCTGATAGAAAATGATCCATTTCTTGGAGAAAATCTTAATCCACCCATTAACCCGATTGAATTAGGTAAGGTTATGATGATAGGAGCACAGCCCTTTGAGCATATAATTCATCCACCACTCCTTCCTCACGTGGCATACTTCTACCAAGATGGTGTGTATCGCTACTATCACCCGCACTTAATCCTAAGTGTAGGGAAAACCTCCCCTATTTCCGTTACATAAGGGTAGAGTCAGGCTCGTGACTCGAATAAAAACAAGCGCTTCGTGGGAGGCAACCCATGTTTTGTGTGATTTTATTTTGTTTGTTTGTTATTTGCTTCCGTATGCATGCTTAGTTTTTATTGTTGGTAGATCATGTTTCTAAACTAAAATGTAGAAATACTTTACTTTGTTGTTTTGGCCTAGTCTTAACTCCACCTAAAAGTATTTTTGCAAAAGATAAGTGTAAGGGGAAACCCCAAATATGTTTTTAAGAAACAAACCGATCATGATTCTCCACAATATTAAATGAACATGTATATTCGTATTTGTTAGAGTCAAATGCTTGTATCGAGTCATAATGAAGTTTTGCAGGATTTTCCAGGAAGTAGGACCAAGTTTTTCCAGAAATTTTCCGGAAACTTAACATAAGGATTTCTGCAGGTCAATTCTGACGGCGTCAGGAGTTTACTCTTGACGGCGTCAGATGTAAAAATCTGGAAATTTTACCGGTTTTGTTTTTCTAACGGAGTCTTATGGTTCTTGTGAATTATTAAGTTTTATAATCTCCAGGAAATCTGCAAACTTCATTCCACAAGCATTATATCTTATCTTGTTTTCTAGGATTTAGTTAACTTATATAGGATGCCGCCGATTTTATGCGAGGTTGTCTTGTCTATTTTCTCAGGTTTTACAGGTTATGTATGACAAGAAGATGATTTATATTCTGGAAGGGAAGCTTTGATTGTTCATTTTCTTGGAGGAAGATTTAACCTGGCCACCTATAATCCATACCGAGCGAATCAGGGGAGTACTTGATTTCATTCTCTTTACTTTTTAACTTTTACATTCTTTACTTGAACATTGGGGACAATGTTCATCTTAAGTGTAAGGGGAGGGTAAAAAGATGATACCTTACATATGCACTTTCGCTTGAGTTTGTTTTGTTTAATGGTAGATGTGTAATAAAACTATGAGAAATACTTGTTAGTGTAATTTTAGCGCCAAATTTAAAATTTTTTACAACATTTAGGAGTGAAACTTTAGCCATAGCAAGCGTTTCATGGATAGGAGATTGTATGACTAGCACATAACCGTATATTCAGAAAAATTTTCCACCCAAATATGTGAGGTTCGCCTTTAGATTTGATAGGAAAAGCATTTACTATTAGTGCTTATGAGTGTACCAGTAGCATTTAGATTCTAGAACTTGCGTTAGTGATGCATCCCGAGACCGCTAGTGAGACTACAGTCGTGTAGTAGGATTTACTACATGATAAGAGGCATTAGGATCACCCTTGTGTTAAAACCCGTATTATAATTATTTGACCATTTAAGTCATATTACTTGGCTAGTTAAGTCAACTAATTTTTCCCACACCCTTAGCGTTGTACTCATTTTTAGTACACGAAACCCCTAGTACACCCCTCCGAGCCTATCTTTTCGTTTCTAACTTAAGCATTTTACTTAAAGGAAGAATTTGTTACACCCCACTTAAATGTACAATCAAATCGCCTTAGCCTTCCGTGTATGCGCTCATTTTTAGTGAATTATTGTTATTTGTTAAACCCTAAGTTAATTATCTAAATCGATTACATGGTTGCTAAGTCGAGTCATATCCTTGTACATATTGTTTTGGGATGATTGGGACTCATGGGTAAGTACTTATTTTATGGAGTAATGGGGAAGAACATCATTTATTACCCCCATATGTACGTTAATCTTAAAAGTACTCCAAGTGTTTTGATTTTCTTGATTCAAGTCATTAGATTAGTTAAGTGTAAAATATGTAAAAATTCAAGTGTAAGGGGTAAGAGTGTATGCAAAAAAAAATATATATATATAAAAAAAAAAGAAAAAAAAATAAAAAAAAAAAAAGAAAAGAAAACATACGGACTACCATCCCTTTTTATTCTATGTTCATTTTATGTTTTTGTTATTTTTCATTTATTAGCTTAAGTCGAGTCTAGTCTTGGCTTAGCAATGCCACATTGTACATGTAATTAACCAAGATTGTTAACTCGCCACCAGTAAAACTTCCTTTATCCAACAAAACCGTGTATTTCATATCCCTACACCTAACATTACAACCCTTTAAAAGACCTCTTTGATAGTTTATCCTAGGTGCTTACGCCATGTGGTGGAGGTTTGATCCTTTCCCAAGCCTATGGTAATCTATTTTGCTATGACAGGTAGTGAGAGATATCTTCCGTTTCCATATTGTAATTTATACTTTATTACACCCGAGAGATGTGTGTATCTAAACACTATTTGTGAGGTGCTTGTGTATGACCTCCGTGCTTGTCTATTGGTCTTTAGTGGAACGATTATTAGTTGTAATTACTTTTATATTAGTGTTAAATGACCCCTAACTTGTATTTTGAGTAGAATAAAAGCGCATTTGCTTGAGGACAAGCAAATCTCAAGTGTAAGGGTATATGATGAAGCGAAAAATGATCCGTTTTTAGGGGGTCATTTAAGCCGGAATTCGAATTTATTTGATCAAATATTGCCCTAAATCGTTCCTTTTGTGATTTTAGGTACTTTGGGAGTGAAATCTTGAAAAGGAAGCAATTCGGACATTTTTGGAGCATAAAAGTGAAGAAAACGCCAAAGACTTAATTTTCCATGCTGGGAACAGTAGGTGACGGCGTCAAGAACAAAACCTTGACGGCGTCAAGAGCAAATTTCATGAATTTCCATGACGATCCAGAGCAGATTTGACGGCGTCAGGAAGAAAGGCGTCAAGAGTAAAAGTCATGACGGCCTGGAAATGCAATACACATGACGGCGTTAGAAGTAGATCTAGGCAGTCCGAGAAGAGTTTTGGCGGCGAGGTGACGGCGTCACATGTTTGGTCTTGACGCCGTCAGACCCCTTTTCCTATATATAGTTTTCTAATTTTTTCATTAAAAAAAGGAGGAGAAGTTTTGGAGAAACCCTAAGTACGATTTTGGTGTAACTTTTACAGGTTTTTCAAGGGTTCCAACCCTTGATACCTTGTATGTGTAATCAAGATAAGTGTTCTTCTAATTCAATCAATATGTCTATGTGTTGGTTGTCTATATCTTGTTCTTGTCTTAATTCCATCATGCTAGGCTAGATCTATCTTGTGTTTGCTTAGATCTAATGAAACCTAGATATTGATTATGTGTTGATTACTTGTTTATTCTTGTCTTGGATGAGTGATTTATATGTTAGGCTTAAGAAAACTGGCAGATCTCCAATTGGTAACATGCTTGAACGTCTTAAGAAACATGAACCAACGCGCACAAGGTCTTTAATGGTTGTATTTAATGCATGAGCCACTGTTTACAATCCCTATAGTTGTGCTGGGCATGGTGTAGGAGGAGATAAGAGCTCATAGAATTGGGGAGTTATGTGTGCCACCCCATGAATGGTATTAAGGAATACGATCCGTCATCCATGCAATTATAACAAGTAATTAACGTGTAAAAGATGTCTAGGGAGTAGTGAAATCTAAGTAAACACATTTTCTCCAATTACTGCTCACAACTTTAGTATAATTTAGTTTAATTTCATTTTTAGTATTTTATTTTGATTGCATTGTAGTATTGGGTTAGTTGACTAGCAACTAATTCCGCCCAAATCATTCAAACCCCGAGATTTTAATTGCTTTCATAAAACATAAAAATACAAAAATAATCTTCCGTCATCTTTAGCACTAGTAATTAGGTTTTCTAATCCTAGCGATACTATTCCTAAGCTGAACGATCAATCCCCCGGTACTTGTCACTATACTATACTACAACGATCAGGTACACTGCCTGGTGGGGGTTGTAAGCTTCTCAAGATCCCTTGAGAGGTAAAGCCTGGTGCGATTCCCACGTATCAGCTACAAACAAACTTAGAGGAACTTAAAATAAGCAGAATAGATCAAATAAGCACACAAGATAAGCTCCTATAAGCAAATAAGCACTAGGCTAAAACTAAGTACACCACAAGCCAATTGGGCAATCTTGCAGACCCTGTGGGGCCCACTAGGATGATTGGAAACCCGTTGTGAGACTTGTTCTTAAAAGCTACCCAGAAGAGCTTTTCAAAAAGCTAGGGTATAAGCCCTGGGTCCCACTAATGAATAGTAGGGGAGGGCATGAACTTGGGTGTTTTATGGTGAGCACTTAGTATGAGTTATGGAATGGGACAAAGTTAATGGCACTTGCAGCGCTACTAAATTAACTGAAAAGCAAGAAATAAGCTCAGATCCTTAAAGATGGGCTTATTGGCTTTTCAAAAAGCCAAAAAGCATATGGTGGGGCCCACTAGGTAGGTCACAATAAGCCATGGAAGTTGGGCTAATAGCCCTGGTGTAGGGGAGGTCGTGTGCCCTGCACCCTTAAATAAGCTCTTGCACAGTCATCATAAAAAATCTTACAAATAAGCCAAGCATAGATTTCTGAAGTTTAGGTGGTATATTTTGACCACAAGAAGTTTCAAGGCTTGAATCTTAACACAAAATACACAAAAATTCTTGTAAAATCTGGGTTTCTGATGAACTATGCAATTTTTGACTTTTTACTTTGAACCTAAAATTGACTAAGATGAACTTTAATCCTACTCTACTGATTGAAAATGTTAAATGAAGCTAATGTGGGACTGATTTAAGCTTAAACAACAACTATTGAAAGATTTGAGTGAATGTGGAACATGAAAATCCAACAGTTACTGAGAAACAATGATGAAAGACTAGTTTTGACTTTTCAAGCTGTGACTTATGATTTTTATGATTTGTAAGTTCTAACTAAACCTAATGTGACTAGTAACAATAGAGAACATGCACTGAAACACCCTATGTAACACAGAACTCATATGAGCCAAACACCCCTATAAAATTTTGTAAATGAAATTTTTAAAGCTTATGATTGATTCAATCCATAAAACTGATGTAACTAGGTATAAAATGTTATGACAAGTTAACTGAGTCACAACAACACAGGTCTAAACACTAAACACCCAAAGATTACTCCATCACCATTTTAACAGTTAAAATGGAATTAACTAACAACTAACAATTTTTACCAACAACCTACTGATTTTAATCTAAATTTTTAATATTAAACACAACCTAAGCTTATTAGAACAAGCATAAATAGATAGAAGCTATGAATCAACAGAGAATGAAAAAAAATAGAAATAAGCTTACAATGTGCCTTCCTGCTAAACCACATGAACCAAGGACCATAAACACTTCCTAATGAATTTCCACAAAGTCTCTAACCCAAGGGCCATCCAATATTCACCCTGCTCCAGTTGTGATCACCATCTTCCCTGAATTTTTTTTATTTTTGATCTAATTTATGTGATTTTTTTATTTTTTGAATTATGATACTACACTGTCTTTTAAGATATCTAATAGATTTTAGAAGCTATCTAGGAGCTTATATGATCTATTTGAGTCCAAACAACAAGTATTAACACTAATAAAGCTAAATTAGATTTTTGAAATTTAAAGGTGCATAAACTGAAAATGGGTAGAAAACTTGAAATTGATACTGCTTAATGTTTAAATTACATTATAAAATGATATTACAACATTTCTTGACTGAGTTTTACAACTAGAAATAGAGATTACATGAAAATGATTTAAAATTATACTAAGAAAACTACACACATGCTTCCTTGGTTCCATTGCCCTTTTATAAGTGATAATTGATTCTTGTGGGTCCCATTTGATCTTTCCCAACAATAAAATTGGCCATTGGATCACTAGGATCAATCCAAGCCTTCAAATTGCTTTTGGCGCCAAAAAAGATAATGCAAATTGCATTGTGGAATTACAACAGGGGGTGGCATTTATTGTGGTTGTCCTGTTAGGTGAGGGTAGTGGTTTGGGTGGTGATGGGAGGTGGGTGATGGTACTGAGTTGCAGACAAGTGGTGTGGGGGAGAGGAGAGGGAAGGGGGTGTATTGTTTGACTGTTTGAACGGGGTCAAACGTTGACCCTGCGTTTTTATTATCAAAGGGAATGGGCCAAGGGAAGGGGTGGTGTTGGGCCTAGGATTAGGAGGGTGTTAGTTTGGGCTTGGAATTTCGATTGGATTTGGGGTTTATAATAGATAAGGATCCGTTTGGTTTTAAAGTTTCACAAGGACCAATAGTGCAATATTCTGAAAGTTGAGGGTTAAGTGTTGTGATTTTTCCAAAGCATTCACAAGTTCCATTCTTGCCATATTTGAATACTACAAGGACCATGATCGATTTTTCCACTTTTGAAATTTCCTAGGACCTTTTCTGCCAATTGTGAAACTTGAAGGAACAATCTTGTAAATTCTCCAAAATTTTCATCCAAGGATCATTTCTGCCAAAGTTCACCAACACAAGGACCATATTTGATAATTTCCAAATTTTTAATCACAGGGACCATTTTTGACAACTTTTGCAAAGTTCAGGGACTAAACTTGTAAACTTTGAAAATTATCACCCAAGGACCATTTTTGATAAATTTTGAATTTTAAAGGACTTGGGTTGACTTTTCTTACAAAATAAATGCCTAGGGACTGAATTTGACAAGTTTTGAAAGTTGAGGGACTGAAACTGCCAATTATGCAAACTTTGTTTGTTTTTCATCTGTTTTCAATCATTTTGCATCTGAAACATATAAAACACAATCCTGGGATATTTTCAGTATTTTGATGCTGATATGCGTTTTATTAGTACAAGTTTTAAAATTTATAAACACGAATTATCCGATTATTATCTAGCACATACGAGCAAGTATACTTGTCCGGTGTAATAAAGGTGGGTAAGTCGAGATCGTCCCAAGGGATTTGGTGGTTTTAGTAATAAGAAAAACGTTTGTTAAATAAGGGTTGTCAATCCAAATTTATGTAAAATCTTAATTTAAAAGAAACTCAATAAAAACTAAACATATACTTGTGTATAATTCCTTGATTGGTAATTAGGAGTATCGTAACAATTTGAGTACGAAGTTTGGTGTAAAACTTGTTATGATTCGCAACTAAAAATGAGTAGTTATACAATCTATGATGTATGTCATGTTTTCACTACTACTAAGAATTCTATCACCTAAATGACTCCTTTCGGACATATCAAATTAGTATGACAATCCTATAAACACATGGTTGTTTAGAAAATCAATTCTTTTCTTATGAATTCCTACGAATCCTTTCGGTCATTTTTTGTGATGAAATCGTCTCAAATCTATTTTAACAAGTAAATAAGATGGTTGTCAAGCATCCTATTCCATACTAATTTGGTGCATTAATATTTTGGAATAAAAACAAGTTGAAAATCCTTTCGGACCTATTTTTCAAGAAATTATTTTTACCGACAAATTAAGCAAGAAAATATGTTATTTCAACAAACTCATAAAATAGATATGTTTTCATGCATCACCTTTTTCATAAAATAATACTCCATTAACCAATCACATCATATACACAAGTATATCACAAATTACTCCATAACAATCATATTAAAACACAAGTAAATAAGAAAACTTTCATAAAACCTAAAGTAACAATTGTTCATTATAAGTATCAAGGTGTACCTAGTCTTGAGAATTACAATGAATAAACTTGTGGAACTATAGCAACCACACTCCTCCAATTGCTCACTAACGTAAGTAAACAACTCCACACTCGAACCAATGCTTGAGACTCTAACTCAACACGTTCTGGACGTTTTTACAACACTTAGTAAACTTTCAGGCAATATAAGATAAACTAACAAGATTTGGTGTAATACTAAGTTAGATAATGGTGGTACAAGTAACTCTAGGCCCTAAGTGCTCATTATATAGCTTAATGACACTTATCCTTCAAGTAAAAACGTCTATCCTCAGTTAATAAGCAGAAATGATCAGCCACACATGATTATGGGGAGTAAATTCGCCAATTAATGCAAAACTTGTAACTTCAGTTAACCCCATCCGATCGGTTTCTCGCCATCCGATCGGATGGTCAATCTTGGCACGTTTCCAGCCAATCCGGTTGCGGGTTGCAACCGATCGGTTGGATTTAGTCTGAACATGTTTCTATGTCATTTCTTCGTCGTTTAACGTTGCATGCAATATTTTTCTTCGTGGCATGACTTTGTCCATTAGAACTTGATATTTCCTTGATAATTTCTTGTAGTAAACTTGTCTTTATCAAATCCTTTTGTCCATGCAACGTTTCTTTCTTCCTTGATCCTCTTGAAACTCTCCAAAAATGCATGTCCACTTCATTTCTTCATCTTTTAATCATTTTTACCTGCTTATGGCTATATTTGCATGTATAAACACTTTTCCACGATTAAGTAATAAATATATACAAATATGACCAATTTCCACTCATAAATCAAACAATAACGCGACTAAAAATATGTTAATTTTGAGCGTTATCAAATCCCCCACACTTGAGCTTTGCTCGCCCTCGAGCAAGTCTTAATCAAAAGAAAATTGAATTCAATGGCAATAGTGCAAATTTCTTATTTGAACTCAATCAAGTAAATAAAGAGCTTGATAACAATTCTAAACACCTCACGAAGATAATTTGAAATTCACTCATCACTCAATATGTGTAACGATTAATAGATCACTCATTGCACAATCATGATTTATGTTTCTTACCATAGGCTTGTACAAGTATCAAAACAATAGAATAATTCATCAAAGAGGTCTTTTATTCGGGTTGTAATGTTTAGGCTAAGGGTTTTATAAACTTTCGTGCAAAATAATTACACTAAGTCAAAAAGGTAAGGATAAGGCATGGGAAGATTTATGAAATTGGTTTTAAAAGAAAAATAAAATCAAAGTCTAAGTCCCATAATTGCTAATCTCAAATAATCCACAAACCCAAAAATGATAATAGTTACAATCTTTCTCCTCTTCGACTTCCACATGTTGATACATCGACTCACCATAAAAATATTCTTCAAACTTAGCACATCGGCTAACAACATATCTCATGACTTTCTTTATTCATAATAATATAACACATTGGCTATATTTGTCACCTTATAGTTGCGATGATTTATATATATATATATATATATATATATATATATATATATATATATATATATATATATATATATATATATATATATATATATATCACCTCCCCCACACTTCGCATAAGCATACACCACAAAAAATACAAAACACGAAGTTGCGCACCTTCATCTTTGTTGGAATGGCACACACATGAATTGTGAAGTGTGGCTAACTAATAATCATCAAAAACTAACCAAGCAACTAGCAATCCACCATTTAGACTTTGACAAGGGTTAGGCTAAGGTTTAAAGTGTAAAATCTTTTTGTATTTTTCTGGATTTAACAAGATGAAAAGGATGGCTCAAAGGGTTTAACTAAGGGTATCTAGCGCTAAAGATAAACGCTAACAAATGGGTTCCAAATACGAGAGTAACTAACCAATATGGTTAGCAAAAATTATTTTGTAAACGGATGGCCATTTGGTTTTATTCCTAAGTTTGCCTCTTATCATATGAATATATCCTTATCATTCGAAAATGATTTTAACCGTAATGCATAACAAGTACAACTTCTAGAATTAACACAACCACCGGCACACTCATCATGAAATATGTAAATAGTATAAGAAATACTATTCTCATAAAAAAAAACTAATCCTCACAATTTAAAGTAATAAGGGTATAAAATTGTGCTAGCAAATGTTATCAATTCCGAGACGAATTGCTCTTTAAAACTTGAATTTATTCTCCAAAAATATCATTATTATTTACCATGAAATCAACCTTATTTTAACTAAAATATGAAGGGCGAACTACTACTAGTTACTAAAGTTCACGACTCTAAAACAAAAATTTAAAAATTATGCAATTTTTCTATTTTCTTCCTTCCCCCACACTTAAGTTTTGCATTGTCCTCAATGTAATAAAAAATAACTTCAAAGTAAAGGAAATGGAAAAATTTAGAAAATACCGGAGTTAAATACGCAACATGCATATTTAATCATAATAAGCAAATGAGTTTACCGACTCCAAACGTTGATCAACTATATGCTTCCGTAATAAAACTCCTGCAAGAAAACTGCAAAATATACGAAACAACCAAACAAACACAAACAAAAACATATCTAAACCAATTAAATAGAAAATTAAGTTACGTTATAAATCCTACTAGAAATAGTTAAAGATAATAGAAATAGAAATTGTTCGACACATAATTGTTTTTAAAACCAACCATAATCCATGTGATCAAACGTCACCATCAATAACTCACATCGGAACGAACGAACTCGTCCTTGCTTTCCTCTTCATCCTCATCAACATCTTCTTCATCGTCCTCGTACACCACTCGTCTCTTCTTCTTTCCAGCTCTTGACGACGAACCTCCAACATCATAACTCGATCCTCAAGGATTAAAACTTGGTCCACCCACATTAACACCTGAACTACCATACTCGGGAAGTCTACCGTATGGAGGATATGGCTCGGGAAATGGTGAATAACGAGGATAAGGGTAGGGGTATGGTCCAGGATATGGAGAATATGGTAAAGGGTATGGTGGAACATTTGGTGGGTTGTAGGGAGGTACCTCATAATTGGCATCTTGTGCCAAATGTTGGATCATAGGCATGGAATAATCATAGTTGTAATTATTCCTCATTTACATTGAATCTCTCCAAACCTCCCTACACTCAATAGCATTTAATTCACGGTTCCAATCACCCCATCCTGAATCAAAACCACTTTGGGTATTACCCGGAAAACTCCCCATTTGAGGTTGTGATGGCGCTCCCGCATAAGCTCCGGATTGTGCCCCCACACTTGGTTCGATCCAAGGTCCCAAAGTTTTGTTAATCCTATCCAATGCTTTCCCAAAACTAAAAGCATCCCATATCTCACTCTCCAATCTCACTCTACACTTCCTCAACTCATCATCATTAAAATACCCAAGATTTTTAGCCAACGTGGTCACATAATGACCTCCACAAACATCACTTTGTTTCTTAATCCCCGGTGCTCTCTTTGAAAGATACTCGGCAATAATCCATGCCACATTCCCGTTCTTGTCTTCTTCCAACAACTTCATCACCCATAGGTCCGGTTGACTACATTTGTTTTGTCCACCGCTCCTATGTATCAATCCCCAAGAAATCAACTTTTGTAAAACCTTCAACAATGGATTCCTAATCCTAGAAGAATTTCTCCTAAGACAAGTTGGATCACCAATTCTATTCCAATATTCATCAATACCCGTGTATTGATCATTACCTCTTGCTAAACTTACAAAATGTGGTCCAAACAACCTATGTTGAATCTCACTCTCCTCATATAAACCAAGTGCAACTGCAAATTTTGGCAAAGATAAAGTATGTTCGCGACCACACAATCTAAACCAAACACAAACATCCCCAAGAACATCATTTACCTTTCTATCAAACTAGAACGTAGAAAAGAACTCCAAACACCATTCCTTGTAAACATTCTCACGAATACTAAAAGCTCTTTACCAAGAATAATCTTCAAACCTATCTCCATCACCAGGATACACATAAATCATAGTCATCATGCTCCTCAATTGATCCTCACATTCATACTCCTCAAGCAATTCCTAATCAGTCAACCTAGGCATAGCAATCTTCCTCTCTTGAATTTTTGAAAGACATTCCCTATATGCATTCTTCTCATCTTTGTTTTGCACATGAGAAAACTTGACATTTTCATTAGACTCCGATTTCAAACTGAAAGTAGTCCTCTTCCTCTCGTTCCTTTGCAAATACTTGTTAACAATCGGATTTCGTCCCAATCTTGCAACATTTCCCTGAAAGAAATCTCAAATTAGGTTAGTATATAAGTATAAGAACTAATACCAATCAATTTAGAAACTAGAAAACACATTTTCAAAAATTTCAAAAATTTTTCCGAGGCGTCCATCCGATCGGTTTGAGGTCCAACCGAATCGGATGCAACTTTGGCACACTCCCAACCGATCGGCTGCAACTCGCAACCGATTCGGTTGGAGTTTTCTGCATACTACATTCATCCTCAATCCATCCTAAACATTTCCCAATCAATCCGAACTTCTTTCTAACTTGTAATCTCCCATTCTTGAGTACTTCTAACATTCAAACTCTCCTAACAATGATTCTTAACATTTCCAATCATCAACCTAATGATTCTATAAAAACCAAGAACATCATCTACTAAAATCTTCCAATTAGTGCTCTAATCAACAATGCAATAACCTAACATCACTAATTATCAATCGTATAACTTCTGGGATTCATCAATTATAAATAAACTAGCTCTAAAGATTATACCCAATTCAATCCGAAAATTCTATTAATGAATTCTTACTCAAAATTTAACCAATTGATCTAATTCTTTTTGCAATACCTTCTCCTATCATCTAATCACTCATCCCCAAAATATTACATCTCAATTCGCACTAATTCAAAAATACCCAATTCGTGACCTAATTTCAATCATCCGAATTAAAACTTAATTGAACAAAATTAATGGTATAACTTACTTGACTTGATGCCATTGATGATTAATTATCACTCCTGCAACCTTCTAACAACTTCTTATGGTCGAATTTTTAACCCCAATTTTTGGTGGATTGTGTGTATGTGTTTTTCTTAAGTTTTTGAAAATTCTGGTTTATATATTCAACTCCATCCGATCAGTTGTGAATCCATCCGTTCGGTTTGGTATGAAATTGATTTTTCAAAGTTTTTTCTTCACTACTAAACTTGACACAAGTGCTAGTAGCTTTTTCTTTTCTCAAACTTATAATCTTGTATGTATTCCAAACACACTTTGTCTACCAAAAATTTTGGTCATCTACTTCTACTTCTAAACTTAAAACTAAAAACATAACTTAACCTCTAAAAACTAAAAACTAAAACTAAATAAAAAGATAAATAGATAAATAAATAGATAGATAGCTAAATAAATAGTCTCATTCAAACATGAAATGCATAAAACCTAAAAACATAAAATAAAATGCATGAAAAATAAAAGTACGAAACAAACAAACTAGCACAAGATGTGCTTTATTCTTGTGATCATTCTTCTTCATCCATAGAAATATTCATTCCTAAGAATGTCTTCTCCACGATACTTGTTTGCCAACTTCCTAGTAGTCTTTTGAGTTTTGAAAGTTCGTGCAAAGTTCCTTCCGCTAGGACATGTGATATCAAATTTGCAATGCCAATCACCATCTCCTTCTTCTCTTTTTTAAATGCTATGACCATCGGAACCCCATTCCAAGTTCTTCAATTGGACCAGTAAAGATCCAAGAAAATCTGTCAACTTGTTAAACACAAAAATATTTTTAAATGGATTAAAGAAAGCCTCCATTGCTAGAGCTCTTTCCATTTCATCTTCAATATCAAAGAAACTAGGTGTGCATGGACCAAACTTAGGTCTACCATCTTCATCCCTTCCTACTTCAAAGCAACCAAGGTAATCCTCCTCTTGGTCCTCATCATTATCATCTCCATTACTACCCCCTCTAGGCTTTGGATAGTAAGTATTCTTAAGAACTCCATCATCAATTGTCATGGTACCTCTTCCCATATCTATTATAGCTCCACAAGTTCTTAAAAATGGTCTACCTAACAACAAAGGTAGTTCCTTATCAACCGCAACATCCAACACAAGAAAATCCGCCAAGAATGCTTGATAACCAATTTGAGCTATCACATTTCTTACTTCTCCCATTGCTTTTGCCTTAGAATTATCCACCATAGTGAGTTTAGAATTGTTAGGTGTAGGGTCTCTTAATCCTAACTTAAGATACAATGGATAAGGCATAATACTCACACTAGAACCCGTATCGGCTAATGCATATAAAGGAGTTGTCCCATTAATTTTAACCGGTAAAACAAAATTTCCGGGATCATTCATTTTCTTTGGGAGCCCATTCTCAATTATCCTTCTCTCCTCTACTTCATCAAAACTATTATCCTCCCACTTAGACTTTGCCAACATAACTCCATCTAACTTCTTCCTATACTTCATATAATTCCCCAATACCTCAATGACCGGTTTGTTTTCCATCAATTCACTAATTTTTGCTTCAAGATTCTCCAAGATAGCTTGTTTTTGCTCTTTGGTTAAAGGTTTGGTACTTTTTGGTGAATTAGGTGGTGTTTTGGATGATGATGATGATGATGATTTGTTTTCTTTTTGGGTGGAGGGTTGGGTTAATTTGTTCAATGGTGTTTTGTTTTGGTTAGCTTTCCCCATCTTACAAACTTCATCCCTTCCTTCCTTCATCATTTCCATTCCTTCACAAACATCAACAAGCATATCATTCACACTCTTCCCTTCTTCCAAATCACTTATGTTAATTCTCAACTCCCAAGTGCAAAATCCAAACTACACTTGGTATTCACTAAAAAATCTCTACCAAAAATCACTTCCGGTTCATCTTCATTAGTATACTCCAAAACAACAAAATCAACTTTAAAGATGTGACCATGAATATTCACTCTAACTCCTTTCACTTCCTTCTTACCATAACTTCCATAATCAAGCCTAACAAAACCAAGTTTGTCAAGCATTTCTTCCGAAATGTAATTGTCTCCATATTCTATATTCAATTCCGCATCCCACGCTTTAACTCCTTCCACCGCACAAGGTGTAAAATACCTCATGTGTGGAGCATCATATTTCTTAGGTGGTGCTCTAGTGAAAACAACAACTTTTCTTTCCTTCTCCTTCTTTGGGTAACACATTTCATATGGCAAATAAGAAACATTGTCACCAACAACCTCTTCTCCTTCTAAATCCAACTTGGCTTTTTCCAACATACTCTCCAACTTTTACAAGGAATCCCCGGAATCCTTGAACATATCTTCCAAGTCTTTCAAATACGCAGAAATCTAACTCAAACTCTCCATTTCAACTTAAGCACTTACTAACTATAACATAACCATAAAAAAAAATCCAAATCATTAGCATGAGGGTTAGTTATAATCAAATAACTCTTAATATGAAATAAGAACAAGTAAATTAACTAAATAAAACACTAAGAATAGAAAATAAACTAAAAACTAAAAATGTCTAAAATTTTACCGCGACGCCCAACCGATTGGTTTGAAACCCATCCGAATCGGTTGGCACAAATGACCACCTCCAACCGATCGGTTGGAACCCGCAACCGGATCAGTTAGAGTTTTTTACACTAATTTTTTTTTTTTTTATAAAACTAATATTTAATAAAACATTAATTATGAAATTAAAAACAATGAAAGCATTAACTAAGGTGTCTTTAAAAATTACTAAATCATTAATTGAAATTAAAACTACTAAAACATTAAAATGTCTAATAATTGCAACTTAAAACTATTAAAAACTAACATTAATTATATAATTATTAAAACTAATTAACTAAAAACAGAAAAATAAAAATTAATTACAAAAAACAGAATCCTATAAAATTTACCGAGACCACCAACCGATCGGATGATTATCCATCCGATTCGGTTGGTCAAAACCAATTTTTTTTTTTACTTTTTACTCTAAAAACTTTAAAATTTCACGAATTACAAACAATTTTATTACTAAAAACTAAGAAAATTAATCAAATCCCAGGCAACGGCGCCAAAAACTTGATGTGTGTTTTATTAGTACAAGTTTTAAAATTTATAAACACGAATTATCCGATTATTATATAGCACATACGAGCAAGTATACTCGTCCGGTGTAATAAAGGTGGGTAAGTCGAGATCGTCCCAAGGGATTTGGTGGTTTTAGTAATAAGAAAAACGTTTGTTAAATAAGGGTTGTCAATCCAAATTTATGTAAAATCTTAATTTAAAAGAAACTCAATAAAAACTAAACATATACTTGTGTATAATTCCTTGATTGGTAATTAGGAGTATCGTAACAATTTGAGTACGAAGTTTGGTGTAAAACTTGTTATGATGCGCAACTAAAAATGAGTAGTTATACAATCTATGATGTATGTCATGTTTTCACTACTACTAAGAATTCTATCACCTAAATGACTCCTTTCGGACATATCAAATTAGTATGACAATCCTATAAACACATGGTTGTTTAGAAAATTAATTCTTTTCTTATGAATTCCGGCGAATCCTTTCGGTCCTTTTTCGTGATGAAATCGTCTCAAATCTATTTTAACAAGTAAATAAGATGGTTGTCAAGCATCCTATTCCATACTAATTTGGTGCATTAATATTTTGGAATAAAAACAAGTTGAAAATCCTTTCGGACCTATTTTTCAAGAAATTATTTTTACCGACAAATTAAGCAAGAAAAGATGTTATTTCAACAAACTCATAAAATAGATATGTTTTCATGCATCACCTTTTTCGTAAAATAATACTCCATTAACCAATCACATCATATACACAAGTATATCACAAATTACTCCATAACAATCATATTAAAACACAAGTAAATAAGAAAACTTTCATAAAACTTAAAGTAACAATTGTTCATTATAAGTATCAAGGTGTACCATGTCTTGAGAATTACAATGAATAAACTTGTGGAACTATAGCAACCACACTCCTCCAATTACTGACTAACGTAAGTAAACAACTCCACACTCGAACCAATGCTTGAGACTCTAACTCAACACGTTCTGGACGTTTTTACAACACTTAGTAAACTTTCAGGCAATATAAGATAAACTAACAAGATTTGGTGTAATACTAAGTTAGATAATGGTGGTACAAGTAACTCTAGGCCCTAAGTGCTCATTATATAGCTTAATGACACTTATCCTTCAAGTAAAAATGTCCATCCTCAGTTAATAAGCAGAAATGATCAGCCACACATGATTATGGGGAGTAAATTCGCCAATTAATGCAAAACTTGTAACTTCAGTTAACCCCATCCGATCGGTTTCTCGCCATCCGATCGGATGGTCAATCTTGGCACATTTCCAGCCGATCCGGTTGCGGGTTGCAACTGATCGGTTGGATTTAGTGTGAACATGTTTCTATGTCATTTCTTCGTCGTTTAACGTTGCATGCAATATTTTTCTTTGTGGCATGACTTTGTCCATTAGAACTTGATATTTCCTTGATAATTTCGTGTAGTCAACTTGTCTTTATCAAATCCTTTTGTCCATGCAACGTTTCTTTCTTCCTTGATCCTCTTGAAACTCTCCAAAAATGCATGTCCACTTCATTTCTTCATCCTTTAATCATTTTTACCTGCTTTTGGCTATATTTGCATGTATAAACACTTTTCCACGATTAAGTAACAAATATATACAAATATGACCAATTTCCACTCATAAATCAAACAATAACACGACTAAAAATATGTTAATTTTGAGCGTTATCAGATGCATATTTGAGTGTTTTTGGATGTTTTGGCAGTTCATATACGACAAAAATGATGAGTATTTACACACTCATCAATCCCCCACACTAAAATATTGCTAGTCCCTAGCAATCTTTTATGAAAATTTAATGGATTTGATGTCTCTTTACCATAGGCCATTACTTATGGAGTAGCCAAATGTTTCAGTATGATACTTTGGTACATTGATAACCAAATGATTTTGAGCAAACCATCAGCTGTTAACGGATTTGATTTGTGTTTAACAAAAGCCGTTTGCTTCTGGACTATCCAACTCTTCACGATTAAAGATGTGGTGAGTTGAATCCCATACAATTTTTGGTAAATTGTCAGCCATCAACGGTTCTGAGATATCTTTACCAAGAGCTGTTTGATTATGAGCCAATAGAAACCGGAGTCAAACACCTTTTTAGCGGTGTAGTTTGGACTATGATGTCCCCCGGTGGGTCCAACAAGGCAAGCCTTGAGAATATTATTGGCTTCCTGTCCATAAACACATCGTCGGATTACTTGATCCGCACAGATTTTGAACAAGTAGGGGTCGTCCCAGAAGTAATGTTTAACATATTTGAAGAATTTATTTTTCTGTTGGGACGACATCCCTTTCGCAATGAAGTTACCCGCATGGCAGTTTGCAAAGTCGGCAAACCATGGGGTAGCAGAATCACCACGAAAAGAAACCACATTGAGTGTCTCGAGAGGAAATGTTTCATTTATTTCCTGTTTCTCGGACACATCCTAATGAGGGTTTTCTAATCGGGAGAGATGATCAGCAGCTAGGTTCTCAGCTCCTTTTTTATCACGTATTATGATATCAAATTCTTGCAGGAGGAGAACCCAACGGAGTAATCTCGGCTTTGCATCTTGTTTTGCAAAGAGGTACATCAAAGCCGAGTGATCCGTATACACTGTGCATTTGGTCAATATCAAATACGGCCGAAACTTTTCAAAGGCATACACCACTGCTAATAGTTCTTTTTCAGTGGTGGTGTAATGACTTTGAGCCTCGGTCATTGTTTTGCTTGCATAGTGTATAGGCTGAAAGTATTTTACTTTTCGTTGCCCCAAGACCGCACCTATGGCAAAATCACTTGCATCGCACATATGTTCAAAAGGTAGTCCTAGTCGGGGGTAACTAAGATGGGTGCTTCCGTAAGTTTTTTCTTCAAAGTTTCAAAAGCTTCAATGCACTCTGGTGAGAAGATAAAAGGAGCATCCTTCTCGAAGAGATGGGTCATAGGCCGGGCGATTTTGGAGAAATCTTGAATAAATCTACGATAAATACCGGCATGACCCAAAAAACTCCTAATACCTTTGACGGTAGTGGTATGAGGTAATTTTGCGATGACGTCAATTTTGGCTTTGTCAACCTCAATCCCGTTTTTTGAAATTTTATGGCCGAGGACAATGCCCTCTTTGTCCATAAAATGGCTCTTCTCCCAGTTGAGACAAAAGTTTATGTCTTCACAACGTTTTAGCATATTTTCCAAGTGGGAGAGACAAGATTGGAATGAATCCCCAATGACCGAGAAGTCATCCATAAACACCTCCATGGTTTTCCCGATCATGTCAGAAAATATGGACATCATGCACCTTTGGAATGTGCCAGGAGCGTTGCATAAGCCAAATGGCATACGACGGTAGGCAAAGGTTCCATAAGGGCATGTGAAGGTAGTTTTCTCTTGATCCTGTGGATCAATGGGGATCTGAAAATAACCCAAGAAAACATCGAGGAAGCATTAGCATTCATTCTCCGCTAATCTCTCGAGCATTTGGTCCATGAAGGGTAGAGGGAAATGGTCTTTGCGGATGGCTTCGTTTAATTTTCTATAATCTATGCACACACGCCAACCCGTAACCAATCAAGTTTGAATCAACTCGTTTTGCTCATTTGTGACAACAGTTATGCCACCCTTCTTAGGAACACAATGAACGGGACTCACCTAAGGGCTATCAGAGATAGGGTAAATTAATCCAGCATCAAGAAGTTTGAGAACCTCTTGTTTGATAACTTTGTGGATTTTAGGATTGACCTTTCTTTGATGTTGAACAGCGGGTTTAAAGTCATCCTCCATCAAGATTTTGTGTGTACAAAAGTCCGGGTTAATACCCTTAATGTCGGAGAGTTTCCAAGCAATTTCTTGCTTGTGACACTTTCGAATCTTTATGAGCACAGTTTTCTCCTCATCATTCAAGTCTTTAGCAATAATGATGGGTAATTTATCATCACCCTCCAAAAATGCATATTCGAGATGAGGAGGTAAGTCCTTAAGTTCGACCTCGGGAAATTCATCAGATTTTTCAATAGATTTTATTTCCACTTTATGAAGTTTTTTTGGAGAAAGAGAGGGTGAAGGATCGTCATTGAACAATCTTTCAAGCAGAAGAATATCCCCCTCGGGATCAAGATAGTTTTCATCAACTTCATTTGAAATCAAACTATCCTGAGCAAGAAAAGCCTCGACTTCTTCCAAAAGGAAGTCACTTCCCTCAAACGGAGTGAGAGAAGGGGAAGAGTCGGATATGATAGGCTCAGAAGAAAGAGTGGTACTGCCACTCGGAGAGAAACCGAGAACCTCTTGAGAATACTCCTCTGAAGCAACATCGATGATGTCAATTCGGTTAACCGATTCAGAGTCATAGTTGTAGGAGTATCTTGAAGTTTGATCAAGGTTGAATGTGATGGCTTCATTAGCAACACGTAAAGTGATTTCTTCTTCGAAAACATCGGTTAGAGCACGACCCATTCTTAGGAATCCCCTCCCGAGTATGAGAGGAACCCTCGGGTCAGGATCGAAATCAACAATCATGAAATCTGCAGGAAAATGGAACTTTCCTACGTTCACGAATATGTCTCGGCAATGCCGAGGGGACGAGATATAGTACCATCTGCAAGCTCGAGAGGCATTAGGTTGATGCTTGCACCAAGATCGGCCAAGGCAAAGCATTCAACCATCCCCGGGAAAATGCAAGGAATGAGAAATTTCCCGGGATCTCTAAGCTTTTCGGGAAGCTTTTTCAAGAGAACTGCTGAGTAGTGCTCGCTCAGTGGAGTTCTAGCAGAGTTTTTCCTTGTTACTTAACAAGCTCTTGATTGTTGATGCAAATTTGGGCATCAGAAGAAGAGCATCCGCGAAGCTGATATCAAAATGTAATTCTTGAAAAATTTGGAAGAAATTTTCCATTTGATGATTTGCTTTTTCGTGGAGCTTTTGATCAGTTAAACGTGAAGGATATGGAATCGATGGCTTGGGATTGTTTGTGGGAATTTCATCAGGAATTTCCTGAGTTTCAAACACAACTTTCGACTTGGGGGTCGGGACCGGGACAACTTGAGGATGGACGTCATCGGTACCTCCGTTATTAGGAGGGAGTACCGTGTCCGTAGTAGCCACAGATTCACGTTCCGCTACCTTAGTTGGAAGAGAAGAAGAGGTAGAAGGAATCGTGGGTCCATTGTATGATACTCCACTTCGGGTAGTGATCGCCTTAACATCGCCCCTCGGGTTAGCGATCGTGTTGCTAGGAAGAGTACCTGAGCCCGAGGGTCGATCATTTAAAGACTTCTGAAGTTCAGAGATCTTGCTGACCAGTAACCGGTTTGTTTCCTCTTGTGATTTCATGAATTATTTTAACACTTCATCGGAGGAAGACTGGGTTTGAACAACAGTTTGATTTTGGTTAGGAAAATTTTGAACACGGTTGTTTTGATAATTTCCTTGGTTTTGGTTGTTGTTACCCTAAAAATTATTTCTCTGATTGAAATTACTGGTGAGTGCTCAAACACTCATCATTTTTAGCCAAATCTGAACTGCAAAACATCTAAAAACACACAAATGTGCATCAAAATACTGAAAATATCCCAAGGATTGTGTTTTATATGTTTCAAATGCAAAATGATTGAAAACTGATGAAAAACAAGCAAAGTTTGCACAAATTGCAGTTTCAGTCCCTGAACTTTCAACCATTGGCAAAACTTTTCCCTGGAATTCAAAAATGTGGAGTTTTATCATTCAAGGTCCCTGAGATATTCTAAGTTTACAAAATTGGTCCTTGAATAAATCTTTGGGCAAATGGCAGAAAAGGTCCCTAAACTTTTGGAAATTGTCAAAAATGGTCCTTGGGGTTTTTAAAAATGGAAAATGAAATTTATGGTCCTTGTGTTATTTTGAAGTTGGCAACTTTGGTCCTTATTACATCTTTGAAGGAGTTTTAGTTTCAGTCCCTCATTTTTGGAATTTTACAAAATTGGTCCTTGTGCTTAATTTCCAATACCAACCAGACCCTTTATAACATCATCCAATTCTTTGGCTCATCTTCCATCCAGCCCAACACCAATTCCACTAATAATATACTCCCTCCCCGTTTTAATATCTTCCCCAGTCAAACAAAAGGTCAAACAACCTTTGACCTTCATCACCCCTTTCACTGCGAAACTAAACCAACACTCCACCCCCTCCTCACCTCCACCTCAGCTCACCACTCCATGTCCCCCTCAACTTACAAATACCTCCAAGAGGCATTTAATGTTCCTAAGTGATGCGTGGGAATCGCAACAGGTTTTACCTCTCGAGGGATCTCGAGAAGCTTACAACCCCCACCAGGCAGTGTACCTGATCATTGTAGTATAGTATAGTGACAAGTACCGGGGGATTGATCGTTCAGCTTAGGAATAGTGTCGCTAGGATTAGAAAGCCTAAATACTAGTTCTAAAGTTGAGGGATGATTATTTTTGTATTTTTATATTTTTATGAAAGCAAGTAAAATATCGGGTTTTGGAAGAGTGGGCGGAATTAGTTGCTATTCAACTAACCCAATACTACAATGCAAACAAAATAAAATACTAAAAATGAAAATAAACTAATTATACTAAGGTTGTGAGCAGTAATTGGAGAAAATGTGTTTACTTAGATTTCACTACTCCCTAGATATCTTTTACACGTTAATTACTTGTTATAATTGCATGGATGATGGATCGTATTCCTTAATACCATTCATGGGGTGGCATAAATAACTCCCCAATTCTATGAGCTCTTATCTCCTCCTACACCATGCCCAGCACAACTATAGGGATTGTAAACAGTGGCTCATGCATTAAATACAACCAATAAAGACCTAGTACGCCTTGGTTCATGTTTCTTAAGACGTTCAAGCATGTTACCATTTGGAGATCTGCTAGTTTTCTTAAGCCTAACATATAAATCATTCATCCAAGACAAGAATAAACAAGTAATCAACACATAATCAATATCTAGGTTTCATTAGATCTAAGCAAACACAAAAGAGATCTAGCCTAGCAAGATAGAATTAAGACAAGAACATGATATAGACAACCAACACATAGACATATTGATTGAATTAGAAGAACACTTATCTTAATTAATCATGCAAGGTATCAAGGGGTTGGAACCCTTGAAAACCTGTAAAGTTACACCAAAATCGTCTTTAGGGTTTCTCCCAAAACTCCTCTCTTTAAATGTGAAAAACTAGAAAAATATATATAGGAAAATAGGGATGACGGCGTCAAGAACAAAGGTGTGACGCCGTCATCTCGCCGCCAAATACTTCCCCGGACGGCCTTGATCTACTTCTGACGCCGTCAAGGCCTAGGCCGTCACACAAATTACTCTTGACGCCCTGTGTGTGACGCCGTCATCAACTACGGATTTTAATTCTTGGGGTTTGACGCTGTCAGGAAAACTCTTGATGCCTTCATGAACTCTCGGATTTTATTATTGAGGTTTGACGCCGTCAGAAAATTACTCTTGACGCCGTCACCTACTGTTCCCAGCATGGAAAATTGAGACTTTGCCGTTTTCTTCACTTTTATGCTCCAAAAACGTCCAAAATGGTTTCTTTTCCAGAATTCACTCTCCAAGTACCTAAAATCACAAAAGGAACGATTTAGGGCAATATTTGATCAAATAAATTCGAATTCGGGCTTAAATGACCCCCTAAACACGGACCATTTTTTGCCTCATCATATACCCTTACACTTGAGATTTGCTTGTCCTCAAGCAAATGCGCTTTTATTCTAGTCAAAAGACAAGTTAGAGGTCATTTAACACTAATATAAAAGTAATTACAACAAATAATCATTCCACTAAAGACCAATAGACAAGCTCGGAGGTCATACACTAGCTCCTCACAAATAGTGTTTAGATACTCACATCTCTCGGGTGTAATAAAGTAATATAACATTATGGAAATGGAAGATATCTCTCACTACCTGTCATAGCAAAATAGATTACCATAGGCTTGGGAAAGGATTAAACCTCCACCACATGGCGTAAGCACCTAGGATAAACTATCAAAGAGGTCTTTTAAAGGGTTGTAACGTTAGGTATAGGGATATGAATTACACGGTTTTGTTGGATAAAGGAAGTTATTACTGGTGGCGAGCTAACAATCTTGGTTAATTACATGTACAATATGGCGTTGCTAAGCCAAGACTAGACTCGACATAAGCTAATAAATGAGAAATAACAAAAACATAAAATGAACATAGAATAAAAAGGGATGGTAGTCCGTATGTTTTTTCTCTTTTTCCTTTATCTATTTTTTTTTTCTTTTTTTTTTTTTTTTTTTTTTGCATACACTCTTACCCTACCATCCAAAATAATACATCATAGGGGATGAAAATTCCCCTTACACTTGAATCTTTACATACTTTACATTCAACTATTCTAATGACTCGAATTAAGAAAATCAAAACACTTGGAGTACTTTTAAGATTAACGTACATATGGGGGTAATAAATGATGTTCTTCCCCATTACTCCATAAAATAAGTACTTACCCATGAGTCCCAATCGTCCTAAAACAATATGTACAAGGATATGACTCGACTTAGCAACCATGTAATCAATTAGATAGTTAACTTAGGGTTTAACAAATAACAATAATGCACTAAAAATGAGCGCATACACGGAAGGCTATGGCGATTTGGTTGTATATTTAAGTGGGGTGTAACAAATTCTTCCTTTAAGTAAGATGCTTAAAGTTAGAAACGAAAAGATAGGCTCGGAGGGGTGTACTAGGGGTTTCGTGTACTAAAAATGAGTACAACGCTAAGGGTGTGAGAAAAATTAGTTGACTTAACTAGTCAAGTAATATGACTTAATGGTCAAGTAATTATAATACGGGTTTTAACACAAGGGTGATCCTAATGCCTCTTATCATGTAGTAAATCCTACCACACGAATGTAATCTCACTAGCG
This sequence comes from Artemisia argyi, assembly GCA_030686995.1. Taxonomy (NCBI): domain Eukaryota; kingdom Viridiplantae; phylum Streptophyta; class Magnoliopsida; order Asterales; family Asteraceae; genus Artemisia; species Artemisia argyi. The sequence goes on from CM060700.1 coordinate 102,338,301, forward strand.
GTCTCGGGATGCATCACTAACGCAAGTTCTAGAATCTAAATGCTACCGGTACACTCATAAGCACTAATAATGAATGCTTTTCCTATCAAATCTAAAGGCGAACCTCACATATTTGGGTGGAAAATTTTTCTGAATATACGGTTATGTGCTAGTCATACAATCTCCTATCCATGAGACGCTTGCTATGGCTAAAGTTTCACTCCTAAATGTTGTAAAAAATTTTAAATTTGGCGCTAAAATTACACTAACAAGTATTTCTCATAGTTTTATTACACATCTACCATTAAACAAAACAAACTCAAGCGAAAGTGCATATGTAAGGTATCATCTTTTTACCCTCCCCTTACACTTAAGATGAACATTGTCCCCAATGTTCAAGTAAAGAATGTAAAAGTGAAAAAGTAAAGAGAATGAAATCAAATACTCCCCTGATTCGCTCGGTATGGATTATAGGTTGGCCTGATTAGATCTTCCTCCAAGAAAATGAACAATCAAAGCTTCCCTTCCAGAATATAAATCATCTCCTTGTCGAACATAACCTGTAAATCCTAACAAAAATAGGCAAGACAGCCTCGCGTAAAATCGGCGGCATCCTATATAAGTTACTAAATCCTAGAAAACAAAGTAAGATATAATGCTTGTGGAATGAAGTTTGCAGATCTCCTGGAGATTATAAAACTTATTAATTCACAAAAACCATAAGACTCCGTTAGAAAAACAAAACCGGTAAAATTTCCAGATTTTTACTCCTGACGCCGTCAAGGGTAAACTCATGACGCCGTCAGAATGGACCTGCAGAAATTCTTATGTTAAGTTTCTGGAAAATTTCTGGAAAAACTTGGTCCTACTTCCTGGAAAATCCTGCAAAACTTCGTTATGACTCAATACAAGCATTTGACTCTAACAAATACGAATATACATGTTCATTTAATATTGTGGAGAATCATGATCGTGTGTTTCTTAAAAACATATTTGGGGTTTCCCCTTACACTTATCTTTTGCAAAAATACTTTTAGGTTGGAGTTAAGACTAGGCCAAACAACATAGTAAAGTATTTCCACATTTTAATTTAGAGACAAGATCTACCAACAATAAAAATAGAACATGCATACGGAAGCAAATAACAATCAAACAAATAAAATCACACAAAGCATGGGTTGCCTCCCAAGAAGCGCTTTTCTTTATTTACGAGTCTTGTAGTTAGACTCAAGGTCATGGGTTACTACGTGATTCGGGTGAGTTCCTCATTGAGGACATCTTTGGGATCAAACTTAGGTTTCAACTTCCTATCGGTCTCCTTAGTGTGGTATGACCTTTCAAACTTTTCTCCATCCGGATCATACAAAGTCATCCTCATATGCCATGTTCCATCACCTTCTTTAGGTGGCTTGCCCCACCTCCATTTATACTTATCTCCATCTCTTTTTCATTTATTCAACTCTATATTAATAGGCATTACGCTCAAGAACTCAATCATCTTTCTAAAGACTAAGGGGTCCTCAAAGGGGTCTAGCTCTTCATCTCTAGCTATGAGTTGTTCTACCGAATGTGTCTTTTCAACGAAATCCTTTTCTAGATAAAATGGGCATTGAGGTCCTATAAAGTTCCTTTCTATCCAAGGTCCATATCTAGATGGTCTCCTATTCATCTCTACCCAATGCGGTGTTGGTTCATCATCACAATCATAACTATGGTTCTTAACATCATACACCGACCAAGTATCGCCTTCACCTACCGCTATCTTAGACTCTTTACAATCTATCATGGCGCTAGCGGTTGCTAAAAATCCTCTCCCTACCAATAATGGGCATGTAGTGTCACTAACCATGTCTAGGACGTGAAAATCCGCTAATATAGTTAACTTTCCTACGTGAACAACCACATCCTTAATCATTCCAACTGGGTGGGCAATACTCCCATCCGCTAACCCTATCAATACCTCCATTTCCTCTAACTTTCCTAGCTTAAGGGTGGTGAATAAGGATAAGGGAATCAAGTTGAGGCTTGACCCTAAATCGGCTAGTGTGTCGAAAGCTTTGGATCTTCCTATCTTACAAGGCAAAACAAATATACCCGGATCATCAAGCTTTTTAGGCAACTTGTTTTGAACGAAGGCGGTCCCATTTTTACCTAGCTTACACTTCTCATATTTTTCTAGGAGGGCACTATAGTAAGGAGCACGCACTAAGACATCAATGACGGGGCGTTCAAGGTGAAGTTCCATGAATTCACCATCAAGGTCTTGCATAGGAGGTGTTTCAACTATACTTTTGACCGGTTCTATATTGGGTGTCTTGTTTGATTGGTCCTTTGGTAGAACTTGGTTTTGTTTGAAACACGTGCTCGTTGAATTGACCGAGTAGTATTGTGGACATGAAGTGGGTGACGAAACTGAAGATATGGAATTAACGTTTAGTTTAAGATTCTTGATTGTGTCGCTTGGGAGTGCTCCCATTTCTCGGTCATTGAGAACTTTCAACAATGCGTCAATTCTAGTGGTCATCTCGCTTTGCTTGTGTTTGAAATCGGCATCAAACTTAGATATGCGAGCTTCTTGAGATGCCATAAACTTTGACATCAATCCTTCAAGATTGTTGGTACTACCATAGTTGTTAGAAGGATTGTTGTTGAAAGTACGGTTGGATGGTGGACCGGTTGGTTGGTAACGGTTAGGCGGATTGGAGGAATTGGGTTGATTTTGTTTCCACCTAAGGTTTGGGTGATTTTTCCATGAGGGGTTGTATGAATCACCGTATGTGTTTGGCTCGGGCTTGAAAGTGTACCACTTATCTCCCGCTTCATCGGTACGCGTGGATGCGTAGTCCGCAAAAGTTGTTCCGGGGAGTTCCACACAATCACGAGTGTCATGGGGACCACTACATAATTCGCATGAAGAAGTGATTTTGTTCACTTGGCTTGAAGGCTTAGGAGCATCGTAAGATTTCATGAGAAACTTGACTTGGTCCTCAAGTTCCATGATCCTACGGTCGGGAGTGCTAGAATTGTTCGAAGGCAAAGATATTGCCTTGACCGTTTTGTTCAAGTCACGGGGATCGTTCCAACTTTCGTTGTCATAGAGAGCAAGATCTTCTATGAGTTCCCATGATTGTTCCGCACTAAGATCACGTAGCTTACCACCGGCCGATTGGTCAATGGCTCGCCTCGTGGAGATGTCGATATGGTCATAAAAGATTTGGACTTGGAGCCAAAGATCTATGCCATGATGAGGGACTTTTTGGAGTAAGTCCTTGAAACGAGTCCATGCTTCATAAAGAGATTCATTTTGACGTTGCTGGAACATCAAGATGTCATTCCTAAGCTTAGTAGTTCTCCCCGGTGGGAAAAATTGAGCAAGGAAATGAGTGGTGAGATCATCCCATGTGGTGATGGATCCCGCGGGTAAACGCTCAAGCCATTGACTAGCTTGATCCCGCAGAGAGAATTGGAATAGGCGTAAACGGGTAGTCTCTCTAGTTGCAACATCTAGGTCTATGGAATCTACGATTTTGAGGAAGTCCTTAAGATGTTGGTTTGGATCTTCGGAACGAAGTCCATGGAATGCACATCCACTTTGCACCAACCGGATAGTGTCGGATCGCAAGGGGGTCACATTGGCTCCGGTGAGCTCAATGGTGTTTCGGTAACCTTGGTGGCTAGGTCGGGAATACTCTCCTAAGGTTCAGGGCCTAAGGGGTTCTAGTGGTGGGTTTTGTTGTGGTGGGATGACGGGTTCAAAGATGTTAGCACCTTCCATGATGTCGGATGGTAAAGAGTTATGAACAAAGGCACAATGAAATAAGATAGACTAAAGAAAACCTAAAAATAAAAATAAAAATCTTACTAGAAAGGAATCTAGCAAGTAGACCTAATAAAAAGAAATCCTAACCTAGACAATAACTATTCCCCAGGCTGCGGCGCCAAAAACTTGATGCGTGGGAATCGCAACAGGTTTTACCTCTCGAGGGATCTCGAGAAGCTTACAACCCCCACCAGGCAGTGTACCAGATCATTGTAGTATAGTATAGTGACAAGTACCAGGGGATTGATCGTTCAGCTTAGGAATAGTGTCGCTAGGATTAAAAAGCCTAAATACTAGTTCTAAAGGTGAGGGATAATTATTTTTGTATTTTTATATTTTTATGAAAGCAAGTAAAATCTCGGGTTTTGGAAGAGTGGGCGGAATTAGTTGCTATTCAACTAACCCAATACTACAATGCAAACAAAATAAAATACTAAAAATGAAAATAAACTAATTATACTAAGGTTGTGAGCAGTAATTGGAGAAAATGTGTTTACTTAGATTTCACTACTCCCTAGATATCTTTTACACGTTAATTACTTGTTATAATTGCATGGATGACGGATCGTATTCCTTAATACCATTCATGGGGTGGCATACATAACTCCCCAATTCTATGAGCTCTTATCTCCTCCTACACCATGCCCAGCACAACTATAGGGATTGTAAACAGTGGCTCATGCATTAAATACAACCAATAAAGACCTAGTACGCCTCGGTTCATGTTTCTTAAGACGTTCAAGCATGTTACCATTTGGAGATCTACCAGTTTTCTTAAGCCTAACATATAAATCATTCATCCAAGACAAGAATAAACAAGTAATCAACACATAATCAGTATCTAGGTTTCATTAGATCTAAGCAAACACAAAAGAGATCTAGCCTAGCATGATAGAATTAAGACAAGAACATGATATAGACAACCAACACATAGACATATTGATTGAATTAGAAGAACACTTATCTTAATTAATCATGCAAGGTATCAAGGGGTTGGAACCCTTGAAAACCTGTAAAGTTACACCAAAATCGTCTTTAGGGTTTCTCCCAAAACTCCTCTCTTTAAATGTGAAAAACTAGAAAACTATATATAGGAAAATAGGGATGACGGCGTCAAGAACAAAGGTGTGACGCCGTCATCTCGCCGCCAAATACTTCCTCGGACGGCCTTGATCTACTTCTGACGCCGTCAAGGCCTAGACCGTCACACAAATTACTCTTGACGCCCTGTGTGTGACGCCGTCATCAACTACGGATTTTAATTCTTGGGGTTTGACGCCGTCAGGAAAACTCTTGACGCCTTCATGAACTCTCGGATTTTATTATTGAGGTTTGACACCGTCAGGAAATTACTCTTGACGCCGTCACCTACTGTTCCCAGCATGGAAAATTGAGACTTTGCCGTTTTCTTCACTTTTATGCTCCAAAAACGTCCAAAATGGCTTCTTTTCCAGAATTCACTCTCCAAGTACCTAAAATCACAAAAGGAACGATTTAGGGCAATATTTGATCAAATAAATTCGAATTCGGGCTTAAATGACCCCCTAAAAACGGACCGTTTTTCGCCTCATCACTAAGTCCCTCCAAGCAAACTCCAACTGCCACTTTGACAAATTGGCGCCAAAACCAAGTTTAAAGGCTGGGATGCATTTGACTTATCCAAGGGCTGGGAGTGAAAGTGGGAAATGATCAGAAGGGGTCACAAACCCTAATGGACCATTATTTAAGGGAAGAAAGGGAGAGTAGCAGTAAGTAGTTTTTTTCTTAATTAATTTTTATGTAGACTTAGCTTGAATTATCACTTTCAGTTGTAAACTTAGTTTTAAATTGTGTTCTTAAGCCTTGTCAGTGTATTTGTAATATATTTCAATCAACAATTTCAATTGTCTCTGTGGAATTCAGTTAATGCTATTTATTTATGGAAATTTTCATTATGGTTAAAAGTTGTTAGACAGTGCTTATTTAAGCTCATTTTAGCTTATTTGTAAGCTTTCCTAAGTTTTTAAATCATTTAAATCAGTTTCCATTCATAATAGCAAAAATACAAAAAAAATAAAATCAAAGAAAATAGTGTGAAAATAAAAAAATGCAGTGAAGAAGGAGAATGATGCAAAGACCTTGGTTAAAAATAGATGGACCATGGTATTAGTGACTTGTGGAAGTCAATAGGTTGGTTCCTTTGGTTCTAGCTTACATTCTCAGCTTGGAAAGCAATTGTAAGACTTAATTTTGATTCTAGCACTTTTAGTATAGTAGTGTAATTTGTTGTATTTTCTTGATAAAATCTGATTAATTAGGTTTGATTTAGTTTATTATAAGTTAATTAGCCAAGTTTGTGAGTTAATATAGCCATTTGCTTTGAAAATTCAACAAGACAGTTAGAATAGGAGTGTTTGGTTTAGGTCAAAGTTGCTTGATCTTGTTGTTTAAATGCTCTTTTGTATGCATCAGTAGTTCCTTTAGGTCATATTAGAGTTATACTAGTAATAAAATATGCACTTACAATAGCAAAGGTCAAAATCCATCTCCAAATTCCTTTACTGCTTGACTGTTTGAATTTTGAACAATCATAATCTCAAATTTAGCTTCAATCTGTGTATTCTTTGTTGAATTAAGTTCAAATTAGTCTAATATAAATGTTTAAGTGAGATTTTGCTGTTATAAATTGATCAAAGTCAAAGTTCTTCAAAAGTTTCAAAAGTCAAAATTGCATATCTCAGGAAAAAGGCAAAAATTGCAAGAATTGTTTGGAATTTAGTGGTGAGATCTAGGGCTTGTGCATTTTACCAATGGTAGTGTACCAGCTAAACTATTGAATCCCTTTATCACTACATTTTTGTGATTTTTTGTGTGGGCCCTACACCCTCCCAAACACACCTGCAGGGAGAGTTACCTCCCCTGCACTACCAGTTTGAACCATCTTTCTAAGTCCCACAATTTGGTCATAATTTGATCATTTAGTTTATCCGACCAGGAAGCACGGTTTTCACCTACGGTCCTCTAGTTTATCCGACCAGGAAGCACGTTTTTCACCTACGGTCCTCTCAAGAATCGGTTTAATACCATGGTTGGAAACTTCCACTTGCCCACTTATTTGTGGGTGATACGCGGTAGAAAGACGGTGAGTAACACCGTACTTAAGCATGACTTTTGCGAATTGATCATTGCAAAAGTGTGTACCACGATCACTAATGATGGCACGGGGAGTTCCAAAACGAGCAAAGAGGGATTTCAAGAATTTCACAACAACTCGGGCATCGTTGGTGGGTAAGGCTTTTGCCTCAACCCATTTTGACAAGTAGTCAACAGCCACGAGGATGTACTTATTTCCACGAGAAGATGGGAAAGGCCCCATAAAATCAATGCCCCAGACGTCAAAGATTTCACAAACTTGAATGGCATTTTGTGGCATTTCGTTCTTTTGTGAAATATTCCCGTGACGCTGACAAGCATCACAAGCTTTGACTAATTCGTGGGCATCCTTATAGATTGTGGGCCAATAGAAACCGGAGTCAAACACCTTTTTGGCGGTGTAGTTAGGACTATGGTGGCCCCCGGTGGGTCCAGCATGGCAAGCCTTGAGAATATCAGTGGCTTCCTGTCCGTAACACATCGCCTGATGACTTGATCGGCATAGATTTTGAACAAATAGGGGTCGTCCCAGAAGTAATGTTTAACGTCTTTAAAGAATTTATTTTTCCGTTGGGACGACATCCCCTTCACAATGAAGTTACCCGCATGGTAGTTTGCAAAGTCGGCAAACCATGGGGTAGAAGAGTCACCACGAAAAGAAACCACATTGAGTGTCTCGAGAGGAAATGTTTCATTTATTTCCTGTTTCTCGGACACATCCTGGTGAGGGTTTTCTAATTGTAAGAGATGATCAGCAGCAAGGTTCTCGGCTCCTTTTTTATCACGGATAATGATATCAAATTCTTGGAGGAGGAGAACCCAACGGAGTAGCCTCGGCTTTGAATCTTGTTTTGCAAATAGGTACTTCAAAGCCGAGTGATCCGTGTACACTACGCATTTGGTTAGTATCAAGTATGGCCAGAATTTTTCAAAGGCATACACCACAGCTAATAGTTCTTTTTCAGTGGTGGTGTAATGACTCTGAGCCTCGGTCATAGTTTTGCTTGCGTAGTGTATGGGCTGAAAGTATTTTGCTTTTCGTTGCCCCAAGACCGCACCTATGGCAAAATCACTAGCATCGCACGTAAGCTCAAAGGGTAGGTACTAATCGGGGGCAACAAGAATCGGTGCCTCAGTAAGCTTTTTCTTTAAGGTTTCAAAAGCTTCGATGCACACAGGAGAGAAGATAAAAGGAGCATCCTTCTCGAGGAGATGGGTCATAGGCCGGGCGATTTTAGAGAAATCTTGGATAAACCTACGATAGAAGCCGGCATGACCCAAAAAGCTCCTAACACCTTTAACGGTAGTGGGATGAGGTAATTTAGCGATGACATCAATTTAGGCTTTGTCAACCTCAATCCCGTTTTTTGAAATTTTATGGCCGAGGACAATGCCCTCTTTAACCATAAAATGGCTCTTCTCCCAGTTGAGACTCAAGTTCGTTTCTTTACAACGTTTTAGCATCTTTTCCAAGTGGGAGAGACAAGACTGGAATGAATCCCCGATGACTGAAAAGTCATCCATAAACACCTCCATAGTTTTCCCGATCATGTCGGAAAAAATTGACATCATGCACCTTTGGAACGTGCCTGGTGCATTACATAAGCCGAAAGGCATACGTCTGTAAGCAAAAGTTCCGTAGGGGCATGTGAAGGTAGTTTTCTCTTGATCCTGTGGATCAATGGGGATTTGCAAGTAACCCGAGAAACCATAGAGGAAACAGTAGTATTCATTCCCCGCTAGTCTTTCGAGCATTTGGTCCATAAAAGGCAGAGGAAAATGGTCTTTACGGGTGGCTTCATTTAACTTACGATAGTCAATGCATGCTCGCCAACCCGTGACCAAACGAGTTGGAATCAACTCGTTTTCCTCGTTGGTGACAACAGTTATGCCACCCTTTTTAGGAACGCAATGAATTGGGCTAACCCAAGGACTGTCAAATATAGGATAAATCAATCCCGCATCAAGAAGTTTTAGAACTTCTTGCTTGATAACTTCATGGATTTTGGGATTTACCCTCCTCTGTTGTTGCACAGCTGGCTTAAAGTCATCCTCCATTAAGATTTTGTGTGTACAAAATTCCGGGCTAATACCCTTAATGTCGGAGAGTTTCCAAGCAATTGCTTGCTTGTGTGACTTAAGAACCTTTAGGAGTGTAGTCTTTTCCTCATCTTTTAAGTCTTTAGCAATAATGACGGGTAATTTATCATCACCCTCCAAAAATGCATATTCTAGATGAGGAGGCAAGTCTTTGAGCTCGACCTCGGGAAATTCTTCAGATTTTTCAATAGACTTAATTTCCGCTTTATGAAGTTATTTTGGAGACGGAGAGGGTGAAGGATCGTCATTTAACAATCTTTTGGAGATTGAGCTATCCTGAGCAAGAAAAGCCTCGACCTCTTCCAAAAGGAAGTCACTTCCCTCAAACGGAGTGAGAGAAGGGGAAGAGTTGGATATGATAGGCTCAGAAGAAAGAGTGGTACTGCCACTTGATGAGAAACCGAGGACCTCTTGAGAACACTCCTCTGACGCAACATCGATGATGTCAATTCGGTTTACCGTTTCAGCATCATAGTTGGAGGAGTATCTTGAAGTCTGATCAAGATTGAATGTGACGGCTTCATTACCAATACGCAAAGTGATTTCTTCTTCAAAAACATCGATTAGAGCATGTCCCGTTCTTGAGAATCCCCTCCCAAGAATGAGAGGAACTCTTGGGTCAGCATCGAAATCAACAATCACGAAATCTGCCAGAAAATGGAACTTTCCTACTTTCATGAAGATATCCTCGGCAATGCCGAGGGGACGAGATATTGTACGGTCTGCAAGCTCGAGAGTCATGCAGGTAGGAGTGAGAGCAGGAAGAGAGAGTTTCTTCCAGACCGAGTGAGGCGTAAGGTTAATGCTTGCACCAAGATCGGCCAAGGCAAAGCATTCAACCATCCCCGGGAAAATGCACGGAATGAGAAATTTCCCGGGATCCCCAAGCTTTTTGGGAAGCTTTTTCAAGAGTACTGCTAAGCAATGCTCATTCAGTGGAGTTTTAGCCATCTCGCAGAGTTTTTCCTTGTTGCTTATCAGATTTTTGATCGTTGAAGCAAATTTAGGCATTAGAAGAAGAGCACCCGCGAAGCTAATATCGAAATGTAACTATTGGAAAATTTGGTAAAATTTTTCCATCTGATGATTAGCTTTTTCGCGGTTCTTTTGATCATTCAAACGTGAAGGATATGGAATTGAAGGCTTGGGGTTGTTCTTTGGAATTTCATCAGAACTTTCCGGAGGATCAAATACAATTCTTGACTTGCGAGTTGGGACCGGGACAACTTGAGGGTGGACGTTGTTGGTACCTCCGTTATTAGTAGGAAGTACCGTGTCCGTGGTAACCTCAGGTTCACGTTCCGCTACTTTGGTAGGAGGAGAAGAAGAGGTAGAGGGAGCCGTGGGTCTATTGTATGATACTCCACTTCGGGTAGTGATCGCCTTAACATCGCCCCTCGGGTTAGCGATCGTGTTGCTCGGTAGTGTACCCGGGCCCGAGGGTCGATCATTTAAAGACTTCTGAAGTTCAGACATCTTGCTGATCAATAACCGATATGTTTCCTCTTGTGCTTTCATGAATTGTTTTAACACTTCATCGGAGGAAGACGTGGGTTGAACAACGTTTTGATTTTGGTTAGGAAAATTTTGAACACGGTTGTTTTGAAAATTCCCTTGGTTTTTGTTGTTGTTACCCTAAAAATTATTTCTCTGATTGAAATTACCCAGATTGTAATTCCCTTGACCTTGGTTTCTTTGAAAATTTCCTTGAAAACCTTGATTTTGATTGCCATTTTGAAAATTGTTTTGATTAAAATGACCTTGATTTTGATTCGGGTTTTGGAAATTCGGGTTTTGACCTTGGTTAAAATCAACTCGATTCTGATTTTGATTCGAGTTACGGTTTTGATTTTGGTTAAAACCGGGAGGTCCAAGAAAATTGTTGGAATGATAGCTTAAGAGATTACGGTCCCTTTGTGGTTGGTAAGAATTACCCCCATGTTATAGGAACCTTGAGCAGCATAAACGTTCTCTTGAGGATATCCAGTATTAGCTGGACATTCGGAATACAGATGTGGGCCTCCACAAGTTTCACAACTTCGGGCTACGGCTTTCACTTGTTGATTTTGAACTTGTTGATTTTGCATAGTTTGGTTCATTCTTAACACAGCCGTAGAGATATCATCCATCTTTTTAGTGAGAGCCACTATTTCAGGAGATGATGATGAAGGAATGACTGATTTACATGACTCATCCCTCTCCATAGAGGAATCCCAAAAGTTATGGTGGGCAGTCATGTTCTCAATTAGATCATATCATTCTTCGGGACGCCTTTTCATGAAGGTCCCACCAGCAGCAGCATTGAGAATATCCCGGTGCCTCAATGTTAGACCATTATAGAAGGTATCTATGATGGTAACTTGTAACATATTGTGGTTAGGGCACCGATCAATTGTGAGCTTATAACGTTCCCAAGCCTCGAATAGAGACTCATCGGGACGCTGCCGGAAGTTGCTGATATCATTTCGTAACTTGGTAACCATGGAAGGTGGAAAATATTTTGCTAGAAACTTGGTTACCATTTCATCAAAGGTACGAATAGAATTCTTGGGGAGTCGGTCAAACCATGTAGTGGCATGATGGGTGAGAGAATAGGGGAAGAGATACAGACGGAGGGCATCATCGGTGACACCGTGTTGTTTCATGCTTTGGGTGACGGTAAGGTATTTATCAAGATGCTTGTTAGCATCGTCACCCGGTAATCCATGAAATTGACACGAATTTTGGACTTGTTGGATCATGTGGTGCTTGAGGCCAAAGTTCGTAGCCTCAATAGTGAGTGGTGCAATAGGTCCGCCCCTCCCTTGCATGGTAGGCTGGCACAACTCCTCCATTGTTCGGAGATCGGGAGCTGGCTCATCCTTGGGAGGGTCAGGGGGTGGTGGTGGCCCGTCGTCCATTTCTGTTTTTGGTTCTTCAATAACAGTACGTAGCTCGGGTACGTTTTTCTGATTTATACGCTTTGTTTGTGAACGAGTGCGCATGCACTAAAAACAATTTTTCAAAACAAATTCGAGGCAAAACAACAGGGAACTTAAACCAATAATCACAAGTGAATGGCTTCTTTGAAAAAGGTACACCACTCACAGGGATACAATGGCAAGTTTTAATTTTTAGTTTGGGAACTTATTATGTCCACACCCCCAGTTGGTAGGTGTTCTGCCTTGGTTTGCGGTGGTAAGATTTTATGTATTTATTAACAGAAAAATTGTTTTTGGGCTTTTCGGGTGTGTGTGCAAAAAACACTTTTAGGAAATATTTTTCGTATCGATTCGTTAACCGAAATCGACCTCTTTAAAATTACTCGCAGGGTGGCAGGAGAGAAGAATGGATCTCTCTTCAGTTCGCAATTTAATGTCAGAACTTCTGTATTCCACCTGTGTAGGTTGTAATCTTAAAGAAACCGAAGTAATTTAACTTTACGATTTGTTTTGTTGTTTTTGATTTTTTTTGGTGTTGCTAACACTTCAGGAAAAGTGTTAATGAACTTTTTGATATGATTGATATTTTTACAAAAACTTTTTACAAAAGTGATGAAATTTGTACAGGGAGGGTTTTGAAAGCCACTAAACTTAAAACGATTTTAAAACACGCAACAACCTCCCCGGCAGCGGCGCCAAATTTTGATTGGGGCTAAACCATCAGATATTATTGACCAAGGTCAATAAGTCAAAAACAGCTTAGACCAATGCTCCGTGGATAGTATAGTTTTGTCCCCGGGTCGTTATGTCTCGACGAGATTGCAATGGTGCTTGAAAACGTTTATAGGAATGAGTGGCACTGAGGACAGTAACCAAGATGATTGGGAAATGATTATGCTACTCATTATTTGGTATTTGAACAATTTGAGATAATATTAACAATAACAGATATACAGATATAAACACACAAACTCAAATTGAAAATCAGATACGTTTACAAACAGAAAAAGGTGAGATTTAACAATTTAACAACTGCAGGGGGTGCAAATGAAAATTTTAGAAACTTAAAATTAAATGAAAATGAAATTAAAAAAATTGTTTTTTTTTTTTAATTTTTTTATTATTTAATTATTTAATTAAAACTATTTAACTATTTAATTAAAACTAATTAACTTAAAAACCTAATAATACAAATTTAAACTAGAAAATTGTAAAATTAATTTCTAAAAATCTAAAATGACTTAAAATAAGATTAAAAATTAAAAATATGTTTTTTTGTCTTTTTGTGGATTTTCTATTAATTAATAACTAATTAAACTAAACTTAACTATTTAAACTAATTAAAATTACCAAGATTAAGAAAATGCCTTAGATAATTAAGAAGTATTTTTCAAAACTAATTAACCATCACAGGAATCCTAAAACATTATAAAAAGTTGCTAAAAATTATATTTAGACTGTTTTACTAATTATTTACTTATTAATTAATTAAAACCTAATATAACTAAATTAATTAAGAAAATTAAAAAGTGAATAGTAGAGTTTAGGAAATTATTTTCTAAAAGTCCTAAATGATTTATGAAACCTAGGAAAAATATAAAAACCTACTGTTGTTAATAAAAAAATTAAGAAAACTATTTAATTACTAATATAATTTAATTAACTAACTAAACTATTATTAATTCTAATAATTATTAAACTAAAAGAGAAAAATCTAAGAAAATTATTGAAAATACTTTAAGGTGACAGGAAATTAAGAAAAATATAAAAATGATGGAATGCTTATTAATAAGCTAAAAAGAAAATTTAAAAAGATAAAATCTATTAAATAGAAGCTATCACTATTTTTAAATTTGGTTTTTTGTTGGTTTTTCTTATTGACAGATGATAATAAGCTAAAAACAAGAAACTTTTACAAAAACACTTTTGAAATAGCTTATTAATAAGCTAAGTGCACCCCCTTGTGCTTAACAGTGAATCAATTAGCTTATTAGGATTTATGTAATATTGGAAAAAGCTGGGAAATGACAAACTAAGCATAAACAGATGATTAAAAACTTGAAATAAGCAAGGTGGAACAAATAAGCACTCTGGAAAAGCTAGATACCACAAATAAGCACTTATGCCTAACAAAAGGCCAAAACAGGCCAAATACAAGAACTATGGACCTCTGTGGGGTCCACAGAAGTCAAAGGGAGTCCAAAACAAAGGTTGAACTATGAAGGTGGACTGGTTGGCTACAAAATAAGCCAATAAGCTGGGCTTATGGCTTATTAATAAGCACTGGGTGGTGCATGGAAGTTGGGGTCACACACTAAGTGACTCAGTGTACATTCAGGAAATGGTCAAACTTAAAGGGACTTGCAGCCCTATCAAATAAGCCAAAGATGTAACACCCCCAATTCATGGATGCAGCGGAATTCAAACTGGGTGTTACTCGATGGCACAATAGTCACAATAATAGAAAACGAACTCCAATTGAGTCATTTTAAAAGATTTATCATTCAAATTGTATAAATATCAGAGATTACAAAATGAGGTCCCAAATGGTTCCATGTTTACAATTTACATTAAATGAGTTTTTGAATGATAATAAAATTTATAGCCCTCTTGAGTATCCGTGCCCTTCCGTGCCATCCTTGATCGTCATGAACCTGAAATACATGCTTGAGAGGTCAACACAAAGGTTGAGTGATATTCATAGAGTTTGTTTAATGTTTGAACACAATGTGTTGGTAGTTAAATCGTTGAACACAATATTCGTAGTGTTTGTAGTTAAATCGTTTGAACACAATAATCGTAGTGTGAGCTATAGACTCACACCAATGTTTGGAAAACAAAACAGGTAGGCTACGTTATTATACGCCCATAAAATGTATTATACACTAAGCTTATGACACCAAAACGTTAACGTGTACCAATATCGATCGGCAGATTTATCCCGGTAGGTACTTTGCCGTCAAACCTAATGTTTCAAATATTAATGCATTTGTTTGAACTTAGTCAAAACAAATGGGATTCGTCAATCCCAATAGGCCTATTCACAATATTCGCGCTCACTTGCAAGTAACCCTCGCAAGTGATTAAATGGTTCATAATAAGGGATCTTGGTTTGGCAAGGATGTTACTTAGTGATAATAAAACATAGTCGAATAGCATACAATAGAAAGCATTGTGTTCGAGTAGAAAAATAATAGCATGTATTCCCCCCAAGGGTTTGTAAAACATTGAAGTAATGTAAAGTGGGGCTATGAACTCACCTTGAGTTGGATGATGTATAATGAGAATGATGGATATGCCGTAAGAACTTCTACGAGCAACCTAGAATAATTGTTGTAACTTAGGTTTGGAATAATGTCTAAGGAAACATAAACATGCCAATATATATATCTTGCATCTAGTCCATGATGTGGTATGATGTATAATGTAAGTCTTTGAAAGAAAAGATTCATGAAACATGTATGTTTTGTATATCGTTTACTACCGTTCGGGCCGACATAATTCAGAAGTCATGTTAGTAAGCGTTCGAGGAGCCAGGACACTTTAACTCGTAAATCCACAACTCAACTCGACGGCTTACATAATGAACTCCTCACATGAGGCTCCCTACTATTGTAGTAGTTGATGAAATATATAGATATAAGTTTTGATCCGAAAGGTTACATGTCCGATATTTGAATAAACTTAGGAAAGTTTATTAGTACATGAAGATTGTTATTAGGGTATGTTTCATAAGTCTTGTATGACCATTTTTCCTTGTAATATCTCATGGTTCCTTTTAGGTGAAGTAGATCCAAATTGCTTGTTCAAGTTGTCGCCAATTCCTTGTTTCATGTTTACGCCTATGTAAGTTGGTATGGTCATTTTGTCATGGCCTAGCCATGACCTTTGGTCATTGTTCCATGGTCTTGAGACTCAACCTTGGCTCTAGCCATGGTTGTGGTCTTGATTCTAGGTCATAAGACCCCTTTGGTCTTCATAAACCATAACTTATATGTAATGACTTTGGTCTAAAAATGGGCTGTTAAGAATTTGAAGAATTTTATCACTCGGAAAGCGTTTTTAGGGCTCGAGCTTCTTTGTTCCTAAATGAAAACGTCGTTCTGGACAACTTTCGTGTTTTAACTTTTTGATGGATCGGACCAGAAGTGGGACTTTCAAAACCAAAATTTGATCAGAATGGTATTTGGCAGTTTGCCGCAAAGTTTTGGTAACTTCAAATGGGCGTAACTTTTGACTCGTATACTCGTTTTAGGTGGTTCAAATTGCTATGGTTTCCTTGTTAAGTCCTCTACTGTAATATGTAATGATCCAACATCATATTTTTACCATTTTGATCAGGTCTTACCAAGAAAGTCACTAGTTTACTTGTTTTAGTAACTTATCTTGTCAATCAATAACAATAACTTGTTTTGCTCACTTTTATACATCATGGACATAACTACAAGACATAATATAGCAAGAATAACATGTAAATAACATGAACATGATTATTTAACAAGAATCAAGTTAGGGTTTGGCTCACAACTTTTGGCTTTCAAAGATGAAAGGAAGTTAACATGTAAGGATAGGACTTTGATAGACTTGCTTCAACCCACTTCACTTCATGCAATCTTTCTACTCTTGTAATCTTGAAAGAGAGATGATGAAAATTGAGGTGACTTGAGTGGATTCAAACTCAAGAGAAATCACCAAAGTTTCTAAGGATTTGAAGTAGTTTTGATGAATCAAAACTAAACTAGGGTTTATGTATGGATATTGCACTTGATTTCTTGGATGGAACTTGAAGTAAATGAGATAAGGATGAGATGATGGTGTGTTTTTATGTGTGTGGGTCGTTGGAATGGCCAAGGAGGGGAAGGAGAGGCATTTATATGCAAATGAGGAGGTTACATTGTTGACTAGTCAACACTTGGAGGCCAAGTTGAACACATGTTCACATCTTAAGGCTCCTAGCATGAGATTAAGACACACAAGGCTGAATCCCCCCCCCCTAGGTCGGTTCCTAAACTTGGGGGACAAGGTGTGAACTTTGCTTGGTATTATCCTAAGTATTAGGAAGAGTTTTGACTCCGGGAAATAACAACCGTAAATGATTAGGCCTCAAAACGTAAAACCGGGTGTCGTAAAATTATGGAACTTTAAAGTATTGTTAGACATGTCCATATGTCCCATAATAAAATATAAAATGAGTGGTAGGTTCCATTTGGGTGGTAAAACCCTGCTAAAAACTGGAAACACGGGTCTAAAACGCGTAATACGTAAAACGTACGAATATTGCGTAAAATTGAGAAAAGTAAAATGTTACTTTTCTAATGTGATAAATATGATTTAAAATGACTTATAATGTCTAGACTGGGCTCAGTCTAGTGTCGGTTGGTATTAAATGTCTTTTAGACATCAAACCGTAAGCCTAAAAATCACGAAATGACTTATAACATCAAGGGATGATTTTTGGTCAATGGAGGAGGGAAAAATATGTTGACTTTTTCTAATAAGTTGAAAACTCAATTAGTCTTAGAAACGCGTTTTGTGGTCTAATGGTTAATCGCCCAAACTGTTAAGCGTGCTCATGTGAGAATAGTACTGGCTTGGGTGACCTGCCGGGAAGTCTTTGGTCATGTTTTTCTCAGTCACGATTAATTCTCAAATAAATCATGAGTGTGTCAAACATTTTTCTGATGCGGGGTCACTTAACGCGGTCGAGTTTCGTTGTACGTAGAATTTCTGAATGACGTTTTACCCTAAAACGTGTAATTCCTTAATAACTTTCACGAAAATGATCTGACGAATGTCAAACATTTAATTTGCCATGGAAATGATTTATCACTCGAGAATATCAAATAAAAATCAACTTTCGGGAAAGTTTCGGGAAAAATGAATAGTAAAAGTGAATAGTGAAATTTTCCAGGAATGGTAATTAACCTGAAATTGCGAATTGTTACAGTCTCTACCCCTTACGGGGAACTTCGTCCCGAAGTTCTATGTGTGTCATATGTTGGAGTGGTGTCGATAAAGATGTGTGGTTACTTATGAGGACCAAAGTCTGGAATTACTAGTGATGTAGTTTGATTTGTCTCAGAATATGGTGTGTCAATAGAGATTGATAACATGGTTGAATATCAGTAGAGATCCATATAATAGTCGAATATCAAAGAAAATTGATATAGCAGTCGATTATTAATAGAAATTAATATAGTAGTTGTACAGAAATTGATATAGTTAAATATCAAAATGGAAATTGATACAGTTGTCAAGTATCAATAGCAATTGATATAACAGTTGAACAACAATAGCAATTTACATAGAAATCCAATAAATGGAAATTGATATAGTAGTGGAATATCAATGGAAATTGGGATAGTAGTTGCAATCATAGCATAGTAGGTAATCGGTTGTTGTACCTAGTGTTTATGTCATGGTTTGAAATGATGTCGGTGAAAAGATAGGATTTCTTGTGGCGAATATAATGTAGGTATCATGCCATACCCGAGCAATGTAATGTAGGTATCATGCCATACCCGAGCAATGTAATGTAGGTATCAAGCCATACCCGAGCAATGTAATGTAGGTTGACTTCATACTTATGTTATTTTGGATACAAATAAGCCCACTTGTTTATAATTCTTTATTTACATAGAGAGGCATCCCAAACAATGTAAATAGAGGAATATAACTTATGGTTCGGTGATTTATAATTTCTTTATTTAAATGAAAAGGCATCCCAATCCATTCAAATAATTACAAATCATCCTACTTAAGAATTCCCAACCCAACATTCATACTTAGCCGGTGAGTTACAAGGTAGTGTATTACGAGATGACACTGGTGTAGCAAAAGTACAAGATGAATATTCAATCTTGTAAAGCTGATAAGGGTGCTTGTGGTGTAACTATGGATGATTTGAGCTTTAAAAGTGCATCAAGATCTGTTAATGAGCTTGTGTTTGCCACGGTTGTGAAGGTAATGTTGTGATATGTTGATGAACAAAAGTGCTTAGTGTATGCTTAATGTTAATATTGGTAGAGATGTCAAGTTTGCTTTAAAATTTTAAGAGATTTTAAAGGTTTATGACGGAATGGTATCCTAACCAGGATGGTACTTCCACGGGATGAAGAGAAGAATTGATAACTATCCCAAGATAGTAGTTCGGATTATCTCATAAATGAAAATTTTCAAGAATGAATTTAGATCATACTAATAAGGTGTTAAGATTTCGCTGAGTGGTAAGGCACTATCATGTCTCTAGATTGTTTTAATGCATTCTGGTGGTTTATCGTGTTCATGTAGGAAATCAATCTAAACATAACTCTAGTACAACTATTCTCAGTATTTGGAAATTTTAAGTCGAATATAGTTAGTCAGACTATATTCCACTGTCCCTAGGTTAAATATAGGTGACTAGTCTATATTTAGCCAAGGTTCGATAAAATTTTCAAATACCTAAATTAGGTATACTTGTGATATGTCCGTTGCTTTCGGGAAACTGTCCACTAAACAAAGGCGATGTCAAACAATTCAGTTGCAAGTCCCGCCCATACAAGACTTGTAACCTATGTTTTCATATTCTATAGAATAGAAGATAGTAAGGGTAGGTACGTATGGAAAGGAAGTTTTTAAGTAGTTCTAAAATAGAACATACTTGGCCAGGATCACGAACTTTTAATAATGAAGGTTTCAGAAGAAAACTTTGATGAATGTAGAGCTGAACTTCAGCTTTTGTAGGTGATGGATTTGTTTGTCCTTTAGAAATCTCATATTTCTTGTTTTGAAATCGATAAATTGTGACGGGTTTTTGATATCATAAGAAATGATATTGATGATGTGATGGAATAATTCTAGAGACCATTTGCACAAAACACAATGTCTCGGAAGTAGGTTAGACCATTGTGCAATTCACAATGTCTGGGAAGTAGGTTAGACCATTGTGTGACTCAAAACATTTGAGAAATGGTTAAGACCATTGTATCATACAATGTCTTGGAAAATGAATGAGACCATTGTATCTCACAATGTCTTGGAAAATGAATGAGGCCATTGTATCTCACAATGTCTTGGAAAATGAATGAGACCATTGTATCTCACAATGTCTTGGAAAATGAATGAGACCATTGTATCTCACAATGTCTTGAAAAATGAATGAGGCCATTGTATCTCACAATGTCTTGGAAAATGAACGAGACCATTGTATCTCACAATGTCTTGGAAAATGAATGAGACCATTGTATCTCACAATGTCTTGAAAAATGAATGAGACCATTGTATCTCACAATGTCTTGGACATATAATGTTGGAGTAGGAACATGATTGGGAGAGTGTGGCTGTGCCGAAATGCCTTAGAATAGGCATACACAGATATGTTTAGTCCATTGTTTAGATAAATGATTGAAAATAAACCGAGTTTATATATCAATATACTAATATGTTCATGTAGTATAGAATGCCTAGTGTGTATATATCAATATACTTATATGTTCATGTAGCATAAAATGCTTACGGGGAAATGCTTAATTATGTTAAGGGTACATATATCAATATGCAATTATGTTTGTGTAGCATAAAAATGTCTACGGGGAAATGCTCAAAATGTGTATATATGAATATACTAATATGTTTGTGTAGCATAACATGCTTACTAAGTCCATAATCGTCTGGAGGATGGAAGACACGGAGAGCGGAAGGCTATAAAATGTTTTTGTTTGTGATTGTAGTTATAGTTTAGGTCTCACTTAGACCCATTTCTCTATAACCATGGCTCTGGTACCAATCTGTAACACCCCCAATTCATGGATGCAGCGGAATTCAAACTGGGTGTTACTCGACGGCACAATAGTCACAATAATAGAAAACGAACTCCAATTGAGTCGTTTTAAAAGATTTATCATTCAAATTGTATAAATATCAGAGATTACAAAATGAGGTCCCAAATGGTTCCATGTTTACAATTTACATTAAATGAGTTTTTGAATGATAATAAAATTTATAGCCCTCTTGAGTATCCGTGCCCTTCCGTGCCATCCTTGATCGTCATGAACCTGAAATACAAGCTTGAGAGGTCAACACAAAGGTTGAGTGATATTCATAGAGTTTGTTTAATGTTTGAACACAATGTGTTGGTAGTTAAATCGTTGAACACAATATTCGTAGTGTTTGTAGTTAAATCGTTTGAACACAATAATCATAGTGTGAGCTATAGACTCACACCAATGTTTGGAAAACAAAACAGGTAGGCTACGTTATTATACGCCCATAAAATGTATTATACACTAAGCTTATGACACCAAAACGTTAACGTGTACCAATATCGATCGGCAGATTTATCCCGGTAGGTACTTTGCCGTCATACCTAATGTTTCAAATATTAATGCATTTGTTTGAACTTAGTCAAAACAAATGGGATTCGTCAATCCCAATAGGCCTATTCACAATATTCGCGCTCACTTGCAAGTAACCCTCGCAAGTGATTAAATGGTTCATAATAAGGGATCTTGGTTTGGCAAGGATGTTACTTAGTGATAATAAAACATAGTCGAATAGCATACAATAGAAAGCATTATGTTCGAGTAGAAAAATAATAGCATGTATTCCCCCCAAGGGTTTGTAAAACATTGAAGTAATGTAAAGTGGGGCTATGAACTCACCTTGAGTTGGATGATGTATAATGAGAATGATGGATATGCCGTAAGAACTTCTACGAGCAACCTTGAATAATTGTTGTAACTTAGGTTTGGAATAATGTCTAAGGAAACATAAACATGCCAATATATATATATCTTGCATCTAGTCCATGATGTGGTATGATGTATAATGTAAGTCTTTGAAAGAAAAGATTCATGAAACATGTATGTTTTGTATATCGTTTACTACCGTTCGGGCCGACATAATTTAGAAGTCATGTTAGTAAGCGTTCGAGGAGCCAGGACACTTTAACTCGTAAATCCATAACTCAACTCGACGGCTTACATAATGAACTCCTCACATGAGGCTCCCTACTATTGTAGTAGTTGATGAAATATATAGATATAAGTTTTGATCCGAAAGGTTACATGTCCGATATTTGAATAAACTGAGGAAAGTTTATTAGTACATGAAGATTGTTATTAGGGTATGTTTCATAAGTCTTGTATGACCATTTTTCCTTGTAATATCTCATGGTTCCTTTTAGGTGAAGTAGATCCAAATTGCTTGTTCAAGTTGTCGCCAATTCCTTGTTTCATGTTTACGCCTATGTAAGTTGGTATGGTCATTTCGTCATGGCCTAGCCATGACCTTTGGTCATTGTTCCATGGTCTTGAGACTCAACCTTGGCTCTAGCCATGGTTGTGGTCTTGATTCTAGGTCATAAGACCCCTTTGGTCTTCATAAACCATAACTTATATGTAATGACTTTGGTCTAAAAATGGGCTGTTAAGAATTTGAAGAATTTTATCACTCGGAAAGCGTTTTTAGGGCTCGAGCTTCTTTGTTCCTGAACGAAAACGTCGTTCCGGACAACTTTCGTGTTTTAACTTTTTGATGAGTCGG
Source organism: Artemisia argyi (assembly GCA_030686995.1). NCBI lineage: Eukaryota > Viridiplantae > Streptophyta > Magnoliopsida > Asterales > Asteraceae > Artemisia > Artemisia argyi. The sequence continues at coordinate 102,360,777 of CM060700.1, forward strand.
ACCAGAAGTGGGACTTTCAAAACCCAAATTTGATCAGAATGGTATTTGGCAGTTTGCCGCAAAGTTTTGGTAACTTCAAATGGGCGTAACTTTTGACTCGTATACTCGTTTTAGGTGGTTCAAATTGCTATGGTTTCCTTGTTAAGTCCTCTACTGTAATATGTAATGATCCAACATCATATTTTTACCATTTTGATCAGGTCTTACCAAGAAAGTCACTAGTTTACTTGTTTTAGTAACTTATCTTGTCAATCAATAACAATAACTTGTTTTGCTCACTTTTATATATCATGGACATAACTACAAGACATAATATAGCAAGAATAACATATAAATAACATGAACATGATTATTTAACAAGAATCAAGTTAGGATTTGGCTCACAACTTTTGGCTTTCAAAGATGAAAGGAAGTTAACATGTAAGGATAGGACTTTGATAGACTTGCTTCAACCCACTTCACTTCATGCAATCTTTCTACTCTTGTAATCTTGAAAGAGAGATGATGAAAATTGAGGTGACTTGAGTGGATTCAAACTCAAGAGAAATCACCAAAGTTTCTAAGGATTTGAAGTAGTTTTGATGAATCAAAACTAAACTAGGGTTTATGTATGGATATTGCACTTGATTTCTTGGATGGAACTTGAAGTAAATGAGCTAAGGATGAGATGATGGTGTGTTTTTATGTGTGTGGGTCGTTGGAATGGCCAAGGAGGGGAAGGAGAGGCATTTATATGCAAATGAGGAGGTTACATTGTTGACTAGTCAACACTTGGAGGCCAAGTTGAACACATGTTCACATCTTAAGGCTCCTAGCATGAGATTAAGACACACAAGGCTGAATCCCCCCCCCCCCTAGGTCGGTTCCTAAACTTGGGGGACAAGGTGTGGACTTTGCTTGGTATTATCCTAAGTATTAGGAAGAGTTTTGACTCCGGGAAATGACAACCGTAAATGATTAGGCCTCAAAACGTAAAACCGGGTGTCGTAAAATTATGGAACTTTAAAGTATTGTTAGACATGTCCATATGTCCCATAATAAAATATAAAATGAGTGGTAGGTTCCATTTGGGTGGTAAAACCCTGCTAAAAACTGGAAACACGGGTCTAAAACGCGTAATACGTAAAACGTACGAATATTGCGTAAAATTGAGAAAAGTAAAATGTTACTTTTCTAATGTGATAAATATGATTTAAAATGACTTATAATGTCTAGACTGGGCTCAGTCTAGTGTCGGTTGGTATTAAATGTCTTTTAGACATCAAACCGTAAGCCTAAAAATCACGAAATGACTTATAACATCAAGGGATGATTTTTGGTCAATGGAGGAGGGAAAAATATGTTGACTTTTTCTAATAAGTTGAAAACTCAATTAGTCTTAGAAACGCGTTTTGTGGTCTAACGGTTAATCGCCCATACGGTTAAGCGTGCTCATGTGAGAATAGTACTGGCTTGGGTGACCTGCCGGGAAGTCTTTGGTCATGTTTTTCTCAGTCACGATTAATTCTCAAATAAATCATGAGTGTGTCAAACATTTTTCTGATGCGGGGTCACTTAACGCGGTCGAGTTTCGTTGTACGTAGAATTTCTGAATGACGTTTTACCCTAAAACGTGTAATTCCTTAATAACTTTCACGAAGATGATCTGACGAATGTCAAACATTTAATTTGCCATGGAAATGATTTATCACTCGAGAATATCAAATAAAAATCAACTTTCGGGAAAGTTTCGGGAAAAATGAAATGTAAAAGTGAATAGTGAAATTTTCCGGGAATGGTAATTAACCTGAAATTGTGAATTGTTACAAAAGACCTCAAAATAAGCCCTGAACCTTATCAATGAGCTTATTGGCTTTCCAAAAAGCCAGGGTACAGGGAGTGGGGTCCACTAGGATGATCACAAAATAGCTTGGAAAATTGGTCAAAATCCTGTGCACAGGGCATGCACTTGCCCTGCAGGTCAAAATAAGCACTTGCACAAGCTTGTATAAAAATCTTAAAAATAAGTTGATTGTGGAAACTTGTAGACTAGGTGACAAAGATTGACTTCTAAAAAGATCAGGGTCTCAAACCTTTCACAAAAATCACAATAATTCTCCCAACTTTTGGTTTTCTGAAACAAGAGAGTTTTTTACTTTTTGAAATATTAAGCTTAGGTTGACTTTTATGAACTTTGATCCTGAATTACTGATTGAAAATGATTAAATAAGCTATTCTAAGACTAATATAAGCTACACCACTCACTTGTTAATGGAAATGGGGCATAAGCGATTTGGGCGGTTTGGATGGGACAGTGATGGTGGGGGGTGGTGAAGTGATGGCTGCAAGTTGGGGGGAAAGGGGTGGTGTTGTTGTTTTGACCTAGTTTGACCGAGGGTCAAACTTTGACCCTGGTAACACTATTAAGGGTGTGGGCTGGTGTGGAGATGGGCTTGGGGAAAGGGTATTGGGCTGTGTTTATTTGGTGGATTGGATTTGGTTTTGGGGTAATAATATCAAAGGGATCCGTTTAGTTTTATAATATCACAAGGACCAAAGTTGTAATTTCACCAGACTTTCCAACCAAGGACCATTCCTGCCATAAATGAGAAGTACAAGGACCAAAATTGTTTTTCTCAAAGTTTTAATATCCCAAGGACCATTTTTGTCAATTTTCAAAGTTGAGGGACTAAACTTGCAGTTTTGTGAAACTTTGCACCAAAGGACTAAATATGTAATTTTGTGATTTAAAAGGACCTTTGGTGACTTTTTCAAGTTTTTAGAATAGCCAAGGACTAGTTTTAACAACTTTTGAAAGATGAGGGACTGAAACTGCCAATTATGCAAACTTTGTTCATTTTTCATCTGTTTTTGATTATTTTGCATCTGAAACATATAAAACACATTCCTGGGATATTTTCAGGATTATGATGCATTTTTTAGTGTTTTTCGATGTTTTGGCAGCTCAGAATAGGTAAAAATGATGAGTATTTACACACTCATCAGGGGGAGTGGCCGCCCCCTACTATTTCCAATGTATATATGTATATAGCCTAAAAAAATGTGTGTTTGTATGTATATATAAATAAAGTGAAAAATAGTATTTCCACAGTTAGCTTCGAATATTGCCTTTTTCTGTTCAAAGAGTCAGCATAATAGCCGGGACTTTGAATATTGAGGACAATATTCAATTCTAAGTGTGGGGGGGGGGGGGGAAATTCTAGCGATTTGATCACATTTTTTTCCTTCTAGTACCCCCGTTTTTGGCCAAAAAAATCACTTTATTTCAAAAAAAATTTGTGGTTATCAGTCCGCCATGTCTAACCGACAAAGGGATTGGCTAATCCAGGAGCAAACGGCTCTTGGTAAAGATAACTCAAATCCGTTTATGGCTGACAATTTGCCGAAAATTGTATGGTATTCAACTAACCATATCCTAAAAAGTAAAAGAGTTGGCTAGCCCGCAAGATTATGGCTTGTGGTAAAGGCAGTGGAAAAACATAATTGGTAATCAACTCACCAAGATGATGATTGTGTCCATCAAGAGTTGGCTAGTCCAGAAGCAAACGGCTTCTGGTAAAGACAAATCAAAACCGTTGAAAGCTGGTGGTTTCATCAAAATCACATGGTTATCGGTGTACCATAGTTCTTACTTGAACTAAAACATTTGGATACTCCAGAAGTAATGGCTTTTGGTAAAGAGATTCAAATCCCTTAAGTTTTCTCAAAATATTGCTAGGGACTAGCAATAGTTTAGTGTGGGGGATTGATGAGTGCTCAAACACTCATCATTTTTAGCCAAATCTGAACTGCAAAACATCTAAAAACACTCAAATGTGCATCAAAATACTGAAAATATCGCAAGGATTGTGTTTTATATGTTTCAAATGCAAAATGATTGAAAACTGATGAAAAACAAGCAAAGTTTGCACAAATTGCAGTTTCAGTCCCTGAACTTTCAACAATTGGCAAAACTAGTCCCTGGAATTCAAAAATGTGGAGTTTTCTCATTCAAGGTCCCTGAGATATTTTTAGTTTACAAAATTGGTCCTTGAATAAATCTTTGGGCAAATGGCAGAAAAGGTCCCTAAACTTTTGGAAATTGTCAAAAATGGTCCTTGGGGTTTTTAAAAATGGAAAATGAAATTTATGGTCCTTGGGTTATTTTGAAGTTGGCAACTTTGGTCCTTAATACATCTTTGGAGGAGTTTCAGTTTCAGTCCCTCATTTTTGGAATTTTACAAAATTGGTCCTTGTGCTTAATTTCCAATACCAACCGGACCCTTTATAACATCATCCAATCCAACACCTAATCCACCCTTCCCAGCCCAACTCTTCTTTGGCCCATCTTCCATCCAGCCCAACACCAATTCCACTAATAATATACTCCCTCCCCATTTTAATATCTTCCCTAGTCAAACAAAAGGTCAAACAACCTTTGACCTTCATCACCCCTTTCACTGCGAAACTAAACCAACACTCCAGCCCCCTCCTCACCTCCACCTCAGCTCACCACTCCATGTCCCCCCAACTTACAAATACCTTCAAGAGGGATTTAATGTTCCTAAGTCCCTCCAAGCAAACTCCAACTACCACTTTGACAAATTGGCGCCAAAACCAAGTTTAAAGGCTGGGATGCATTTGACTGATCCAAGGGCTGGGAGTGAAAGTGGGAAATTCTGAGAAGGGGTCACAAACCCTAATGGACCATTATTTAAGGGAAGAAAGGGAGAGTAGCAGTAAGTGGTTTTTTTCTTAATTAATTTTTATGTAGACTTAGCTTAAATTATCACTTTCAGTTGTAAACTTAGTTTTAAATTGTGTTCTTAAGCCTTGTCAGTGTATTTGTAAAATATTTCAATCAACAATTTCAATTGTCTCTGTGGAATTCAGTTAATGCTATTTATTTATGGAAATTTTCATTATGGTTAAAAGTTGTTAGATAGTGCTTATTTAAGCTCATTTTAGCTTATTTGTAAGCTTTCCTAAGTTCTTAAATCATTTAAATCAGTTTTCATTCATAATAGCAAAAATACAAAAATAATCAAAGAAAATAGTGTAAAAATAAAAAAATGCAGTGAAGAAGGAGAATGATGCATAGAGCTTGGTTAAAAATGGATGGACCATGGTATTAGTGACTTGTGGAAGTCAATAGGTTGGTTCCTTTGGTTCTAGCTTACATTCTCAGTTTGGAAAGCAATTGTAAGACCTAATTTTGATTCTAGCACTTTTAGTATAGTAGTGTAATTTGTTGTATTTTCTTGATAAAATCTGATTAATTAGGTTTGATTTAGTTTATTATAAGATAATTAGTCAAGTTTGTGAGTTAATATAGCCATTTGCTTTGAAAATTCAACAAGACAGTTAGAATAGTAGTGTTTGGTTTAGGTCAGAGTTGCTTGATCTTGTTGTTTAAATGCTCTTTTGTTTGCATCAGTAGTTCCTTTAGGTCATATTAGAGTTATACTAGTAACAAAATTTGCACTTACAATAGCAAAAGTCAAAATCCATCTCCAAATTCCTTTACTGCTTGACTGTTTGAATTTTGAACAATCATAATCTCAAATTTAGCTTCAATCTGTGTATTCTTTGTTGAATTAAGTTCAAATTAGTCTAATATAAATGTTTAAGTGAGATTTTGCTGTTATAAATTGATCAAAGTCAAAGTTCTTCAAAAGTTTCAAAAGTCAAAATTGCATATCTCAGGAAAAAGGCAAAAATTGCAAGAATTGTTTGGAATTTAGTGTTGAGATCTAGGGCTTGTGCTTTTTACCAATGGTAGTGTACCAGCTAAACTATTGAATCCCTTTGTCACTACATTTTTGTGATTTTTTGTGTGGGCCCTACACCCTCCCAAACACACCTGCAGGGAGAGTTACCTCCCCTGCACCACCAGTTTGAACCATCTTTCTAAGTCCCACAATTTGGTCATAATTTGATCATTAGTCATGATATTTGGTGTTATGAGTATTTTGTTAGCGTAGCTTGCTTGTTCAACAATTGGCTTGACCTCAGTAGCTTATTGAATAGCTTATTTTGTCCTTCTTATTTGCCATTGTGTCTGCTGACACATCAATATATATTTAGCTTGTTGATTTAGTCTCCTTAAGTTATTCATGTTCTTGCATTGTGATTATTACTTGATTTTGTGTGCCTGAGTTGGTATTTGTTAGAATTTGCTGGTGATTTGTGCTTTTGAGCTCATTTGGTACTTGGCTTCTTACCTTGATTTGGTCAGCATACTCTAAACCATTTTAGTGTTTTGCATCTCATTCACAAGCCCATAACAAACTCTAGCCTTAAGCTCATCTCATGAAATTTGGTTTTTTGGGAAGCTAGTTGTACCAGCTTACTGAATCCAGGCTTGTTTAGGCTTTAAGAGCTTTTGCCCCTAGCAAAATTTAGGCTTGCAAAAGCCATCAGGGACTGTTTGGCTCTTAGTACTTTTGGAATTGCTTAATTTGGATTTCTAGCTCATTCAATGAATTTGCTTGCGTATTTCTGCTTGTGCTCAGTTCCTGTAACTTGTATTTAGCTTATTTTACCCTTGTTCCTTAGTTGGTAGCTTTTGGAAGCTTAAAAATATCCTTTTACCCAATAAGCTCACTGTTGAGCTTATTAGTGTCCATTGTGCTTATTTTTGAGTTCCAAAAGTATTATTTTCACAAAAGTAGCTTATAGTCAGTAGTGTAATGATGAGGCGAAAAATGAACCACTTTTAGGGGGTCATTTAAGCCCGGAATTGAATTTATTTGATCAAATATTGCCCTAAATCGTTCCTTTTGTGATTTTAGGTACTTTGGGAGAGAAATCTGGAAAAGGAAGCAATTCGGACGTTTTTGGAGCATAAAAGTGAAGAAAACGCCAATGTCTTAATTTTCCTTGCTGGGAACAGTAGGTGACGGCGTCAAGAAGAAAATTCTGACGGCGTCAAGAGTAATTTTCATGACGACCCAGTACAGAATTGAAGGCGTCACGAAGTAGAGTGTCAAGAGTAAAATATGTGACGGCCTGGAAAATGCTATAACGTGACGGCGTCAAAAGTAGATCAAGGCAGTCCGAGAAGTATTTTGGCGGCGAGATGACGGCATCACCAATTTTGTCTTGACGCCGTCAGCCTCAATTTCCTATATATAGTTTTCTAAATTTCATTCATAAAAAAGGAGAGAAGTTTTTGGAGAAACCCTAAGGCCGAACTTAGTACGAATTTTACAGGTTTTTCAAGGGTTCTCAGCCCTTGATCCCTTTCATGTGTAATTGAGATAAGTGTTCTTTTAATTCAATCAATATGTCTATGTGTTGGTTGTCTATATCTTGTTCTTATCTTAATTCCATCATGCTAGGCTAGATCTATCTTGTGTTTGCTTGGATCTAATGAAACCTAGATGTTAATTATGTGTTGATTACTTGTTTATGGTTGTATTGGATGAATGATTTCGATGTTAGGCTTAAGAAAACTGGCAGATCTCCAATTGGTAACATGCTTGAACGTCTTAGGAAACATGAACTGACGTGCACTAGGTTTTATTGGTTGTATTTAATGCATGAGTAAATTCTAATGATCCCATGTTAGGAGCTTCTTAGCCGTCTCGACATAGGAGTGAAGTAGGCACTCATAGGATTGGGGAATTAAGTGCGCCACCCCATGAATGGTATTAAGGGATACAATCCGTCATCCACGCAACTATAACAAGTAATTAACGTGTAAAAGATATCTAGGGAGTAGTGAAATCTAAGTAAACACAACTTCTCCACTTATTGCTCACAACCTTAGTTTAATTTTAGTTTATTTTCATTTCTAGTATTTTATTTTGATTGTATCTTTAGTATTGGGTTAGTTGACTAGCAACTAATTCCGCCCAAATCCTTAAAACCCGAGATTTTTACTTGCTTTCTAAAAAATATAAAAATACAAAAATAATCATCCCTCATCTTTAGAACTAGTATTTAGGTTTTCTAATCCTAGCGACACTATTCCTAGCTGAACGATCAATCCTCCGGTACTTATCACTATACTATACTACAACGATCAGGTACACTGCCTGGTGGGGGTTATAAGCTTCTCAAGATCCCTTGAGAGGTAAAGCCTGGTGCGATTCCCACGTATCAAGTTTTTGGCGCCGCAGCCTGGGGAATAGTTATTGTCTAGGTTAGAATCTCTTTTTATTAGGTCTACTTGCTAGATTCCTTTCTAGTAAGATTTTATTTTTATTTTTACGTTTTCTTTAGTCTATCTTATTTCTTTGTGTTTTTGTTCGTAACTCTTCACCACCCGACATCATGGACGATGGGAACATCTTTGAACCCTTCATCCCACCACAACAAAACCCACCACTAGAACCTCTTAGGCCCCGAACCTTAGGAGAGTATTCCCGACCTAGCCACCAAGGCTACCGAAACACCATTGAGCTCACCGGAGCCAATGTAACCCCCTTGCGATCCGACACCATCCGGTTGGTGCAAAGCGGATGTGCATTCCATGGACTTCGTTCCGACGATCCAAACCAACATCTCAAGGACTTCCTTAAAATCGTAGACTCCATAGACCTAGATGTTGAAGCTAGAGAGACAACCCGATTACGCCTATTCCAATTCTCTCTACGGGATCAAGCTAGTCAATGGCTTGAGCGTTTACCCGCGGGATCCATCACCACATGGGATGATCTCACCACTCATTTCCTTGCTCAATTTTTCCCACCGGGGAGAACTCCTAAGCTTAGAAATGACATCTTGATGTTCCAACAACGTCAAAATGAATCTCTTTATGAAGCATGGACTCGTTTCAAGGACTTACTCCAAAAAGTCCCTCATCCTGGCATAGATCTTTGGCTCCAAGTCTAAATCTTTTATGACCATATCGATCTCTCCACGAGGCGAGCCATTGACCAATCGGCCGGTGGTAAGCTACGTGATCTAAGTGCGGAACAATCATGGGAACTCATAGAAGATCTTGCTCTCTATGACAACGAAAGTTGGAATGATCCCCGTGATTTGAACAAAACGGTCAAGGCAATATCTTTGCCTTCGAACAATTCTAGCACTCCCGACCGTAGGATCATGGAACTTGAAGGTCGAGTCAAGTCTCTCATGAAATCTTACGAAGCTCAAAAACCTTCAAGCCAAGTAAGCAGAATCGCTTCTACATGTAAATTATGTAATGGCCCTCACGAGACTCATAACTGCATGGAGTTTCCAAAACGTGCTTATAACAAATTCACGTCGTTACACGTGGGTCGAGGTCCTCGAACTTCTGGCGAGGCCTATGAGGCATGGAAGAATAAACCTAATTTCAGAGGGTACCAAACGCGGAGCGTATCCTTCAATGACTCCTCACCACTCACTTGGTCCAAGCATTTTCCATCACAAGGCGTTCCTAGGCAAAGCTGTGAAGATGCTCTTAAAAAGTTCATTCTGTCTCAAGAATTACAGCTCTCTACACTCGAGACTAAAATTAGACAACAGCAGGCTGATATGAATAACAAGATTTGTAATCTGTTAACTGCTATCAAAGAGCATGTTGTTAATAAACCCATTCACGTTGATGAGGTTAAGTCTGTTACCATCATGAGTCCACCAACCTCCCCTGTGAAAATAAAGAGTCCTAGTAAGCTATTCAAACATCTATCACCAAAAGGAAAAGAACCTGTCAAACCCCTAGGACCAATCCATTTCGTAAACACCATCACCACGATATCTGCTTCTACACCTAACCCAACCCAACAACAAACTAATAAAATTGGTCATACAGCTAAAGACGAGACCTCAAGGGTGAACCACGATTTGGCCAGAAACCCTACCAACTCATCCGAGCAATGCACCGCGCAAGAATCTGGCGAATCGGATGATGGGAAAGAGAGATCTGAGGAGCATACGAGAAATCCAGCCATTTTGGGTAAATCTATTATAGAGGAACCCGAGAGAAACATGGAGGATGTTATTAGTGGAAGTGGCGATAGGACTAATGAAAGCATCCCTAAAGTTTTTAAGATCTCCTGCACCATTAAGGAAAAGCTCTTAACCGATAGTCATATAGATCCTAGCTTCCCAGGTAACATAATGCCCCTTTCCCTATACCAAGAAGCCTTCCCAGAGCGCATAGTGTGCGAGAGAGTCGATAATGCAAGGGTGATAAGAAATCTATCAATTATGATTAGAGAATTTTTTTTACAATATCGCCCTCAACGTGGTCAATGACGTGGACCCTCTCACCAATCAAACATTAACCAACCTCGTTCTAGGGAAACCATTTATCAATGAATCGGGAGTAATCCTTGATGAGAAGGATGGTAGTGCATTGTTCACCAATGGTGTCAAAAAGGTAATTTTCCGCAGGGGTAATGAAGAGGTGTACGAGTATCGTCCTTCTCTTGAAGGGAATCTATATGGATCAAGGGACGGAGAATCGGGGAAGATAAGGAGGCGTGATCCGAATAATCTCAAAATTCCCTGCATGATCGGTCATAAGTACTTCGATAACGTCTACATTAACATATTCATGCCTAAGAATTTTATGTCCCTATTCCATTATAATAATATCTGCAGATGGGGAATGATTTACAAGGGAGAGAAAGTGGTTGGTAAGGATCATGAAATCCAGGTGTTCGTAGGAAATATGGCATTCACTATGGAATTCACGATTGTGGACAACATCGAAGACTATGTCGACCCTAGGTTATCACAAGTCGTTTTTGGGGCACCCTTTTGTGAAATCACTAATCTGATAGTTGATGACTAGAATGGAATCATGACCTCCGCTGATGGAATTAGGAGGGTTTCATACCAAACGCCGTACAAGAGAAAAGACCTTAAGGAAATCGATTGTGACGGGCTTGATAAGATAAGTTCCCAACTTATTTTGTGTGATGAAGATGTTAGGAGAGGATGTAAGAACACTTCTGATTTGTCATGTGGATTCTTTAAAGATATTAGTAAGCTTGATTCTAAGTATCGAGAAGATGTCTTCGAGTTTGAGGACCCGAAATACTTACACTATGAAAGCGATACTAGTTTAGAAGACGACCTAGAGAGTGAAACCAACGATGAGGTCACGTAGTAACCCATGACCTTGAGTCTAGCTACAAGACTCGTAAATAAAGAAAAGCGCTTCTTGGGAGGCAACCCATGCTTTGTGTGATTTTATTTTGTTTGTTTGTTATTTGCTTCCGTATGCATGCTTTATTTTTATTGTTGGTAGATCATGTTTCTCAATTAAAAAGTGGAAATACTTTACCTTGTTGTTTTGGCCTAGTCTTAACTCCACCTAAAAGTATTTTTGCAAAAGATAAGTGTAAGGGGAAACCCTAAATATGTTTTTAAGAAACAAACCGATCATGATTCTCCACAATATTAAATGAACATGTATATTCATATTTGTTAGAGTCAAATGCTTGTATTGAGTCATAATGAAGTTTTGCAGGATTTTCCAGGAAGTGAGACCAAGTTTTTCCAGAAATTTTCCGGAAACTTAACATAAGAATTTCTGCAGGTCACTTCTGACGGCTTCACGAGTTAACTCTTGACGGCGTCACGTGTAAAAAATCTGGAAATTTTACCAGTTTTGTTTTTTCTAACGGAGTCTTATGGTTTTTGTGAATTATTAAGTTTTATAATCTCCAGGAAATCTGCAAACTTCATTCCATAAGCATTAAATGTTATTTTGTTTTCTAGGATTTAGTAACTTATATAGGTTGCCGCCGATTTTATGCGAGGTTGTCTTGTCTATTTTCTCAGGATTTACAGGTTATGTATGACAAGAAGATGATTTATATTCTGGAAGGGAAGCTTTGATTGTTCATTTTCTTGGAGGAAGATTTAACCTGGCCACCTTATTATCCATACCGAGCGAATCAGGGGAGTATTTGATTTCATTCTTTTTACTTTTTCACTTTTACATTCTTTACTTGAACATTGGGGACAATGTTCATCTTAAGTGTAAAGGGAGGTTAAAAAGATGATACCTTACATATACACTTTCGCTTGAGTTTGTTTTGTTTAATGGTAGATGTGTAATAAAACTATGAGAAATACTTGTTAGTGCAATTTTAGCGCCAAATTTAAATTTTTTTACAACATTTAGGAGTGAAACTTTAGCCATAGCAAGCGTCTCATTGATAGGAGATTGTATGACTAGCACATAACCGTACTTTCAGAAAAATTTTCCACCCAAATATGTGAGGTTCACCTTTAGATTTGATAGGAAAAGCATTTACTATTAGTGCTTATGAGTGTACCGGTAGCATTTAGATTCTAGAACTTGCGTTAGTGATGCATCCCGAGACCGCTAGTGAGACTACATTCGTGTAGTAGGATTTACTACATGATAAGAGGCATTAGGATCACCCTTGTGTTAAACCCGTATCATAATTACTTGACCATTTATGTCATATTACTTGGCTAGTTAAGTCAACTAATTTTTCCCACACCCTTAGCGTTGTACTCATTTTTAGTACACGAAACCGCTAGTACACCCCTCCGAGCCTATCCTTTCGTTTCTAACTTTAAGCATCTTACTTAAAGGAAGAATTTTTTACACCCCACTTAAATGTACAACCAAATCGCCTTAGCCTTCCGTGTATGCGCTCATTTTTAGTGCATTATTGTTATTTGTTAAACCCTAAGTTAACTATCTAATTGATTACATGGTTGCTAAATCGAGTCATATCCTTGTACATATTGTTTTGGGACTCATGGGACTCATGGGTAAAGTACTTATTTTATGGAGTAATGGGGAAGAACACCATATTATTACCCCCCATATGTACGTTAATCTAAAAAGTACTCCAAGTGTTTTGATTATCTTAATTCGAGTCATTAGTTTAGATTATTGTAAAGTATGTAAAGATTCAAGTGTAAGGGGAATGTTCATTCCCTATGATGTATTATTTTGGATGGTAGGGTAAGAAAGTATGCAAAAACAAAAAAAAATAATAATAATAAAAAAATAAAAAAAAATCGAAAAATCAAGAAAAAAAATATAGAAAAAGCAAAGAGAAAAAAAACATACGGACTACCATCCCTTTTCATTTTATGTTCATTTCATGTTTTTGTTATTTTTCAGTTATTAGCTTAAGTCGAGTCTAGTCTTGGCTTAGCAACGCCATATTGTACATGTAATTAACCAAGATTGTTAACTCGCCACCAGTAAAAACTTCCTTTATCCAACAAAACCGTGTATTTCATATCCCTACACCTAACGTTACAACCCTTTAAAAGACCTCTTTGATAGTTTATCCTAGGTGCTTATGCCATGTGGTGGTGGTTTGAACCTTTCCCAAGCCTATGGTAATCTATTTTGCTACGACAGGTAGTGAGAGATATCTTCCGTTTCCATATTGTAATTTATAGTTTATTACACCCGAGAAATGTGAGTATCTAAACACTATTTGTGAGGTGCTAGTGTATGACCTCCGTGCTTGTCTATTGGTCTTTAGTGGAACGATTATTTGTTGTAATTACTTTTATATTAGTGTTAAATGACCCCTAACTTGTATTTTGACTAGAATAAAAGCGCATTTGCTTGAGGACAAGCAAATCTCAAGTGTAAGGGTATATGATGAGGCGAAAAATGAACCACTTTTAGGGGGTCATTTAAGCCCGGAATTGAATTTATTTGATCAAATATTGCCCTAAATCGTTCCTTTTGTGATTTTAGGTACTTTGGGAGAGAAATAAAAGGAAGCAATTCGGACGTTTTTGGAGCATAAAAGTGAAGAAAACGCAAAAGTCTTAATTTTCCTTGCTGGGAACAGTACGTGACGGCGTCAAGAAGAAAATTCTGGCGGCGTCAAGAGTAATTTTCATGACGACCCAGTACAGAATTGAACGCGTCACGAAGTAGAGCGTCAAGAGTAAAATACGTGACGGCCTGGAAAATGCTATAACGTGACGGCGTCAAAAGTAGATCAAGGCAGTCCGAGAAGTATTTTGGCGGCGAGATGACGGCGTCACCAATTTTGTCTTGACGCCGTCAGCCTCAATTTCCTATATATAGTTTTCTAATTTTCATTCATAAAAAAGGAGAGAAGTTTTTGGAGAAACCCTAAGGCCGAACTTAGTACGAATTTTACAGGTTTTTCAAGGGTTCTCAGCCCTTGATACTTTTCATGTGTAATTGAGATAAGTGTTCTTTTAATTCAATCAATATGTCTATGTGTTGGTTGTCTATATCTTGTTCTTATCTTAATTCCATCATGCTAGGCTAGATCTATCTTGTGTTTGCTTAGATCTAATGAAACCTAGATGTTAATTATGTGTTGATTACTTGTTTATGGTTGTATTGGATGAATGATTTCGATGTTAGGCTTAAGAAAATTGGCAGATCTCCAATTGGTAACATGCTTGAACGTCTTAGGAAACATGAACTGACGTGCACTAGGTTTTATTGGTTGTATTTAATGCATGAGTAAATTCTAATGATCCCATGTTAGGAGCTTCTTAGCCGGCTCGACATAGGAGTGAAGTAGGCACTCATAGGATTGGGGAATTAAGTGCGCCACCCCATGAATGGTATTAAGGAATACAATCCGTCATCCACGCAACTATAACAAGTAATTAACGTGTAAAAGATATCTAGGGAGTAGTGAAATCTAAGTAAACACAACTTCTCCACTTATTGCTCACAACCTTAGTTTAATTTTAGTTTATTTTCATTTCTAGTATTTTATTTTGATTGTATCTTTAGTATTGGGTTAGTTGACTAGCAACTAATTCCGCCCAAATCCTTAAAACCCAAGATTTTTACTTGCTTTCTAAAAAATATAAAAATACAAAAATAATCATCCCTCATCTTTAGAACTAGTATTTAGGTTTTCTAATCCTAGCGACACTATTCCTAGCTGAACGATCAATCCCCCGGTACTTATCACTATACTATACTACAACGATCAGGTACACTGCCTGGTGGGGGTTGTAAGCTTCTCAAGATCCCTTGAGAGGTAAAGCCTGGTGCGATTCCCACGTATCATGTAACAGTTTAGAAAAAGAAAAAGAAGAAAAATCCAAATTAAAAATAAGTGATAGTTTCTATTTAATATTAATTATCTTTTTAATTTTCCTTTTTAGCTTTTTATTAAGTAATTGGCATTTTATATTTTTCTTAAGTTTCTTTTATATTAAAGTATTTTTAGGAATTTTTCTAGATTTTACTCTTGTCATTTAGTAATTATTAGAACTAAATATAATTTAAGTAATAATTAATTAATATTTAAATATTAAATAGCATAATTAGTTTTTATCAAGTGATACCCAGTTTTTATATTCTTCCTAGCTTTTATATAATATAATATAATTCTAGGAATTTTCTCATAATTTTTACTGTTTATTTTCTATTTTTTTAGAATTTAATTAGTTTAATTGGTAATTAATTAATAATTAGGATAAGAATTAGTAAAATAGTTTAAAAATACATAAAACCAACTTTTTATAATTTTTTAGGATTCTTCTGATGGTTAATTAGATTTATAAATTTTTCTATAACTTTCTAAGTAATATAAGTATTATTATTAATTTAAAATTAGTTAATTAGTTTAATTAAATATAATTAGTAATTAATTAATATAAAAATCACAAAAAGACAAAAAGATATATTTTTAAGTTTAAAATGAGTTTTTAGTTATTTTATAATTTTAGAAATTTAATTTTCATTTTTCTAGTATTAAAAAAATATTATATTGTATTTAAGTTATTTAAATATTAATAATTAGTATTAAATAGTATTTAATTAATATTAAATAATTAATTAGTGTAAAAATTCATTTTCTTTTTCTAAAAAATTTCTTTCATCCTTAGGTCTGTAAAAAAGTCATTTTCACCCCCTGAGGGTTTTCAGATTTCAGTTTTCACTTTTTATTTGGTACGTTGACGTTTATTTAAACTAAAACGTACCTTTTAAGTTTTAAAACGTTTTCACTTATCTGGTTTTTCAGTTTTTGTCCATATCAAGTATTTTTATCATTTTCAGTTAAAAATCAGTAGTATAGTCATCCTACCCCTTTCCTGTGAAGATCACCCGATCATAAGCACGCTTTAGTACCATTCACACCTCGCTGGGACATAACGACCTGGTGATACCCTATATTACCCGGAGCATTGGTCTAGGTAGTTTGACTATGTTGACCATTCCTTTGGTCAATTTAAGTTGACTATTTAGCATCAATCAATTACCCTGGTTGTAATTCCCTTGACCTTGATTTCTTTGAAAACCTTGGTTTTGATTGCCATTTTGAAAATTGTTTTGATTAAAATGACCTTGATTTTGGTTATGATTTTGGAAATTCGGGTTTTGACCTTGGTTAAAATCTCCTCGATTCTGATTTTGATTCAGGTTACGGTTTTGGACATTTTGATTTTGATTGAAACCGGGTGGTCCGAGAAAATTGTTGGAATTATAGCTTAAGAGATTACGGTCCCCCTGTGGTTGGTAAGAGTTACCCCCTATATTGTAGGAACCATGAGCAGCATAAACGTTCTCTTTAGTGTAACCAGCAGTGGTTGGACACTCGGAATAAAGATGTGGGCCTCCACAAGTTTCACAACTTCGGGCAACAACTTTCACTTGTTGATTTTGGAGGGTTTCGTTCATCCTCAACATAGCCGTAGCGAAATCGTCCATCTTTTTAGTGAGAGCCGCAATGTCAGGAGATGATGAAGTGACAGATTTACATGACTCATCCCTCTCCGCAGAGGAATCCCAAAAGTTATGGTGGGCAGTCATATTTTCAATTAGATCATAGCACTCTTCGGGACGTCTTTTCATAAAGGTCCCATCAATAGCAGCATTGAGAATATCTCGGTGCCTCAATGTTAGACCATTATAGAAGGTATCTATTATGGTGACTTGTAACATGTTGTGGTTAGGGCACCGATCAATTGCGAGCTTGTAGCGTTCCCAAGCCTCAAACAAAGACTCATTGGGAAGCTGACGGAAGTTGCTGATATCATTACGTAACTTGGTAACCATGGAAGATGGAAAATATTTGGCTAAAAACTTGGTTACCATTTCATCAAAGTTATGAATCGAATTCTTGGGGAGTCGGTCAAACCACGCAGTGGCATGATGGGTGAGAGAATAGGGGAAGAGATATAGATGAAGGGCATCATCGGAGACACCGTTCTGTTTCATGCTCTGGGTGACGGTAAGGAATTTAGCAAGATGCTTGTTGGCATCGTCACTAGGTAAACCGTGAAATTGGCACGAATACTGGACTTGCTTGATCATGTGATGTTTGAGTCCAAAATCCGTAGCCGCAATGTTGAGAGGGGAATAGGTCCACCTCTCCCTTGCATGGTAGGCTGACACAACTCCTCCATCGTTCGAAGATCGGGTGCTGTCTCATCCTTGGGAGGGTCAGGTGGTGGAGGGGGCCGTCGTCCATTTTTGTTTTGGGTTCTTCAATAACCGTACGTAACTCGGGTACATTTTTCTGATGATTACGCTTTGTTTGTGAACGAGTGCGCATGCACTAAAAACAATTTGACAAAACAAGATCGAGGCAAAACCACAGCTAACTTAAACCAATAATATCAAATGAATGGCTTCTTTAGAAAAGGTACACCACTCACAAGGATACAATGGCAAGTTTTAATCTTTTGTTTGAGAACTTATTAATGTTCACACCCCCAGTTGGTAGGTGTTATGCCTTGGTTTGGGGTGGTAATATTTTATGTAATTATTATTCAACATAAACAGACGAATGTTTTTGGGTTTTTGTGTAGGTGAAAAAAAACTTTTGGAAAATATTTTTGGTATCGATTCGTTAACCGAAATCGTTTTCTTTAAAATTACTCGCAGGGTGGCGGGAGAGAAGAATGGATCTCTCTTCAGTTCGCAATTTAATATCAGAACTTCCGTATTCCACCTGTGTAGGTTGTAATCTTAAAGAAACCGAAGTAATTTAACTTCACGATTTGTTTTGTTGTTTTTTATTTTTTTTGGTGTTGTTAACACTTTAGGAAAATTGTTAATGAACTTCTTCTTCTTCTTCTTTTTTTTTTTATATGATTAAGATTTTTACAAAAACTTTTTACAAAGTGGTGAAATTTGTACAAGGAGGGTTTTGAAAAATCACTATGCCTAAAAACGTTTTGAAACACGCAACCTCCCTAGCAGCGACACCAAAATTTGACTTGCTCCAAATAGTCAACTAAGTCAACCAAGGGTTTTTAGTCAACAAAGTCAAGCTATGAGAGAGAAAGTGCAATATATAATCCGGTGTAAGCACAGTGTATTCCCGGATCGTTATGTCATAGCGAGATTGAAATTGTGTTTTGGGAAACGTTTCAATGATTTAGTGATCGGGAAAGTAACCAGATAAAGATTTGGATTAATTTACACTACTTATTGCTTGGAATTAAGATAATGAAACAATATTAACAATTACAGAATCACAGATATAATCAAACGTAAACAAATTAAAAATCAGAAATAATTACAGACAGAGAAAAGAGTGAGTTTTGCACAAATTAAAACTACAAAGGGTGAAAATGAAACTTTTGCAAACTTAATATTAAAAAAAATTTAATTAAAAAGAAAATTATTTTTTTGATTATTTTACTATTTAAATATTAATTATTTAAATAATAACTATTTAATTATTTAATTAAAACTATTTAACTTATAATAAAAAGCTTTATAATACAAAATTAAGCTAGAAAATTGCAAATTTAATTTTTAAAATTCTAAAATGACTTAAAACAAATTTAGAAACTAAAAATATATATTTTTGCCTTTTTGTGGATTTAATATTAATTAATTACTAATTATATTAATTAAACTAATTAAACTAATTAAACAAATTTAAATTACTAAAAATAGCAAATTGACTTGGAAAATTATGAAAAAAATTATAAAACTAATTAACCATCGAAGGAATCCTAGAAAATGATAAAAAGTTTATAAAAATTATTTTTAAACTAATTTACTAATTATTTACTTATTTATTAATTAAAAACTATTTAAACTAAATTAATTATGAAAAATAGAAAATGAACAGTGAAAATTATGAAAAATTTCCTAAAATTATTTTATGATATATAAAACCTAGGAAAAATATAAAAAAGTGTTGTTGTTAAACAAAAATTAATAAAACTATTTATTATACTAATATTACTTAATTATTATTTAAACTAATATTAATTATAATAAATACTAAATGAAAAGAGAAAAATCTGGAAAAATTACTAAAAATACTACAAGTGAACAGGAACTTAAGAAAAATTTAAAATTAGAATTTGCTTATAAATAAGCAGAAAAATAAGGCAAATGGGCTTAAATAGAAGCTATCACTTTATTATTTTTTGGTTTTTCTTGATTTTCTTTTACAAATCTATTTTACTACTTAAAATAAGCAACTTTAATAAAGTCACTTTTTTTTGGAAATAAAAAATAAGCACTATGCAAAGCTAAGTGCTTAACAGGTTTGGCATGTTTAGCTAATTAGGACTTCTGATTATTGGAAAAGCTATTATATGGTGTCACAAGGACAAATAAGCTACAAAAAAACTTAGAGGAACTTAAAATAAGCAGAATAGAACAAATAAGCACACAAGATAAGCTGCTATAAGTAAATAAGCACTAGGCTAAAACTAAGTACACCACAAGCCAATTGGGCAATCTTGCAGACCTTGTGGGGCCCACTAGGATGATTGGAAGCCCAATGTGAGATTTGTTCCAAAAAGCTACCCAGAAGAGATTTTCAAAAAGCTAGGTTATAAGCCCTGGGTCCCACTAATGAATACTAGGGGAGGGCATGAACTTGGGTGTTTTATGCTGAGCACTTAGTATGAGTTATGGAATGGGACAAAGTTAATGGCACTTGCAGCCCTTCTAAATGAACTGAAAAGCAAGAAATAAGCTCAGAGCCTTAAAGATGGGCTTATTAGCTTTTCAAAAAGCTAAAAAGCATATGGTGGGGCCCACTAGGTAGGTCACAATGAGCCAAGGAAGTTGGGCTAATAGCCCTGGTGCGGGGGAGGTCGTGTGCCCTGCACCTTTAAATAAGCTCTTGCACAGTCATCATAAAAAATCTTAAAAATAAGCCAAGCATAGATTTCTGAAGTTTAGGTGGTATATTTTGACCACAAGAAGTTTCAAGGCTTGAATCTTAACACAAAATTCACAAAAATTGTTGTAAAATCTGGGTTTCTGATGAACTCTGCAAATTTTGACTTTTTACTTTGAACCTAAAGTTGACTAAGATGAACTTTAATCCTACTCTACTGATTGAAAATGTTAAATGAAGCTAATGTGGGACTGATTTAATCTTAAACAACAACTATTTAAAGATTTGAGTGAATGTGGAACTTGAAAATCCAACAGTTACTAAGAAACAATGATGAAAGACTAGTTTTGACTTTTCAAGCTATGACTTATGAATTTTATGGTTTGTAAGTTCTAATTAAACCTAATGTGACTAGTAACAATAGAGAACATGCACTGAAACACCCTATGTAACACAGAACTCATATGAGCTAAAAACCCCTATAAGATTGTGTAAATGAGATTTTTAAAGCTTATGACTGATTCAATCCATAAAACTGATGTAACTAGGTATAAAATGTTATGACAAGTTAACTGAGTCACAACAACACAGGTCTAAACACTAAACACCAAAAGATTACTCCATCACCATTTTACCAATTAAAATGGAATTAACTAACAACTAACAATTTTTACCAACAACCTACTGATTTTAATCTAAATTTTTAATATTAAACACAACCTAAGCTTATTAGAACAAGCATAAACAGATAGAAGCTATGAATCAACAGAGAATCAAAAAAATGGAAATTAGCTTACAATGTGCCTTCCTGCTAAACCACATGAACCAAGGACCATAAACACTTCCTAATGACTTTCCACGAAGTCTCTAACCCAAGGGCCATCCAATATTCACCTGCTCCAGCTGTGATCACCATCTTCCCTGATTTTTTTATTTTTGATCTAATTTATGTGATTTTTTTTTTTTGGATTATGATACTACACTGACTTTTAAGATATCTAATAGCTTTTAGAAGCTATCTAGGAGCTTATATGATCTATTTAAGTCCAAACAACAAGTATTAACACTAATAAAGCTAAATTAGATTTTTTAAATTTAAAGGTGCATAAACTGAAAATGGATAGAAAACTTGAAATTGATACTGCTTAAGGTTTAAATTACATTATAAAATGATATTACAACATTTCTTAACTGAGTTTTACAACTAGAAACAGAGATTACATGAAAACGATTTAAAATTATACTAAGAAAACTACACACATGCTTCCTTGCTTCCATTGGAATTTTATAAGTGATAACTGAGTCTTGTGGGTCCCACTTGATCTTTCCCAGCAATAAAATTGGCCATTGGATCACTAGGATCAATCCTAGCCTTCAAATTGCTTTTGGCGCCAAAAAAGATAGTGCAAATTGCACTGTGGAATTGCAACAGGGGGTGGGGTGGCATTTATTGTGGTTGTCCTGTTAGGTGAGGGTAGTGGTTCGGGCGGTGATGGAGGTGGTGGGAGGTGGGTGATAGGACTGAGTTACAGGCAAGTGGTGTGGGGGACAGGAGAGGGAAGGGGTGTATTGTTTGACTGTTTGACCGGGGTCAAACGTTGACCCTGTGCTTTTATTATCAAATGGAATGGGCCAAGGGAAGGGGTGGTGTTAGGCATAGGATTAGGAGGGTGTTGGTTTGGGCTTGGAATTTGGATTGGATTTAGGGTTTATAATAGATGAGGATCCGTTTTGTTTTAAAGTTTCACAAGGATCACTAGTGCAATATTCTGAAAGTTGAGGGTTAGGTGTTGTGATTTTTCCAAAGCATTCACAAGGTCCATTCTTGCCATATTTGAATACTACAAGGACCATGATCGATTTTTCCACTTTTGAAATTTTCAGTGACCTTTTCTTCCAATTGTGAAACTTGAGGGACCAATCTTGTAAATTCTCCAAATTTTTCATCCAAGGATCATTTCTGCTAAAGTTCACCAACAACAGGACCATATTTGATAATTTCCAAATTTTTAATCCCAGAGACCATTTTTGACAACTTTTGTAAAGTTTAGGAACTAAACTTGTAAACTTTGAAAATTTTCACCCAAGGACCATTTTTGATAACTTTTGACTTTTAAAGGACTTGGGTTGACTTTTCTTACAAAATAAATGCCTAGGGACTGAATTTGACAAGTTTTGAAAGTTGAGGGACTGAAACTGCCAATTATGCAAACTTTGTTCGTTTTTCATCTGTTTTCAATCTTTTTGCATCTGAAACATATAAAACACAATCTTGGGATATTTTCAGTATTTTGATGCATATTTGAGTATTTTTGGATGTTTTGGCAGTTCAGATACGACAAAAATGATGAGTATTTACACACTCATCAGTTACATAAATTATTTTTTAATTAATTATTAAAACATTTTTCCATAAATTATAATATCGAATTTGGAGCATTCATTAATAACTCACTCTAAGTATTTACAGTATGACGACATGAATCACATGATCTCAAACTCAAATGAATAATGCTTACGTTCTGATAGGTGTATGATAACATTCGAAATACAATTTTCTTCTCCTTTATATACTTCTTCGATTTAGAAGATTCTCATTGTTAAGATGATAGTGTGAAGATATTTTTATTATATACTACCATTTTCAATATGTAACATCAACATAATTTACACAGTCATATCAAATATCAAAGTCATGCAATATTCCAAGACGTTTAATTAAGAAAGTGATATTAACACACCGCAAGACAAAAAAACTACATTAAGAGCAAAAACATTAAAATTCACAAACAAAGTGTAGTAATAATTATTGACTAAAAATTGAAAGCTTGTCACATTATTTTCAATAAACTTACTTGCTAACGAATCAATAGTATTAGCCCGTTTATTAGTATTACATAAAGTAAGATATAGCATGTTTAATTTGTAATGTACTATTAATATGAATGCTAAGTATTCATCCCACCGGTGGCCATGGCGTTCTTCATGTTGCTGCTGTTTTTCTTGTTGTTGTTGTTGTTGTTGTTGTTGTTGTTGTTGTTGTTGTTATCTTTGTCGTTGTTGTTCATTGGCCATTTGCATGTTTTGTTCTTGATACAATCTTGTGACTTCTCGATCTCTTTCTTTAATGTTTCTTGACGCACTTCAAAAAACAATTAGATATAGTTGATCATTAGTAACTTAAATACAGTTAATCAATATATTGCATTTTTTATCAAAGTAAAAATGTTCGTGCATGTTCCACCTAATTGATAAGATAACGATGTGTAGGATCTCATAAACCATTAGAGAAGATGATGTTACAACCAAACCTCCTAAGCACAATCTTTATATCCTACATTGTTACATACACAAAACACACGTGAAATTTACATAAAACAATATAAATCAGTAAGCTAAATAAGTAAGACGATATGATGCTTACTTTACCACTATAATAAGTTGTAGCCTATTGTGTACGCGGTGTGGAGGAAGTTGTGGTTTGATGTGTGTGATTTTTGACACATTATATAGTTGAAAAAATATTTGTAACTCATAGACGAGAAGATAAAAAGACTAACCACTAATTGGTGTGTTTAATTTATGCATTCATGGCCTCTTTGGTTTGTATTCTTTGAGGTTTAGAGATGGCTTAAAACATGTTGTACCGTACAAACTTTTGTGCACGATTCCTCATGCAAAACATATTGTACCGTACAAACTTTTGTACACAATGCCTCTGGCGCATTAAATTAAGGAATTAAGCACTCCAATCTTTAGAAAGTATAGTAGATATACTTTTCATGTTACTTCAAATACCTTGTACCATACTATAATTTGTGAACAAATCCTCATGCACATTAAATTAAGCCACCCAATATTGTGTAATTGATATACTTTTGATGTTTCTTAAACTACTTTGTACAGTACAAATTTTTGTGCACAAATCCTCTTGCACATTAAATTTAGCCACTTAATCTTTATATGGTACTAGGCATTCAGACCCGTGCGATGCACACGGACTCGATCTAAATGTTTATAGAATTGTTCAACACTTATTTTCGTCATTTTGATCATGGATGGATTTTGTTGGTCAATAAGTTTCTAAGTTGTGTTTGTTAGCATGATATGAAAAATGTTGATGCCGTTATTTCGTTACTTTTAATTGAGGTCGAGTCAAACACTCAAAATACAATATATAACTTGGGGTACCTCATGACCCGTGCGATACACACAACTTTATTATTTGTTATTATAATTTATATATGAATGCGAGCCAAAATTATGTAATTTTTCCATTCTATTCATTATTTAAGGTGATATTTTTAATATTTCGTATTTTTTTATTTTAGCAAACTCTGAAAGCCCGTGTGATGCACATTTTATATCCGTCTTTTATTTTCGTCATTTTATATTCGAGGCGTATTTTTGTCATTATATATATAAGTTGTCTTGGTAGCATACATTTTGTAAGCATGATACGCATTTAAAATAGTTTATTGGCATGTAATCTTTTAAGATGTATTGTTTACGTAATATTTTTTGTCTATTTATTTTGGTATTCACTCTATCGTTTTCTATTGGAACTAACTAATATTAATACATCCGGCTAAGTTATAACTATTTCTTATGATAGTCAACAATGCCCGTGCGATGCACATGGGCTATATAGAAGTTTTCAAAGATTTAAAATACGTGCGATGCACATGGGCTGTATAGAAGTTTTCATAGCGTCATATTCGGCATTTATTTTCGTCATTTTATATTTAAGTTGTCATAGTGTCACACATTTGCTAAGCTTTATACGTATTTAAAATACTTTATTGAGTTGCACATAGGCTGTATATAAGTTTTATAGCGTAATATTCGGCACTTATTTTCGTCATTATATATCTAAGTTGTGATTGTATCACATTTCCAAGTATGTCACACATTTAATATAGTTTATTGACATTAAAAGAGTATATGTGAAGGGATTTTCTTCAAGATGTTACATTGGAAAGAGTCACTTCACATGTAATATTTTAATATGTAAAGTTACATAAATTATTCTAAATATGAAGCGACGATATTAATGTTGGAGATCTTTTTTATTCATCCCCTTGCGATGCACACAGGTTTGGACTGCCTCAGGACCTATGCGATGCACACAGGTTGGATCTAATTGTTTTTTCGTAATGTTCGGGACTAATTTTCGGTTCATGTTTGAAACTCTCATTTTTTTGTGAAAGACGGAATGTTAAGAATCGATTAAGCCCAATCTAGGATTATAGAAACAATGATTATTGGCACAGCGGAATAAGGATAATAATCAAAATTATGAACAAGGTTTTTTCTAATAACAATGATCCTCTATGGATCTCTATTCCTCTCTATTCAAAGTGTTTCAAGAAGTGTATGTAAACCTAAGCCTGTGTTCCTTTTATAAACATAAGGAACCCTAAAATACAATTAATATTAAATCAATGCATATCACTACCTAATATAGCTCATGCATATCCTAACAAATAAATACTAAAGATACGGATTAATAATATCTGTAGAAATAAGTCTTCAGCAGGAACACTATGTCAGCAGAAACCATCTATAGCTTCAGCAGAATCCTGTCAGTAGAACTTCATCAGTAGGAACTTCCAAAAATCCTTACAAACGGGAAGTGACGATGATCTCTTTGACTTTGAGACCAATCTAGGAGAAATTCAAAGTCTCTTATATCATGATCCGTCACTCACTTCTGATCCCAACAGTCCAATTGAGAATGTTGATCACTTTGTTCCGGAAGCATTCAAAACTACTCTCACTAACCATCTATTTGAATTCGAATCTGAATTCAATTTGATTTCTGAGAATCCACTCTTTGATACTCAGATTGAGGACAGTGATGAGTCTACTCCGGAACATGAGTTCACAGATTCACATCTTGTGATTGATTCTCATTTCGAGGAGTTCTCCGGTGAACTCACTCATATCATATCTCCACCGGAGTATGATAACTTCCATTTTGATCATGACACACCCGGAATACGTCTTGATCAAGCGAGCTTAAATGATGAGATTCATAATCTAGAAATTATGGATTCTCCCGTGGGTGATGACGAGTTAATCATGATTCTCATCATGGTTTTCTTCCTTTTCTTCACCTATCCCGTGACGTCCTCTCTTCTTCACTCATTCGGGAGTGAAGATACCATCTTGGACCCCGGCATTCTCATGTATCATTCTTTTGAGCCGGGGTACTTATCTCATCAGTGTGGAACTTTCACGTACTTCAAATGTTTGTCTAAACATCTTGAATGAAAGTCCGATGGTGATTGTCTCTTCCACATGTTGCTTCCCCAAGAACAAATGAATTCAGGGTCGAGTCAAGCTAGCGACTCGGTAAACAAAAACAGTAGCATGCATATGGGTTTTCACCCTAAGTGTGGGGGAGTGCCCCTGCTGTTGTTACCATGTATATACTTTGAAAAAAAAATGTGTATGCATAGAAATAAAGTGAAAAAAATGATGTTCCCACAGTTAGCTTAGAATATTGTCTTTTTACGTTCAAAGAGTCGGCATAATAGCCGGGACTTTGAATATTGAGGACAATATTCAATTCTAAGTGTGGGGGGGGGGGGGAATTCTAGCGAATTTGATCACATTTTACCTTTTAGTACCCCCGTTTTTGGCCAAAATTTTAATTTTTTTCACTTTATATCAAAATTTTTGTGGTTATCAGTCCGCCATGTCTAACCGACAAAGGGATTGGCTAATCCAGGATCAAACGGCTCTTGGTAAAGATATATCAAATCCGTTTATGGCTTATAATTTGCCGAAAATTGTATGGTATTCAACTCACCATAGCCTAAAAAGTAAAAGAGTTGGCTAGCCCGCAAGATTATGGCTTGTGGTAAAGGCAGTGGAAAACCATAATTGGTAATCAACTCACCAAGATGATGACTGTGTCCATCAAGAGTTGGTTAGTCCAGAAGCAAACGGCTTCTGGTAAAGACAAATTAAAACCGTTGAAAGCTGGTGGTTTGCTCAAAATCATATGGTTATCACTGTACCATGGTTCTTACTTGAATTGAAACATTTGGCTACTCCAGAAGTAATAGCTTTTGGTAAAGAGACTTCAAATCCATTAAACTTTCATAAAAGATTGCTAGGGACTAGCAATATTTTAGTGTGGGGGATTGATGAGTGCTCAAACACTCATCATTTTGGGTCAAATCTGAGCTGCAAAACATTTAAAAACACTCAATAATGCATCAAAATACTGAAAATATCCCAAAATTATGTTTTAAATGCAAATTGAGTAAAAACAAATGAAAAACGAACAAAGTTTACAAAATTGGCAGTTTCAGTCCCCCAACTTTCATAAAATGTCAAAACTAGTCCCTGGTTATTTAAAATGTGGAGTTTTATCATTCAAGGTCCCTGAAATATTCTAAGTTGTCAAAATTGGTCCTTGAATGAAATTTTGGGCAATTGACATAAAAAGTCCCTCAACTTTTGAAATTTACAAAAATGGTCCTTGGGATTTTCAAAACTTGGAAAATATAAAAATGGTTCTTGGGAATATGAAACTTGGCAAGAATGGTCCTTATTATAAGATTGGTAACTTGGCAGGATCAGCTCCTAAGTTTTCGGTAATTACAAAATTGGTCCTTGTGTTTTGCTAATAACAAACCAAACCGGACCTTTGTTTATTATTACCCCAAACAAACTAATCCAAGCCCAACCCTTAAAACCCCAAGCCCATTCCTAAGCCCACTCTCCCTACCCCTTAGATATTACCAGGGTCAAACACCCATTCAAACACAACACCACCATCCCTTCCCTCCCCGTTTTCCTGTAACCCTGTCTCATCCCTACTCCTCACCTTTCCACAAAATACTCACCTTCCTCCACCCTTGTCCCCTATAACCTTCCCCCTCATTTATTACACCCCAACTACTAAACCTAACCCACTAAACCTGCCAAAATATCATTTCCCGGCAAAATCAATTTCAACGGCCATGATCAAATTTACCAATCCAACGGTTCACAATTGTGGTGGGAAAGAGAGTGAGATATCCCAGGATCTATTTAAGTCAAAGAAAAGGAAGAATGAAGCAGTAGTTAGTGTAGGATAGCTAGTTAACTTAGTTTAGTGTCAATTTGATGTAATTTACTTTTTAAAATTGTACTTTTTAGTTTAAAAAGTTTGTATTCTGTCTTTGTAATGTAAGTGAAACTCATTTTGAGTCTTAATTTCAGTTTGTAGTTCAAATTCAAGTTTATGGAATTTTTACCTTAAAACCTCATTTAGCTTCAAAATTGTTAAAACTGATTGTCCAGTGCGCCCTTAAACTCATAATAGCTAAATATTAGGCTTTCTCAAGTTTTTCAAGAAAAGAAAACAGTTTAGGATTTAGAACTCAAAAATGCTCAAAATTCAAATAAATAGTGAAAATCAGAAGAAAAAAGAAGAAAGAAGAAAAGTAGAAGCTAAGCATTGTTCTGCTTTAGAGCTCCATGGGGAGCATAGGATAGCTTGAAAGAGTTTGGTTACTTTGGTTTTGAGCATACAGGTGCCTTGTAAGTTATTTTCCAAGTTTGTGCAACATTACTGTAAACTTGCTTCATAGCTTATTCCCTGCTTAAATTTGCTTACTTGTGATACTTATAGCTTATTAGACTTGTCTGATTTAAGTTTCTATAGTTTTGTTAGTGTTAGCATGATTTTCTTATCCAACTGTTAGAAATAGCCTAAGTATAGCATCTGCTTATTGCTCATTAAATATTGCTTATTTTTTAGTTCCATTTGCTTGTTTTGTCAAAATATAGCTTACTTGGTACTGAACTTTGAATTTTCATAGCTAAATCTCATTTTTCCTTTGAAAATACCTTGACAGACAAAGTTAAGGGGGTGTTTGGCTCAGGTTACTTCCCTGAGTTGTAGGTTGATTTTGTTGGTACTTGTGGTTGAGACAACTCTCACTAGGTCTTAATAGCAGGGTTAAAGCATAAAAACTAGGTCCCTTTTGAACCAAAGTCAAAATCAAGGTTTTAGGTCCATGTTTAGTTAACTGTTTAGGTTTAGGAGTGGCATAACCACCATTTAGGCTTAGAACTCATTAACATAGCTTCTGTTAGTTTCATTATACCTTAAAACATCAATCTCCTTCATTAAATTAAGATCAAACTTCATGAAAGTCAACCTTTCATCAAATTACAAAAAGTCAAATACTTTAGTTTTCAGAAAAGTCAAAAATTGCATAAATTTTAGGGATTTGTGTATTTGGATTCAGCCTTTGATCTTTTTATATGTTGTAGACTCTCAGCTAATCTCTTGATTCCCACCTTTATCTTATTTTTGCAATTTTTTCTGTGGGCCCCACATTTGCCCAAACACACCTGCAGGGGAAGCATCTCCCCTGCACAGCTTATCTGTCTCAATTGCCCAACTTTCAAGCCTTCAATACTGCTTATTTGTGGGCCCCACTCCTTGTTCTTTGGCTTATTCAGTAGCTCATCAGGGTGGCTTATTGGGTCAACCTTCACTTTGTACCTAGGACCTTATTTGTGGGCCCCACATAAGCCTCCAAAATACCCCTATAGGCCCGTTTGGTCTGTGGTGTTTTGGGAATGCTTATTGCTTATCACAGCCTATGGCTTGAGCTTTTCTATTTCATTTTTGCTTATTCCATGTTCTTATAAGTTTGTTTTAGCTTATCTATCCTGGTGGCAGCTTGTATCAGCTTATTCAAAGTTTCATAAGTCCTAATAAGCATTAATATATGGACTGTTAAGCAATTGTAACTCCATAATGCTTATTTTTCATTTTCAGCCAATATGCCTTCATTAAAGTTTGTTATTTTTAGTATTTAAGTAGTTTTAGAAAAGAAAATTCCAAAAAAGCCAAAAATACAAATAGTGATAGCTTCTATTTAAGCCATTTGGCTTATTTTCAGCTTATTCTATAAGCAATCTTCATTTTTATAATTTTCCTAGGTTCCTATAGTTATAAAATAATTTCAGTAATTTTTTCATATTTTTCTCTTTTCATTTAGTATTTTTAATAATTAATATTAGTTTTTATTAATTAATAATTAGTTAATAATTAATAATAATTATTTAAAAAGTCTTAAAAATATATTTTCAGTTTTAAAATTAGTTTTATATTATTTTAGATTTTTACAAATTTAAATTTTATTTTTCTAGGTTAATTTCCTAATTATTTGTATTTTAGGGTATTTTAAATAATTAAAAGTAAATAGGAAAATAGTAATTAATTAATAATAATTAATTAAATAGTGTAAAAATTAATTTTAATTTTCTAAAAATTTTCTTTTATCATTAGGATTTTAAAAATGTAATTTTCACATTCATAAGTATTTTATTTCACCAAAACTCGCGTTTTATTTTGTACGTTCACGTAACTTTAAATCTGAACGTACGCGTTTTTACGTTTTACACGTTTTTGGTTCTTCTAAATTTACAATTTTGTTAATATAGCTTGCTTAAGCTATTTCCTTGTACATTTCAGTAGTGTAATCAATCACAAACCCCTTTCTGTCCAAATTCACCCGATCACAAACCCGTTTTGATACCATCCACACCTCGTCG